>JAQFVV010012405.1:0-27145 GCA_028023455.1 Epiperipatus broadwayi | reverse complement strand
GGTAGGTTTGTTATTATAAAAGGAGATGATTTCAAAGAGAAAATGGATAGAGAATTAAATAATGGTAAATATATGTTGTTAGATAAAAATCCAGGTAATTTGATTAAAAGAAAATTGATAGATATTATGAAGAAAATGGTTAATTTAAAAATTTTTAATAGAGTAGATTATTTAAAATGCTATCCTAATGATTTTACATCAGCTAAGATGTTTGTGAATATTAAAACTCATAAAGATGGTTTTCCTTTAAGATTTATTTTTGATTTTACAGGTAGTGTTGTAGAAGGTATTTCTAGATTCTTGAATAATTTTTTAAAACAATTTGTTGATTTTGGTCAGTACACAGTTTCTTCTTCTTTTGAGGCTTTTGATAAGATTAATAATTTTAAAATGGAAAGTAGTTGGGTATTTGGAAGTTTAGATATTGAAAATATGTATCAGTCTGTTAATAGGTTAAGCAGTATTGATGTTCTTTTGTCTGTATTGATTAAGAAAAGTTCTTTATCAAAAAATAAAATTAAGGTAATTAAAGATTTGCTTTTGTTATTGGAAGATTCTATGTATTTTACTTATAAAGGTAATTTTTATAAGATTAAGGAAGGGTGGATAATAGGTTATATTATTTCTCCTTTAGTATGTTCAGTTTATATTAGTTTTATGGAAGAGGAAATTATTATTAAAAAGAATTGTTTATATGTAAAATTATTTGTCAGATATGTTGATGATTGTTTATTTGTTGTTGAGAATGGTAAATTGAAGGAATTTGTAAATGAGTTTAATTGTTTTGATCCTTCTATAAAATTTGTGTTAGAAGGAGGGGGGTTAGATTTTGGTAAGTTAAAATTTTTAGATCTTTTGGTGATTAGAAATATAGAAACTAATTGTTTATTGTGCAGTCATTTAGTTAAAAGTAAAGAATTAAGATCTATAATTAAACCTGATAGCTATCAGTCTGTATCTCATAAAGTAGCTGCTTTAAGGAATTATTGTCATAGGAATATTAAATTAAATAATTCTAGTGGGGTAGCTTTGTTTCAGAAATATCAATTTTATAAAGATTATTTAAGTGTTGGATACTCTGATAAATTTGTTAAAAGTATTTTATTTAATAGTAATATTTGTAAGGATGTAAAGGTTAAAGAAAAATATGATTTTATTTCTTTGCCATTTAAATTGTCTTCTTATAAAATTGTGTGTAGAAATAGTAAATTGTTTGGAAATAAGAAAATTGCTTGGAAAAGGGGTGTTACATTGAATAATTTATTGAATAATACAAAGGAAGTTTTTGATAGAAAGACTATTCCTGGTGTGGTATATTTTATTCCTTGTTTATTTTGTAAGAAGGTTTACATAGGTCAGAGTAGTTTGAGTTTAAATGAAAGAGTAAAGGTTCATAAAAGTAGAGTTAAAAATAGATATCTTAGTTCTGCTTTGTATGTCCATGAAAAAGATACAGGCCACACTATTGATTTTGATGAAGCTAAGGTTGTCTTCTTTGAGAGAAATGAAATCAAAAGAAGAATTAAAGAGTCTTTATTATTGAAAATTTATGATTCTGAAGCAATTAACTTATTTAAGAGTTCTTTTAATATTAAGGGTGGATGGGAAGTGAATGGATTTGTGGGTAGTTTTTAATAGTATATATAATGTGTGTTTTTTTTTATTATTATTTCTTTACACTTGAGAAGTCTGCTTGTAGCAGTGAAACCTTAGGTTGTGTTTTAATATTATTTTTATTCTGGTCTGGTTTAATTTTAGATTTGGGGTAGTTTTGATTTTATATTACTATTTATTTATCTTTAATTTTATATATATATATATATATATATATATATATATATATATATATATATATATATATATATATATATATATATATATATATATATATATATATATATATATATATATATATATACTGGCTGCAGAAAGGAGTTTGCTATTAACTGAAAGGAGACCCTTTGATTCCTCTTGGAGGCCTTAAAGGAACCGAGCAGGGCAAATTCCTAATGTCCACTCCATACGTTCTTGTCGTTGCAGCTGTTATTACTATATGTTTATTCATATAGTATACGAACATGGATGGGCTGCTCACCAACACGCATTAGCCAGCGTGGTGAGTTTATTGGCTTTTTACCTCTGAGTTTAAGATCAAGAAACACCATGGTCTTTCTTCTCAGTGCCTGATAAGGCAGAATGAATGTTTGTGTAAATGATAAAGATTTTTCCCAATTATACAATTATGACAGACAAAAATAAAGCATGGCCCTTAATCCCAGGAGGCTGTAAAGTCACCAACCAAGGCAGCGGTTGGTGGCCGAAGGCGGAGGGTGCTAAGAATATCCTGGAGGCGGACCCAGGCTGCCATTTGATGACGACTTTTTATTTAGGTACTTACAACTGCAGATCACTTTCAAGTGAAGGAAGATTGCAAGAATTAGAAGAAGAACTGATCTTATATTAAATGGGACATTATTGGACTTTGTGAAGTTAGAAGAAAAGGTGAAGAGACAATTGATTTAAAAAGTGGACATATGCTCTATTATAAAGGCACAAATATTGGAAATACAAGTGGAGTAGGATTCATTATAAATAAAAAGTGGAAGAACAATATTGTGGAGATTGATGGTGTATCAGACAGAGTGGCAAGATTAGTTATACAACTTAATAGCAGATATCAAATGCAGATAATTCAGGTTTATGCCCCAACAAGTTCTCACAGTGATGAAGTAGTAGAAGATTTTTATATGGATGTACAAAAGGCTTTTGATCAGAGTAAACAACATTTTAAAATTGTTATGGGAGATTTTAATGCTAGAATTGGTAAACAAATGAAAGATGAAAGTGTTGTAGGTAATTTTGGTTATGGTAATAGAAATGAGAGAGGACATAGACTTGTGGAGTTTGCAGAGAAGGAAAAACTTTATATTATGAATTCTTTTTTTGAGAAAAATGTTAGAAGGAAATGGACATGGAAGCATCCAAATGAAGGTACAGCAGAATTGGATTATATTTTGACTAACAGGAAATACATATTTCAAGATTGTAATGTTCTTAATAAATTTAACACAGGAAGTGATCATCGATTAGTAAGGGGTAAGATACATGTTAATGTAAAACTAGAGAGACAAAAATTATTAAGAAAAACTATATTTACAGTTGATATTCCTAATCTTCAGAAACATTCTAATGAATTTAAATTAGAACTTACAAATCGGTTTCAAGTATTAGTAGATTTTGAACATGATTCAGATTTGAATGAAATTAATATGAAAATAACTGATACACTTTTAAAAACTGCAACAAAGATAGCTGGTAGAAAAAAGCAGCAATTGACTAATAAAATTTCTACTGAGACTAGAGAACTTATGAAGAAAAGAAGGAATATGAAGATATGCAAGAATGATGCATTAAAAAGAATTGAATATCTCGAATTTTGTAAAATGGTGCGGAAAAGAGTTGAAAATGATATAAGAAAGTATAACTGTGAACTAGCAAGAAAAGCTGTAGAAGAAAATAAAAGTCTTAAGAATGTAAAACAACATTTTGGTATTGGTAGGAAATTTATATCTGCAATAAGGAAAAAAGATGGAATTATTACTAAAAAGAGGGATGACATTATGAAATTGGTAGAAGATTTTTATCAAGAATTATATAGTAATAAAGAACAAGTACCTCCTATATCTATTACATCTTCCGAATTGCCCAGAATTTTAAATGAAGAAGTGAGAAATGCAATTAAATGTATGAAAAAAGGAAAGGCTCCAGGTAATGATGGAATTATAATTGATATATTAAAAGAAGCAGGTGAAGAAACAGAAAAAATATTAGCAAAGTTATATACCAAATGTCTAAATGATAAAGATGTACCGGATGATTGGAAGAATGCAGTAATAATATTAATATTTAAAAAAGGTGATAAAGAAGATATTAGAAATTACAGACCTATCAGCCTTTTATCAGTTTTATATAAAATTTTTACCAAGATAATTACAACTCGTCTACAGAGAACCTTGGATTTTCACCAACCAAGAGAACAAGCTGGATTTAAAAGTGGTTTTAGTACAGTAGATCATATTCAAGTATTGAGAGAAGTTATAGAAAGGACAAATGAATATGAGTTGTCATTATGTTTTGGATTTGTAGATTATGAAAAGGCATTTGATTCTATAAACATTTCTTCAGTGATTAAAGCATTGGATCATCAAGGTATAGATCCAGGATATTGTCATATTTTAAAGAATATTTATAAAAATGCAACAGCAACAATTAGATTACATAATGATACTGGGAAAGTCAACATTGAGAAAGGTGTAAGACAAGGTGACTCCATATCTCCAAAACTTTTTACAGCAGTGCTGCAAGAAGTATTTTGTGGATTAAAATGGGAAACTAAAGGAGTGAAAGTAAATGGAGATTATTTAAGTCATTTAGATTTCGCAGATGATGTAGTTGTTTTTGCAAATAATGCTTCCGAGCTGCAGGAAATGTTGCAGGAGTTATCAGATGAAAGTAGGAAAGTAGGACTAAAGATAAATGTTAAAAAGACTAAAGTAATGTTTAATCGATTTGCTCAAAATATGAAAATAAAGATTGATTATGATGAATTAGAAGAAGTTAAGAGTTACAAATACCTTGGTCAGATTATTAATACAGATGGAAACATAATAGAGGAAATTAATCATAGAATTAAACTTGGTTGGAGTGCTTTTGGTAGAAATAACTTGATATTAAAAGGAAATATGCCTATGTGTTTGAAAAGAAAGGTTTTTAACAAATGTGTTTTACCAGTTCTTACTTATGGATCTGAGACTTGGACACTTAATAGAAGATCAATACAGAGACTTCAGACCACTCAAAGAAGTATGGAGAGATGTATGTTGGGAGTAACAAGAAGAGATTGAAAATGCAATGTATGGGTATGAGAACAAACAGGTGTTACTGACCTCATTGAAAAAATTAAAAGATTGAAGTGGAGTTGGGCTGGACATATTGCTAGAAGAGATGATAATAGATGGACAATTGAAATTTTAAACTGGATTCCAAGAGATTGTAAAAGACCCAGAAGGAGACCACATGTAAGATGGATGGATGAAATAAGAAAATGTGTAGGGGTGATGTGGAGAAGAGAAGCTAAAGATCGGAGAAGATGGATTAAACTTGGAGAGACCTTCATCCTGCAGTGGATTGATAATGGTTGATAATGATGATGATAATGATATATTACAACATTTGATAATTATTAATTGATTTTGTGTGAATTTATCCAGCTGGAAGAAAACTTTAAAATATTAGAATAATATTCACATAATTTAACTGTTTAGACATACTTTAATGAATGGACAGAGAAAAGAAATAAAATGTATCACATTGAGTTTATTTATTCAATTAAACAGTTAAAAGAAATGGAATACAAAAATAAAAAGAATAAAAATATCACATGAGAATATTAACATTATGTTTAAAATATTTTAAACCAATACTTTGACATGTCACGGGTCAACTATGGAGTTTAAATTTAAAATCAAGTAAAACTAATAAGAATACAAAAATATATTGAAAAGGCTATATTATAATTTTTTCAAAGAAAAATAAAATTGATTATAACATTGAAATAGCATTAGTAATATTATTGTAAAAATTAGTAAACTTAAATAAAAATGAACTTATAGCTATATGGTAGGCCAATCAATAAACCATATATATTTTATTGCTGCTCATTTAATTGAATAAAATCCTAGGATGATGAAATGTGTGTTATTGATTTTTTTCGCCTGTTTTTTTTTTTTTTTTCAGTTGGTAATTAATGGTGATTAATATTATTTGTGTTAAAAAATCTATTTTGAATAAAACTGTTAAGTGTTCGATTTAAACTATACCGCACAAACATCTGAGAGATTAATCATAGACTTTGTATATGTATTTCTTAGGCACATATTATTTTATATAACTTGTCATTATATTGTGAAAAAGTAGTAGAGTTTCTGTGCATCTTAATAGACAATAAAATATTTTCATACTTAGTTACTGAGTTAGAAAAATTGTTGTGTACTTTTTTAAAAATTCTCTCTCTCTTTTGAATAGTCGAATACAGTTCTAAGATTTACTTAAGTTATGTTTAATTTTACTAACATTTAGATAATTTTTTGTTCTCCATGTGATTTTTTATTATAATATGAGATTATTGTTTACATAGTATAATCAACAGTCATACTGATGCATTTTTAAAAGTACTCTCAATAACAAAATAAAGCCGTTTTTGTAGAAATCATAATTCAGATTCCACATAACACATGACTATCATCTAATATAAATATGTTCAAACTATTTCTATGAAATTCCATTGATGAAAAAAAAATGTTCAAAAATATTTTTTTACTTTGTAAGATAATTATTATTCTTGATAATTGACTGTCTTTAAAAATTAAAAAAATATAAAAAGTTCTTTAGAGAAATACGATAAAATCTAAAAAAAAATACTATCTTGCTTCAATTATCAGTGGGAAAGAAAGCTGAAAATAACATAATACTACACTGATATACAATATCATTATATAAAAATGATTATATATATATATATATATATATATATATATATATATATATATATATATATATATATATATATATATATATATATATATATAATATACAAATCAATATATATATCAAAATACAGTACAATTTATAAATTATATTCTTTTAGAAGTACTTTCAACTATACACTTTGTGGATGCGGCGTACAATACATTGGTGAATCTAAGTGTACATTTGAGAAGAGAATAAAAGAACATATGCTTTTATATAATAGAATTCAAAAAGAGAATCAATATGGAACAGATGTAAATAAACCTTCATCATCTGTTATATTTGATCATAATAAATCTTGTCAATATGGATTTAAATTTGATTATAAAAATATGAAAATTATTCAAATTGAACGTTGTCATAATAAACGTAAAATAAAAGAGGCTATGTTGATTTCAAGAAATCATCAAATGTTAATGAATTGCCAGTCATCAAATGTTAAGATAACAGAATTGTGGGAAATCTGAATTGAACTATGGGTATTGTTAAGGGTTGTCTCGTTTTGATTATTCAACGTTATATAGTTGATAAAGACTACAAAGTGTATAGTCAAAAGTACTTCTAAAAGAATATAATTTATATAAATTGTACTGTATTTTGATATATATATATATTGATTTGTATATTACATATATTGTGAAATGAATACAGATATCAAACTTTATTTATTACATATATATATATATATATATATATATATATATATATATATATATATATATCCACAGATGGCGTTCTACCAAAAACGCCCATCAAGCGTATGTTTTGTTTACATAAACGTCAGAGTAGTTAGTATTCACTATCTCTAACTATAATTCCACTTTCAGATCATGATTTCAAGCTATTTGCTATCGTCAGTGAAAGACAGGAATAAAGAAACTAGATCTAAATACAAACTCTGAGCATTTATGAAACAATTTCTATTCAGCTTGCAAGCGTGAATTTTTTAGACACGTAATGTTTTCAAACTCAGCATAGCAAACCAGATAGCTATATGGGTCTGATCTCAGTTCAGCATCACCACATAGTAGAAGCCTCTGCAATCTATATCATTGCAAGAAAGACCTCAAAGGTACATTTATGATAAACAAAAATGCAAGTTAAAAAACTTGCTAACGCTTGTATTTATGTCCACAGATGGCGTTCTACCAAAAACGCCCATCAAGCGTATGTTTTGTTTACATAAACGTCAGAGTATTTAGTATTCACTATCTCTAACTATAATTCCACTTTCAGATCATGATTTCAAGCTATTTGCTATTGTCAGTGAAAGACAGGAATAAAGAAACTAGATCTAAATACAAACTCTGAGCGTTTATGAAACAATTTCTATTCAGCTTGCAAGCATGAATTTTTTAGACACGTAATGTCTTCAAACTCAGCATAGCAAACCAGATAGCTATATGGGTCTGATCTCAGTTCAGCATCACCACATAGTAGAAGCCTTGCAAGCTGAATAGAAATTGTTTCATAAACGCTCAGAGTTTGTATTTAGATCTAGTTTCTTTATTCCTGTCTTTCACTGACGATAGCAAATAGCTTGAAATCATGATTTGAAAGTGGAATTATAGTTAGAGATAGTGAATACTAACTACTCTGACGTTTATGTAAACAAAACATATGCTTGATGGGCGTTTTTGGTAGAACGCCATCTGTGGACATAAATACAAGCGTTAGCAAGTTTTTTAACTTGCATTTTTGTTTATCATAAATGTATCTTTGAGGTCTTTCTTGCAATGATATAGATTGCAGAGGCTTCTACTATGTGGTGATGCTGAACTGAGATCAGACCCATATAGCTATCTGGTTTGCTATGCTGAGTTTGAAGACATTACGTGTCTAAAAAATTCATGCTTGCAAGCTGAATAGAAATTGTTTCATAAACGCTCAGAGTTTGTATTTAGATCTAGTTTCTTTATTCCTGTCTTTCACTGATGATAGCAAATAGCTTGAAATCATGATCTGAAAGTGGAATTATAGTTAGAGATAGTGAATACTAACTACTCTGACGTTTATGTAAACAAAACATATGCTTGATGGGCGTTTTTGGTAGAACGCCATCTGTGGACATAAATACAAGCGTTAGCAAGTTTTTTAACTTGCATTTTTGTTTATCATATATATATATATGTTTTGAATAAAATACAAAATCATTTTTTGGTAAATAATTTATGCAATTCTTTATGTTAATACAATCTGTTAACCATTAATATGCCATTGCATACATAATAACACACCATCACCACCAACAGCAATAATAATAATAATAATAATAATAATAATAATAATAATAATAATAATAATGATGATGATGATGATGATGATGATGATGATGATGATGATAATAATAATAATAATAATAATAATAATAATAATAATAATAATAATAATAATAATAATAATTTATTATTATAAGTAGTAGTAGCAATAATAATATTTTGATTCGAATTATCATTACTTAATGTAGATTTTTGTCATTAAAATGCATGATGTTAATATTTTAAGATTGTATTCTAATTTTATATGCAATTTAATAAACTCTTAGTAAATTAGTTATATTTTTCTCATTATTATATTTATCATTTTTATATTTAAGATTATAAATAA
Organism: Epiperipatus broadwayi; assembly: GCA_028023455.1. Taxonomy (NCBI): domain Eukaryota; kingdom Metazoa; phylum Onychophora; class Udeonychophora; order Euonychophora; family Peripatidae; genus Epiperipatus; species Epiperipatus broadwayi. The sequence goes on along the minus strand of JAQFVV010012405.1, from coordinate 17,950 downwards.
CTGCTATGTTCTGCAACCTGCCTTTATGGAAATTATTTTTTTTAATGTATCTTCTTCAGTAAAAATGTTTTAATATAATTTTGTTATGGTTATTTATATTTTTTTTTTATATCTAAACATTTTGTATTGATGCCAAATTCTACTTTCATAAATTTAATATTATAAATATTATTATTATTGAAATTATTATAAATATTCATAGTTCTTTTATTGCTAATTGTTAAAATATCAGTATTATATTTAAAATCAGTGTTGTTTATTCATTATTCTGTTTAATTAAATTAATTTCTAATTCTTTTATAAATAATGATGCTATTAAACTCTTTTGGCACAAAATATTACTCATTTTTAAGTCTATTCCATTATTCTTTAATATATTTAAAATACAAATTGTGTGTATCAATGTTAAACATTTTCCCATAATATTTATCATATTTATATTATTTTTATTTTGATATAATTTTTGAATTAATATCTTCATATTTATTTCGTGTAATACTTGGATATATTTGTTTTATATACATTGCAATTACATTTCGGTGTCTATTTAATTTTATATTTCTTAATTTTATATAATACCATCTGTATTTTTTAATATAATATTCTATATATTGTATAAAATATGCTATACATATTTTAAATACTTCCAAAATGTCTGTAGGATAAAATCGTAAAAAATGAAATAGTAATTTCAATGAATTTATTATCTTTGTGAATTTTAACGTTATTAAAAATATATAGATTTTTATTAGAAGAATAACATAATAATTCATATTAATTTATATTAATTATTATCTATTTTTCCATTTTAATTAGTAATTTTATATATTTCGTTTTAATATATTACTAAGATTTCTTAATAATTCATTATATTCTTCATTTTTATATCATATTATATTCTATCTATATAATCATTAGAATACATTATATCTTCTCAACATATTGTAATTTTTTTTAGTATTACAAATATTCTTAATAGTTTTAATTATTTTTCTATATTTATACTCCTGATTAGATTTTTTTTTTCAGATTAATACTTAGATGTATTTTTATATTTGTAATAATTTTTTAAATGCTCTATTGCCTCTAAATAACTTATTTCCATCTCCACATCAATTTTAATTAAAACGACAGAATTCATCATTAAAAATAAAAACAACTACTATAAATTTATATAAATTAAGTAAATCAACGATAATATATATATATATATATATATATATATATATATATATATATATATATATATATATATATATATATATATATATATATATATAACTCTGTGGATGGCTTGTGTGACCGAGTCAAAACGTCAGTATATTGATATTAAAAGTTTTTAACACGGATGAACCCGCAAATATATATATATATATATATATATATATATATATATATATATATATATATATATATATATATATATATATATATATATATATATATATATATATAATGTTTTCATGATTATATGATGTAAATCAAATAGTTTTGTCAAATATTGTTAGCTGAGAGGTCAGCACAGTTGCCTTGCAAGCAGTTGGTTGCAGAAGGTTGTTGTGGCCTCACCTCCTGGCTGATGCTATGACACATGGAAAAATACAATAGTTTTTGGGTTAAACCATGTGTTAGTTGGAATTAATTCTAATGTTTTGATGGAATAGTATACACCATTGTCAATGTTAACTTTTCAAAGAAAAACTGTTAGATTACAAATAGTAATCAGAAGTTAAATACATCAGCTTTTATTTCACATTTTTTATAAATTTATTTAAACACACATTGATTACATAAGTAATATTTACTAAGGCTGTAACCTCAATAATATGTGCATAAAAATGTGATAGTAGGGACCTCTGCAGGTCTTAACCACAAGCTTACATTTTGAAAGAAAAGAGGGGAATGCTTCTTTACTTCAACCTACTTTATATATAAATAGGTGAAGCTGAAACAGTTAGATCTGACAGTGTGAAACTTTAAATTATCATAATATATTTCCAACTATAAGATCTTTCCATTGACTCATTGTAAATCAAAAGATTTCACGAGTATTGATGTGTAATAAGAAATGTGGACTTAATCAGTGAAGTATTGAAGAGCTTCCCACTCTCAGATCTAACCACTTCAGCTTCAACTATTTATATAGAAAGTAAATTAAAGTAACTAAGGGCTCCTTTCTTTTCTCCCAAAATGTAAGCATGTGGTTAAAACCTGCAGAGATCCCTAATATCATATTTTTATATGCACATTCTTGAGGTTACAGCCTTAGTAAATATTATTCACATTTATTTGAAATTGGTCACAAACCTAAGTTTTATAATGCTAAAATTCATACTAATTTGGATAAGTATGATTTGAGAATCATGAGGGAGTTGATTGAAATATTAAAAAACAAGTGGTTTAAATATAGCTAATGAAGCAGAACATATTCCAGCCTTATGGAGACTACTTACTTTATCTCTTTTTTCTAGTCTAAATTTGAAATCAATATTGATGAAACTGAAGAAAATATAAATTTTGTTAATCAACATATTCTAAATGCTCAACTTCTTATCTCATTCTTTACCTCACATTCAATCTCATTATTATTTGAGATCTAACATTTTTTCTTTGAAAAGTTAACCCTTGCCAATAGTGGATGCTATTTCATTGAAACCTTGGAAATTAATTAAAACGAACACACAGTTTAATCCCAAAACTATTATATATATATATATCATAATTACTCCAAGTTTACAACTCAACCAGACTAAACCAAAAAAAATAAATTCTAAAACATAACAAACAAATGGTTTCACTGCTAGAAGCAGACTTCTAAAGTTTAAAGAACTAGGAATTAACATATTTTAACTAAACATTACCCATAACTCCACTTACATCACATATATCCTTAATATTAAAAGAACTTTTAAATAAATCAATTGCTTCAAAATAATAAATTTTTAATAAAAAATATTTTTAATTCTTCTTTTTATTTTATTTCTCTCTCAAAAAAAAAAAAAAAAAAAAAAACAACCTTAGCTTCATAAAGATTAATATTATGACTTGTATATTTTTATGGACATATAAAGCAGAACTAAGATATGTATTTCTAACCCTATCTTTATGTACTTTTATTCTTTCATTTAATCTCATACTACTCTGGCCTATATATACTTTCTTACAAAAACAAGGGATAATATTCACTATTACAGGAATAGATTTTCTATTAAAAGTTTTCTTTGTATTATTTTATAAATTATTAAAGGCAAAACCCTTTTTCTAAGCAATTTTCTTATTTCCAAACAAATTACTATTTTTAGGTACAATTGTATAAGAAGACAATTTAGATGCCAAAGAAATAAATTCATATTTTTTTTATCTTTTATATTATTACTATTCAATAAAATATTTAAATAAACACCACTATTATAAATTAAATAAATCAACAATAAAATATAATTAATATTTACTGAGGCCATAACCTTGATAATATACATATAAAATGTGATAGTAGGGACCTCTACAGGTGTTTTAACCACAAGCTTACACTATACTATTGCATTTTATATGCATATTATCGAGGTTATAGCCTCAGTAAATATTACTTACATAATCAATGTGCGTTTACTAAATTTATAATTACAATGATAAAATATAATATAAAATATCATTATATAACAGAATCTACTGCAGGATGAAGGTCTCTCCAAGTTCAATCCATATTTTCCTATCTTTAGCTTCTGTTCTCCACATCACCCCTCCACACTTTCTTATTTCATCCATCCATCTCACATATGGTCTCTTTCTGGGTCTTTTACAATCTCTTGGAAACCAATTTAAAATCTCCATTGTCAATCTATTATCATCTCTTCTAACAATATGTCAAGCCCAACTCCACTTCAGTTTTTTTAATTTTTTCAATGAGGTCAGTAACACCTGTTTGTTCTTTTAACCATACATTGTGTTTTCAATCTCTTCTTGTTACTCCCAACATGCATCTCTCCATACTTCTTTGAGTGGTCTGAAGTCTCTATATTGCTCTTCTATTAAGTGTCCAAGTCTCAGATCCATATGTAAGAACTTTCAAAACACATTTATTAAAAACCAACCTTTTCAAACACATAGGCATATTTCCTTTTAGTATCAAGTTATTTCTACCCAAAGCACTCCAATCAAGTTTAATTCTATGATTAATTCCATCCATTATATTTTCATCTGTATTAATAATATGACCAAGGTATTTGTAACTGTTAACTTCTTCTAACTCATCATAATCAATCTTTATTTTCATATTTTGAGAAAATCTTTTAAACATTACTATAGTCTTTTTAACATTTATCTTTAATCCTATTATCCTACTTTCATATGATAAATCCTGCAACATTTCCTGTAGCTCTAAAACATTATTTTTAAAAACAATTACATCAACGGCAAAATCTAAATGACTTAAATAATCTCCATTTATTTTCACTCCTTTATCTTCCCACTGTAATCCACAAAATACTTCTTGCAGCACTGCTGTAAAAACTTTTGGAGATATGGATTCATCCAGTCTTACACCCTTTTCAATATTGATTTTTCTACTATCATTATGTAATCTAATTGTTGCTGTTGCATTTTTATAAATATTCTTTAAAATATGGCAATATCTTGGATATACACCTTGATCATCCAATACTTTATTCACAGAAGAAATGTTTATAGAATCAAATGCCTTTTCATAGTCTACAAATCCTAAGCATAATGGCAACTCATATTCATTTGTCCTTTATATAATTTTCTCAATACCTGGATATGACATACTCTACTAAAACCACTTTTAAATTCACCTTGTTCTCTTGGTTGGTGGAAATCCAGTGTTTTCTGTAGACGAGTTGTAATTACCTTAATAAAAATTTTGTATAAAACTGATAAAAGACTGATAGGTCTGTAATTTCTAATATCTTCTTTATTACCTTTTTTAAATATTAATATTAATACTGCATTCTTCCAATCATCTGGTACATCTTTATCATTTAGACATTTAGTATATAACTTTGCTAAAAATATATATATATATATATATATATATATATATATATTATATATATATATATATATATATATATATATATATATATATATATAATATATATATCTTCACTTGCTTCTTTTAATATATCAATTATAATTCCATCATTACCTGGAGCCTTTCTTTTTTTTATAAATTTAATTGTATGTCTCACTTCCTCATTCAAAATTTGGAAGATATAATTGGTATAGGAGGCACTTCTTCTTTATTACTATATAATTTTTGATAGAATTCTTCTACACATTTCATGATGTCATCCTTCTTTTTAGTAATAATGCCATCTTTTTTTTTATTGCAGATATAATTTTTTTACCAATACCAAAATGTTGTTTAACACTCTTTAGACTTTTATTCTCTTCTATAGCTTTTCTTGCTAGTTCACAATGATACTTTCTTATATCATTTTCAACTCTTTTCTGCACCATTTTACAAAATTCGAGATATTCAATCGTTTTTAATGCATAATTATTGTATATACTCAAATTCCTTATTTTCTTCATAAATTCTCTAGTCTCAGTACAAATTTTATTAGTCAATTGTTGCTTTTTTCTACCAGCTATCTTTGTTGCAGTTTTCAAAAGTGTATCACTTATTTTCCTATTATGTCATTCAAATCTGAATCATGTTCAAAATCTACTAATATTTGAAACCAATTTGTAAGTTCTAATTTAAATTCATTAGAATGCTTTTAAAGATTAGAAATGCCAACTGTAAATATTGTTTTTCTTAATAATTTTTGTCTCTCTAGTTTTGCATTACCATGTATCTTACATCTTACTAATTGATGATTACTTCCTGTGTTAAATTTATTAAGAACATTACAATCTTGAAATATGTATTTTCTGTTAGTCAAAATATAATCCAATTCTGCTGTAACTTCATTTGGATGCTTCCATGTCCATTTCCTTTTAACATTTTTCCCAAAAAAGAATTCATAATATAAAGTTTTTCTTTTTCTGCAAACTCCACAAGTCTATGTTCTCTCTCATTTATATTACCATAACTAAAATTACCTACATCATTTTCATCTTTCATTTGTTTACCAATTCTACCATTAAAGTCTCCCATGACAATTTTAAAATGTTGTTTACTCGGATAAAAAGCCTTTTGTACATTCATATAAAAATCTTCTTTTACTTCATCTCTATGAGGACTTGTTGGGGTATGAACCTGAATTATCTGCATTTAGTATATACTATTAAGTTGTAAAACTAATCTTGCCACACTGTCTGATATACCATAAATGTCCACAATGTTATTCTTCCATTTTTTATTTATAATGAATCCTACTCCACTTGTATTTCCAATATTTGTGCCTTTATAGTAGAGTATAGGTCCACTTTTTAAATCAGTTGTTTCTTCACCTTTTTTTCTAAGTTCACAAAGTCCAATAATGTCCTGTTTAATATTAGACAGTTCTTTATCTAACTCTTGCAATGTTCTTTCACTTGAAAGTGATCTGCAGTTGTAAGTACCTAAATAAAAAGTCATCATCAAATGGCAGCCTGAGTCCACAATCAGGAGAATCTTAGCACCCTCCACCTTCGGCCACTGATTGCTGCCTTGGTTGGTGACTTTACAGTCTCCTGAGAATAAGGGGCATGCTTTAGTTTTATCTGTCATGATTGTATATATTGGATAAAATATTCTTAAACTTGGAGGTAAAAAGCCAAAAAACTCACCATGCTGGCTAATGCATGTTGGTGAGTAGCCCATCCATGTTCATATACTATATGAATAATCACATAGTATGAACAGCTGCAATGACAACAACATATGGAGTTGACATTTAGGAATTTGCCCTGCTCAGTTTATTTAAGGCCTCCAAGAGGAATCAAAGGGTCTTCTTTCAGTTCATAGCAAACTCCTTTATATATATATATATATATATTATACAGTGATACATTTTAAATTGTTGGGGAAAAAAATTGCCTTGTATATGTGTTAAGAAATTTTTTTTTAGAAAATTAATATATTGTATGTGGAAGGTATTTTGATAAAGGATAATGTAATCTCAATTACAAAACTGTTAATTACATTATATTTTATGTCTTACATTTATTAATTGCTATAAAGCAGATGGTTAATGTATGTTTCACCAGAGAATATATGGTAAACATTTAGAGAACAACATATGTTAACATTTTAATTCATCTGTCTTAAATATGTTGATCATCAGATAAATTCATAGTATTTTTTTTTTCACATTCAGTCATACATAGAACTATTTCAATTATTAATAAATAACTCGATGAAAAATGTGCTATTCGTTATCACCATCAATGCAAATCTAATTATCAGAAAACTTTTTAAGGTTTGCTATGTTAAAACACACAGTTTATTATATATGAGTACAATTATACTAACAATTTTTTAAAAAAAATATTTTCTTTTTGCTTAGTATTATTTGTTTATAAATTTCTTCTATAATATTCTCTAAAGATATAACTAATAAAATAAAACAGACTAAAAATAAGTGTGATCTAGGTTAGTGGGAGTACCTTTGAAGCAGAATTTTGAAATAGTCAAAATAAGCACTTAAATTATTGATTATAAATATACATCTTTGAAATTGTTAAAACCCAACATAAAAAAAAACTTGTGCACTATATTAATTAAAGTAATTGACAAGCAGTATTTTGAAATAGTTGAAATATATAAACAAAGTAACACTTTATTTATAAACAAATAAATTTTCTACCTTGCAATAAAATATCTTGATTCAAAAAAGTTTACATACCTTTTGCTATGCATATAGTTTTTTAATCTACTCTCTGAGGCCCTATTTTTAGTTTTAGTCAGTAAGCTTAATGATTTATTTATTTATTTTAGTGTTTTAGTTTCTATTATTTTTATAGGGTTACATTATTATAGGGGTATCAGCCATATGTATTTCTCTTGGATTACAATTTCACAAAATTTTTGGATATTCAAGTTACACATAATGATTACAATTTGGACCATTTTATGTTAAGTAAACCAATTGAAACTAGAGGTTTTATTCCATATAAATGACATGTACCTATAAGTCATAAGTTATCTGGATTTTGAAATGAAAAATTATGCAAATATTCTAGTGATAAAATAAAAAAAATGTATATTTATTTGTTAATGATTTGTTGCAAATTGGTTATAATAAAAATGCTATTACTAGTATTATTAAAAAATTTAAAAGGAATCAGAAAAACAATAAATTTAAAAATAAAAATAATATCAAAATAAAATGGATTTTAATGCCATTTATATCAGATGAGCAGGTCAAGTTTATTAGGAGAATTTATAATGGTTTGTGTCATATTGATTTTTTCTCAACAAATAATATAAATAGATTACTTAAGTCAAAAATTCAAAATTCAAATTTTTTTATAATTGTATTATATACAAATTGATATGTAAATGTGGCTTACAATATTTCGGTGAATCTAAGTACATTGGAGAAGAAATAAAAGAGCATATGCTTTTATATAATAAAATTCAAAAAGAGAAACAATCAGGAATAGATGTAAATAAACCTTCCTCATCTGTTATATTTGTTCATAATAAATCTTGTCATTATGGATTTCAATTTGATTATAAAAATATGAAAATTATTCAAATTGAACATTGTCACAAGAAATGTAAAATAAAAGAGTCTATGTTGATTTCAAGAAATGAATCGGCAGTCATTAAATGTTAAAATAACAGAATTGTAGAAAATCTGAATTGAACTATGGGTATTGTGAAAGGTTGTCTTGTTTTGATTATTCAATGTTATATAGTTGATAAAGACTACAAGATATATAGTTGAAAGTACTTCTAAAAATAACATAGTTTATGTGAATTTTATTGTATTTTGATATAAATATTGATTTGTATATTACATGTATTGTGGAAAGAGTACAGACATCAAACTTAATTTATTATATATATATATATATATATATATATATATATATATATATATATATATATATATATATATATATATATATATATATCATCATATATATATATATATATATATATATATATATATATATATATATAAAATGATGATCTAGATCAACTGATGAGTGCTAGTTTGTCATAAAATATCTATATTGAAAATGTTTTGTCTTTTTCACATGTGTGTGGTCATGTGTATCAATAGTATGAGGTATATTGCTGAAAGGAGCTTAAAAGTCTGGGTTCAAATCTCCTATAATTATATAAAAATACTAACAAAAACAAATTTAAATTTACTCATGCTCAAGACAATAACCTCTTGTGGATTATGTTTTATTTAAGACTGGTATTTAAAAATAAATTATTATTAGATGATTACTTATCAGAGAAGTGAGTTAGAGAGATAATCGATTAATAAATACTCTTAAATAATAAAGAAAAATCAATTGCCTTAAGTGATAGATATTATTGTAAAAATATTTGTAAAAAATGTGATGTTGCTTCTTTAGAAGTAATTGATGCTGATACTAAATATTAATATATGTTAAACACTGAAATATCTAATTTAGATTTTTTATACTGTTATAAAAATATATTGTGGATCTTTGTCAGCCTGGTTTGGATTAATTGATAAGATTTCTTTCGATACTGTTAATCATTTGTACAATTATCTAATTATTTATAATACAGAAAAAGAATCAGAATTAAAAACAATTCTTTTTTTATGTTGCATTCCAAATATACAATAGTCAAATATGTTTAAAAATACATATATACAAAAACATGACCTCATAATTTGCAGAAATCCAACAAGAAAATGATGGATTAAATTTTCAAAATCAATGTTCAAAAAATTCAAATATTTTATCAAAAAGAAATGAACAATTTAATGAATTTTAGTTTTGAATGGTTAATAACTATTTAACAAAATAAATAGTTGGATATATCATTATAATAAGATAATTACCTCAATTAAAATTTTTGTATATATGCTGTTTATTATACTACTAGAAATTACACATGCTATTCCTGTTTAACATAAACCATTAATAAAAATCATTTAAAAATGATCAATGTTATTGTAAAAGTAAAATAAAAAAATTGGAAGAACAGATAGATGGTATGTAATTTAGCATGTTTATTATATCAAATCTAATATTATAAAGATACTTGTATATTGAATTCAACATGTGAAGTATGGATAGACAGTAATAGAATTTCTAATAAATAATGTATACAGAACTGTAGTATAAATTTTGTGAAGAATGTTGATTTTGTTCCCATTACAAATGTTAACCCTAAGACACTCTAAACAGATACAAATCAATGGAGCAAGTTGTATCTTTTATTAAAAAAAAAAACGTTTCTTAAGAAAACCCAAAAACACTTATTACAAGATTAAAATAAATGGTCTAAAATACCATGATGTGGTCATATTGGTATTAATAAAGCCCACTATTATTTTTTTTGCTCCTTGGCTTATTTAAAGTTTTTAGGTGTGAAAATAACAATACTCATTTATAAATAATTACTATTAAAACAATAATAATTATAAATTTAAAAAAAAATCATTTGTTCTAACATGCTCATATTTAAAATAATAACAAAACAATAAAAAGTAAGTTTGACTTGAATGCTAATAATGGTATTTTGGAAAACACATTTAAAAGTATTGGGTGAATTACAAAAAATAATTTATTCATTTATTTATAGATAAATAAATATCCATAATTATATAAATAGAAAATAATATAAAGAACATTTTAGCTATATCAGCTAAAATGTCTAAAGTTTACAGATACTTGATGATATTTTATTTCTTAAAATAAATAAATAATTTTGATACCAAGGTGTTTATTATTATCTTACATGCATAATTACCTACATTTGTATTTCCTTATTAATAATAAATGTAAAATCAAATTTGTTTAATGAAATCACAAACTTTAAATGACAGCTGTGATCTATAGGAAAAATATTCAATCACCAACAATGACTTCTTAAAATTGTTAAAAAAATTTTCTGAAAACCAGTTTCCTCTGAATGAATAATCTTAACAAGCATCAAAAAGTAAATGGATAACCATCATTAGTAGTTTATTTTAGTTTTTTTAATTAACATCTAAATAAAATTTACTGTATTACCTTATCTTCAAAATTTATATTAAAGTTAAAATATGAAAAATAAATTTGAATGTATAAATCATATAAAACGATTAAGCTTTGTGCTAATTATCTTTTATTAAAAGAAAAAAAAAAAACAAGTCTACCCACTTTTTAAATACAATCAAAAGACTGATGTTATTATATAATTTATAATCAATACGGTAAAATAGTTATACTAAAATGAGTTTTTTTATAATAAGCAGTTACTTCTGACATCAGAAAGTCATGTTATGTTAAATTCTAAAAATAATTATTAAGTATATTAGGAAATTAGATTTTCAAACTGTGAATTTAAAAGATAAAGTGAATAAAGGAAAAATCAAATGTTGAGTTTATGTGCCTGATCGAAGAGGGAAAAGTGTGTTGTCTCTCAAATTAGAAGTAGAAAATCGATTATATAGAACATATAGTGAAATTCTGAAACTTATTTTGAGATAAACAAAAGAGGAAGATATTTACAAAAATGATTCAAAGAACCTTTATTTCGTCTTCATACATAACGAATTAACATAAATTTCGTCAGATACATAACGAATTAACATAAGCATCAGAAGAATGGATATTCTCATTAGAAGTTTTAATCAATCTTTGAATTGAAGAATTAAGGAATATATGAATTTATAATATTGTTTTATAGCATTTGTCTACAACCACTTTTTTCAGAATAAACAACAATTTAAGTTGTTTTCAGTTTTTCAACAGCATCATCTTTGTGAAAAGTTTAAATACTTATATTTTACGACCAATTGTTTAATTAATTGTTTTTCTTTACATTTTTCAGCTTAATTATTGGACTTTATATAATGACACTTTCTTGAAATAATATTTCTGGATACAATTATGATCAAGTAAGTCTATTGAAAATGATCTGATCTCCATGATTACTAGATGCATACCAAGTTAATTAGTTTTCAAACAATAATAACTATCATTTTAAGAATTTTTGTTCTTTATTCTTTAAATAGTCATCTCTAGTCCTTTCTTTATAAGGTGAGATTTTTTTTTGTATAATGCCACAGTAAGTTCCTCATTGCTTTCTGTTCATTACTAATGTTTGTTAATATTTAGTGTTAGTTATTTCTGGAAAATTGAGTTTATTGGGGGGGGGGTGACTAAATTTTTATTTAAGTGTAAAGTGCTATCTACAAGATTAGTTCATCTTGAAAGATTCTAGACATGTGTTAAAGATTGATGGGACTTAATACAGAATTTAGTTCAAGTTCAAGCTATTTGACTACTAATCAGTGGAATCAATAGTCATTCTTAAAGCTGGATAACTAAGTTGTTGTTTAATGTGTATTGGCCATTCATTCATTCATTTGCTTCATAATGAAATATATATAGAAGCCAAATACACAAAACTGTTCATAAATATTTACAGAAGTTAATTGCATTGCCAGTAGGTTATCTTGATTTGCTTATTATATATTTAAAACGATAATAAAAAAATATTCACAATATTAGCAGCTGTTGCAGTTTTTTTTAGTAATGCAAATTATTAGCTAATGACATCGAAACTTAGAGATGTATAATTCCTACATTATTTGTATTACATCCATACTGATTCACACTTCACTAAACTAATTTATGACTTACTTTAGAAGCCTTTGTAAAAAATGGATATTAGTAATCAAATAATAATTAAATTGCTGCAATTATCATCTGGCATGAAAAATATTTTGGGAATTCTTTGGCTATTGAAAAACCCCTAAAAAGTCATCTAACACACTTCAGATCATGAATATGCAATATTGTATATCAGTCTTTATATACTGAGTCAACATCATCTGACAATAATTAAGAAAAAAAATAATTTCATCATCTTAATTCAAATTAATCTTTTAAGTGGATATTATTTATTTCTTGTTTATTTTGTCAAAGAACTGACCTATTCTTTTCCCCCCTAAGCTTCCAATCTTGTCTGTTGACTTTAATTTTTCTAATAGAATCACACATGTCAATATTAGGGTTAAGTTCCTTAATTATTTATTTCTATTTACTATTTCAATAAATTTTATATATCATTTGTAATACATTGCAAAATAATAATAATAATAAAAAAAAAAAAAAAAAAAAAAAAAAAAAAAAAAAAAATAAAAAAAAAAAAAAAATAAAAAAAAAAAATAATAATAATAATAATAATAATAATAATAATAATATTTTTTGAATGTAAAGTATTTACTTAAAATATTTCAGTACCAAAAATATAATACCTGGTTACGATTAATTTATTTTCTTAATAATTCAAATGTTTGTCCTAATTAATATTCCCATAAATTATTTTTTGTACTATGAATTTGAAAAGAAATATGTCTTTAAATGATTTCGTTTGCTAATTTTTACATCTAGATTTGAGACTAATAGAAGAGCAATATAGAAAGTTCAGATTATTCTACAGAAGTATGGAAAGATGTATGTTGGAGCAACAATAAGAGATGTGCTAAAATGTAAGAGTGAAAGAAGAGGCAAATATTATTGATATGATTAAAAAAAATAGAGACTGAAGGAGGCTGGGATTGTGAGAAGAGTTGATAATATATGAACAAGTGACATCTTATAGTAAATCCTAAGAAATTGTAAAATACTTAAAAAGAATTCCATATGAAATATTTGGGATAACATAAGAAAATGTCCTTACTGTATATGAAAAAGAGAGGCTAATGATTGAAAAAATTTGATTAATTTCGGAGAGGTCTACATCCGTAAATAAAGTTTATTTTAAGGAGGCTAAATGTTCATTACAAATGAATTTTGGATCTAGGTATTTATTTTTCTAATTATAAATATTTTATTCATAATTTAGTATATTCGTTTTTTTACTTTTATTACAAATTTAATTTGTGAATGTGAATATATTTTAACTGTATGATAAAATCTTTTCCATTGCTTCCTTTTTCTTAATTTATTCTAACACTTCAAATTTGAATTTATTTTAATAAATAATTTTTTCAAAGCAAAATTTACGATGCATTATTTTAAATATAGTTTTATATATTACTTTGTACATCTCACCACTTTGAGAGATTTTTTTTAAAGTAATTTTTAAAGAATGCTAAATAATTTTAAATTATTTAAAAGTATAATTAAATTTACTAATTATTTTCATTTTAAGCGACAATTGATTGTTGTTTTAAGTCTTTTGTTATGAGTTTTTGTTTTGTTTTCCCTGGCTGCTAATCCTTCAGGTATTTGGAAAAATCTTTGGGGCTTTTCACCATATTGAATTAATTTTATTATTCTGAAGAAAGGAATTTACCTTAATGCATTTCTTTTTAAACATTGATCTAAAAGTGAGCAATTAAATAATGAGTAATTCCCAAATATTCACAGTTAATTTAAGTAATGTGTTCATTTCTTTATATATTGATTTACTGTCTATATAATATGAAGTATTTATTGTATGTGTGCTTATAAAAATGATAAATACTTTAAAATGCTTATATAATCATCCACATAAAAGCACACACATTTCTTTATTAATAAATACAAAAATAAACATTATTGAATAAGTTTCTTTACCACATAGCCTTTTTAGTCTTTGTTCAAAAGAAATAAATAGTGAATAAAAAAATTACGATTTGAGGCTATTCAATTTCTAATTGATGAGGGAGTTAATGATTTTTTTAAATATTTTATTAAGCTGAATACTCATATTCTAACATATTATTTGATTGTTATCTGAAGTTTTCTTGGAAATTTTCAAATGATATGATTTGTCGCAAAATAGCTTAAACCAAATCTTTCTGTTTGTAAACTATATGCTTTTGATGACCTACTAGTTAATTATTCATTATCTCTAAAAGTTTTATATACTAAAATCCATATGCAATCGCCATTTTCTAGTACTAACACATTTTTTTTTACATCTTATTATAATGAAAATATTTGTTAATTTCAACATTCTATTTCACTATTCCACTTTAATAAGTTAAATAAAACTTTTAGCAAAAAAACTAAAAATATTTTTTTCAGAATCTCTTATTACTTTTATCTCACTTATCTTGATTCTCTTTCAATAAATATCCTTCATTCTAAAAATAAATGTCATTTTTCTTTCTTTCATCATTATCAAATAACATCTATAATAGAAATTTTGTCTATTTTTTTAATTTTTCTGATATCCAAAACTTCTATCATTGTAGCAAATAATAAAGAGTTCTTTTTAGAGCTATATTTTTATTCTTATATCATTTTAATGTATTTTTTTACAATATTCACATTAATTATTATTATTATTATTATTATTATTATTATTATTATTATTATTATTATTATTATTATTATTATTATTATTATTATTATTATTATTATTATTATTATTATTATTATTATTATTATTATTATTATTATTATTATTATTATTATTATTATTATAATACTTTATTGGACAATAAGTAGGTTACATGTGGTATCACCAGAAAAGGTACACTGATAAAATAGATTTACAGATTGTACATGAGTTCATTTGTATAGTTACAATCAAATGCATAGTCTTTGTTTATAGCTTTGCAATCTGAAACTTTGTTATAGCCTTGATCTTTGCTTGATCAGGGACCAAGTTGCTGCATATATGTCCAGGGATGTGATCAATTTGTCCTTATTTTATATCTGCATTACCTTGTTTTGAAACGTTGAAGGGTGTTGTCTAGTGTTTTTTCCAATTAGAAACTTGCACCTGATGCACCACAGAGTATACATTAGAAATGTTGCTGCTCTGATGGTGGGTATTGATTTGCTCTTGTAAGCCTCCATTAATTATTCTAGCCTGGTATTATTTTTCCTGTATATATTATGCATTATATCTCTTATTTTAGTCCTCTACAGTGGTCCATTAGGTGCTTCCATGTTTCTTCTGTTTCATGACATAATCCACAGAAAGTATAAATAGATATGTACTTCCTTCTGTTGGAATAGAAAATTGGTAGTTGGTAGTGCATCCAGGTTCATTTTCAGAACAAAATCAAAAAAAAATTGGTTCCAATTTCCATTTTTTATATTCTTTTATCATTTTCTTGTTGGTTATTCCGATTATTGGTGTTGTGTTATTTTCTCCATTGTTGTTTGTGTGTATGAGATTGTATATTTCACAGTATTTGTATTTTTGTATGTATTAATCTCGGATTTTCTTTTCTATTTTACATTGGTATATCATTAGTTCAATATAC
This sequence comes from Epiperipatus broadwayi, assembly GCA_028023455.1. Classification (NCBI taxonomy): domain Eukaryota; kingdom Metazoa; phylum Onychophora; class Udeonychophora; order Euonychophora; family Peripatidae; genus Epiperipatus; species Epiperipatus broadwayi. The sequence goes on along the minus strand of JAQFVV010012405.1, from coordinate 1,643 downwards.
GAACCCTTCAGGTGGTGGTCTGTCTGTGGAGATTATTTGTAGTAGAGGTTCAGTTTGGGAAATTGATTGATTGTTGTGATTATTATATTTCTAAGTTTTTGCATGTGAAAGACGGTGATATCATGTAGGCCCAGTCTATCTATATCTGTTGGTCTTCTAAGTTTTTTTATGGAAATGGCCACTATTTCTCTGGACCAAATAAGTTGATTGCACATTGAGTTTATCTTGGATTTGAATGCATTGAAAAAAGAAATTATTGGTATATAATATGCTATCTTAGTTGTGATTAATCTATTAATCAATTGTTTTTTTGAATGCATTGATAGATATGCTTTTGCTAGGGATTTTGTAATGTTTTCAGTTTCTTCTTTCAGCTTGTTCTGTATGTAGCATCTCATTCCCATGGATCCCATATAAAATGGAAACCCTAGGAATGGGCTTGGCTTTCCTTTGTATATGGATTCACACTTCTTTCCTGTGTATATGGACCAGGCTGTTGTTGTTTTTTTTGTATTAATTTTAAGTCCATATTTTATTAAATAGTTATCAATTATCTTTTGTAGCTTAGGTATCTGTTTTTTGAAAAGCAGGAAGACCATGATATCATCCATGTAAGCTAGGGATGTCACTTGTTGCATTGTTGCTGGTATGTTGATCCCCTCAAATGTTTGATTGATTTTCTCAATGAGAGGGTTAATGTACAAAGCAAACAGCAATGCACTAAGGGGGGGACCCTTGTTATAGTGATTGAGTGGGATCAAAAGATGGTGAGTTTCATCCATTAACCATGATATGTATTTCACGGTTCAATAAGAGATTTGTTATTATGTATAATAGCCTCCTAGGAATGTCTGGCTATTTGATCATCTGCAATAGGAATGGAATTTTTACTGAGTCAAATGCTGATGCAATATCCATTTGCACCACCACTGGACTATATTTCTTTTTTTCTCGGATAGTTAGCATTATAGGTTTAAATAAGAAGGCTGCCTGTAGCATTGATAAAGCTTTATTTGCAAATTGTGTTTTTGAGATGATGGGTAGTAGGTATGGCTTTATCATGTCTTTTATTACCTTTTCTAAAATTTTTATTGGTAGAGGGCCCATTGAGATGGGTCTTAATTCATCTAGGGTGGGAGTACTTGTCTTCTTTTTGTTGTATGGAACTATTGCAATGGGATAGACCCCCTGCATTTGTATAACCTCTTGGGTCAGATAGTTGGCCAGATTGGTAAGGTAATTTGCTGTAAACCATCCTAAGTGCTTTAGCGCAAATAATGGTATTCCAGGGGATCCAGAGTGGCATGAGTTGCTCATATTTTCCATTTTTTAATGAAGATTTCTTCTTTGAATATGGGTTGGTCTTTGATTGTGCCAAACATTTGATTGCCATATTGAGTTGGTTGGTTTGCTTGAAATTTGTTTTTAAAGTATTTAAATATTGGCAGAATCATGTTATGCCTGGCAAAATTATCATTATTACATCGAATAGCTAATGGCACCCTTAGGTCAGGTACATATCCCAGAGCCCATTTGATATATTTCCATGTCCAAGTGTGTTGTTTCATGATACAGATCTTACATTTCTTGATTTTTAAATAACCTTTGTGAGCATCACAAGCCTTATCATAGGCATATTTTAG
>JAQFVV010012404.1:16163172-16539337 GCA_028023455.1 Epiperipatus broadwayi | reverse complement strand
GAATAATGGGAAAAAAAAAGATCTATAAGAATGTACATACAACATCTACATCTGTGATTTTTATGTAGATTATCTTAAGAAGTCGCTCTAAAGAAATACAATATTGATTATTTTGATTGGTAAAAATGGAACCCACACAACAGAATACAATGGAAAACCACAATTAGACAAAATATTGAAAATTTTCAGAGAAAAAAGTCTGCTGCAGAAAAAGTTCAAAAGACAGGAGCAGCCATCACAAAACAAATAAAAGAAGAGATGGATTCGCATGCTCAATGTGAATATGTTGTCACTCTCAAATATTGGTTGTACGTAATTATCCACTATTTAATCTCTAATATATTTCTACAGTTATTTTGCCTCTTCTCTTTCTTTCTTTAAGCATTAAAATGGTCATCTCATTTTGTGTGTGGCTGCTAATAATAATGATGATTTTACCTACCTATTCTAAAAATAATATTTCTCATTATAAATTATTTTAAAATCTTTGTTTGCTTCATAACTGAAGTGAACTTTAAAAGTGTCTTAAGTATATATTATATAACTTCAGAAAGTCTAGATCTATGATCTTTTGATCCCTTATACTCCCCTGTAATTGACAGGTTTATTTTGGAACTTTGAAATTTTTTAAATTTCTTCTTGGGTTTAAAAAAATGAAGGGGAAAATGTGGTCAGTTTAAGTGTCATAACTATTTTTTAAAAAAACTATACTAAAAGGTCAAAATAAAGTTATTAGCTTCACATAAGAATAGATATCATTTATTTTAAATTCAATACCAATTACAAAAAATAATCAAAATAGAAATGAATTCATTTTGTAACAACAAATAAAAAAAGTTTAAAGTGAAAATTATTTCTTTGATTATCATTGCCAATAAACTGACAGCATTTATCCTGAAGACTAGAAAGATCTAGTTCATGCCCTATTTTGCCATAATATTTCTTAAGCATATGTAGTCCAGATGAAAATACTAAATAGTCCAGAAGATGTGCTCTCATCTTCTTGAAAACAGCATTTGATACATGGTAGTTTGCTCTCAATATCATTAAAATCATTGTGAGCTAGAAATTTCAATGCTCTTTCTTCACTGGCAATACTTTACCATAGAAATCTTTGAAAACATATTTCTTTCAAACAATGGTATACCAGTCAGTAAGTTGACAACTTTCTTAAGATAAAATAGATTAGCATTCTGAAATCATGAAGTCTAAATGAAGAATAGCAAGATTTATTTTAATTCTTTTTACATAATTCATTCAATAAATTATCTCTTTTTTTTTTTTAATTGTAACCTTTAGATATATAAATTTTCAGCCATATTATATGTCTAAGATTTATTTCTTTTAAAAAAGTGAACACAATAATAATAAAGCACTATTAATGAACAACATAAGTTTTATTTTAACATTTCTTTATAAAAAAAAAAAACATAAAAAAAAAAAAAAAAAAATTCATCTATGTAACACATATTTTGTTTTCTATTTATGTACATCTATTTTATGTATCTAATGTACACTGAAGCATAAATTCTTTACTATTTATCTCAATAATTTCATCGCATTGTTTTAAAGAATTAAGTAAATGTAAATGTAATGTAGATAAGTACTCAATTCTATCAGTTCCTGATGAATTTACTGGGATGTATAAATTTGACAATATTTGAAGAGTGAAAATAAAAATAAAATAAAAAACATTATACAATGCATAAATATTAGATTATCGGGTTTTCTTCTAATATAGTTTTGTCTCCTTCATCTAACATGATATTTATAATAATAAATGAAAGCAAATATAAATTATTCCACGATTTCAATCATTTTCTATTGTTGTATTTAGTTTACCATATATAAGTGTAATATATATATATTTTGAAAATATATATATTAAAAAATTCAAAAACAATAAATTACAAATATTAATATAATAAGGCATAATAGGGCAGCAACCTTCAAAACATTTTGATATTTTATATAGCATTGTGTATTCCTCCTTCCCGTAAATTTCTACTCTTAAAATATTTGTGCATATAAAAAAAAATATGGAGAAAATTATACTATGATTTTAAAGCAAAAAAATAAATAATTCTATAACAGTGTTATCTATAAAAAGTTATAAATTATGGTACTGTATTGAGAATAAACAACAAATCATTAAGGAATTGAATATCATGATAAATTATAATTATTTCCCTTATATAAACATATTTATCTTCAAAAATCAGTGTACTTTAAATAATGAAGCTTCTTAAATAATGGTAAATAAGGTTTTTTATGAATATAATTTACTAATAATAAACAACAAATTAATATACTAAATCATATTTGTTGCCTCAATTAATTTATTACATAACAAAACAACAACAAAAAACAATAAATATTTAAAATAACTAAAATTAAACTGAAATTTATCTATTTATTAAATAATGGTTTTTGTAATCAAAATTAACATTATAACAATATTTTTAACAAGCTGTGCAAAGCAAAACAAACAATGTGGTGCTAATTAAACACAAAAAAGTTATTAACAACATCAATTTTAATACAGCATACATAAATAAATATGTAATTTTAAATTGATGCATTCAAAATACAACATTAGAACAATTCACATTCAATAAGTTCCAGAAAAAAAGAATGTGATAATTTTGATACATGGTGTACTATTTCCAAAAAAATAATGTTAATAATATTTAATTAGTGATAATTACTTAATAAAACTAATTAATCATTTTTATATTCATCTCACTAATGGTTGAGACAACTAATTAAAAAAAAAACTCTATATAATATAGATTTTTAACATAACACAAAAATAGAATAATGTTGTAAAAAAGAAAGCGTAGTAATAAATAAATAAATGAGCAATCGTGTGACTGCACACTGATTGTGCAAAATAATGATTAACAGATTCATGACAAAACTCATCATACAGATAATTTATAAATTCAAATTTTTTATTTAATTTTTTCTTTCAACTGAGAATAGTTAAAGTATTGAAATATATACAGTATAATATATGTCTAAACATTTTTCTCAATCATTTTTTTAGTACAATGTTGTTAGAATTATTTTGTTGTTTAATTAATTTTGAATTATATATAAATATATTTATTAGTAATGCTAATTATAGAATATTATAAAACAATTCTACTATTCTTTTATGATTCTCAAGTACATAGAAAATTATTTGTATTTTTAAAATAATTCCATTCTACAATTACTTGACTGCAAAGATGTGAAATTCTATAGAAAGAATGACATGAAAAATAAGAATCTCCTACAAAATATATATATCACAAATATTATAAATGGGTTCAATTCGCCAAAATTATTTAGTGTGAATAAAGATTAAGGTTTTAAAAGTTTAGACCAAAAAAATCAAATCTTAAGACAAATATATCTAAATCATTTTAGGTTTGTGAATGAGATTTCTAATTTGTGGCATTTGAAGATGGTCTTGAATTTCTTTTTTTTTTCTAGTAAATAAATGTTTAACAGATTTGTAATAACTAGTCACATTATAACAAATGAAAAAAAAAATTGAAAGATATTAAATACCAACTAAATTAAATATTAACTTTAACAGGTTGACATTTTCATAATTCTCCCTAATGACAATTTTTATAAGCATTTAACATTTGATTTTAGTAAACAAACTGTAATTTTATATTAGAATTTAATAAAATGGACTTGATTTGCTAAAAACATAAGTTTATAAACAAAACTACATCCTTAAAATTCATATTTGAACTTTGCAAATATATTTAAAAATTATAAAGTGAAGTCTTAGTAAGAACAATTACTTTTTTTTCTTTTTGAAGTAATTATAGCAATATTGCTGAAAAAAATAAAAGTAATAAAATTTTGATAGTCTTCTCTTAGCATGTTGAAACCGCGAGAGGGTGTACTTTCTATGCAAACGCACAGAAATATAACATTACCGGGCCTTTTTTTTTTATTTTCAACTTTAACATTATTTTCTAAAATGGAATAATTACGTTTTTAAATTACATTAGACATTTTACCACTTTGTGACAATTTGCAAACTATTTTTAAACAATTTACGAAACATTATTTTGTAAAAAAAATATTTCTGAAATGCAATATTTTAAATTACATTCCACAAATCCACATGTAGTGCTGGAATGTGCATAGGGGGAGGGAAGGACCGATGGTTTTGCCAGTCTGAAGGATCAGCCAAAAGATGCAGTACTCAATTTATAAAGCGACATTATTTTCTAAAGTACAATAATTACATTTGTAAATTACATTAGACATGTCAGCATGGTGCACTGGAATGTGCAGGGAGAGGGTGATGGTTTTGCTGGTCCAAAGAATTGGTCAAAAGAGGCAGTACTCTGAATCAAACCAAGCTTATGATTTTCAAAACAATGTGCAACCTCAGCCATTTCATTTGATTCATAGCTGTTCTCACACAAACATCTTTTCACATGACTGGTGTAAAATGGTGCTTGGCCTGATCCTTTTGCAATTGTTTTCACATTCTATGATATGTAGGGAAGCATAGGGACATGCTTACAATTATTAGTATGTACTAGAACGTCAGTTAGGATGTAAAATCACTATTACAAAGGCATAATTGGATTCCAAACACCCTCACACTATACAGTAGTGATCTATTAAGTGTGCACATTTGCATAGTGTCATGAAGCACATCAGCAGGCCATAATGTTGGTGTCAATGCCATCTAATCCTGCTAATGGCTAATATGAATAGAACTGTTCTATAGGTTATAACTTTCTATGCAAAAGCACAGAAATATTGGGCCGGGTAAACGGCATATTTCTGTGTTTATATAGAAAGTACACCTTCTAGTGGTTTCAACACGCTAAGAGAAGACTATCAAAATTTTTGTTGATTGAACTTTATTTGTAAAAACCAAATGAATTAATGTTAAGTCATCACAAATCTATGAAATTTTCTTCTAAAATTTATAAAATTGATTTATAATTATTAAGATATCACAAAAGTTATGTACTACTATATTTAGCAAGCTATTACTTATAATTTCCTTTCTACCACTTCAACATATTTCTTAACTTTTTTTAAAAAAAATATATATTTGACTAAAATCAAAGTGTAATCATAGATACTTTTGTTTTTAAATAATTATTATACAAATATTTTATAAAAATAATCATAAACATTTAAATAAGCTATAAAAAATATACAATTTTTTGCTCATTGCTAGCTATAATAAACGAGGCATTAACAATTAATCTCCCACAAAAAAACTAACAATCAGCCATTTGATGGGAAAGGTTCAGATCTTTGTAGTTTCTTTTGGCAGTAGATTTCTGAACTTTTCAGATTTTTTTGTAACTAATAAATTAATATATTTTCGTTCAAGTTTCTGCTGTCAAAGTGAAATGCAAAGGAAGTTGTAAGATGTGAAATACACGTTAGTGCAAAACTAGAGAGACAAAAATTATTAAGAAAAACAATATTTACAGTTGATATTCCTAATTTTCAGAAACATTCTAATGAATTTAAATTAGAACTTACAAATAGGTTTCAAGTATTAGTAGATTTTGAACATGATTCACATTTGAATGAAATTAATATGAAAACAACTGATACACTTTTAAAAACTGCAACAAAAATAGCTGGTTGAAAAAAGCAGCACTTGACCAATAACATTTTTACTGAGACTAGCGAATTTATGAAGAAAAAAAGGAATATGAAAATACACAAAAATGATGTGTTAAAAAGGATTGAATATGTAGAATTTTGTAAAATGATGCAGAAAAAAGTTGAAAATGATATAAGAGTGTATAACTGTGAACTAGGAAGGAAAGCAGTAGAAGAGAATGAAAGTCTCAAGAGTGTAAAACAACATTTTGGTATTGGTAGGAAATTTATATTTGCAATAAGAAAAAAAGCTGGAATTATTATTAAAAAGAGAGATGACATCATGGAATGGATAGAAGACTTTTATCAACAATTATATAGTAATAAAGAACAAATACCTCCTATATCTATTATATCTTCTGAATTTCCCAGAATTTTAAATAAAGAAGTGAGACATACAATTAAATATATGAAGAAAGGAAAGATTCCAGGTAATGGTAGAATTATAATTGATATATTAAAAGAAGCAGTTGAAAAAATAGAAATTTTTTAACAACGTCATATACCAACTGTCTAAATGATAAAGATGTATCAGATGATTGGAATAATGTAGTATTAATCTTAATATTTAAAAAAGGTGATAAAGAAGATATTCAAAATTACAGACCTATCAGTCTTTTATCAATTTTACACAAAATTTTTACGAAGATAATTACAACTCGTCTACAGAGAACACTGGACTTCCACCAACCAAGAGAACAATCTGGATTTAAAAGTGGTTTTAGTACAGGATATCATATCCAGGGATTGAGAGAAGTTATAGAAAGGACAAATGAATATGAGTTGACATTATGTTTTCGATTTCTAGATTATGAAAAGGCATTTGAATCTAAATTTTTCTTCAGTGATTAAAGCATTGGATCATCAAGGTATAGATCCAAGATATTGTCATATTTTAAAGAATATTTATAAAAATGCAACAGCAGCAATTAGATTAGATAATGATACTGGAAAAGTCAACATGTAAGATGGGGTGACTCCATATCCCCAAAACTTTTTACAGCAGTGCTGCAAGAAGTATTTTGTGGATTAAAATGAAAAGCTAAAGGAGTGAAAGTAAATGATTATTTCGGTCATTTAGATTTTTCAGATGATGTAGTTGTTTTTGCTAATAATGCTTTAGATCTACAGGAAATGTTGCAGTAGTTATCAGATGAAAGTAGGACTAAAGATAAATGTTAAAATGACTCAAGTAATGTTTAATGGATTTTCTCAAAATATGAAAATAAAGATTGTTTATGATGAGTTAGAAGAAGTTAACAGTTACAAACGCCTTGGTCAGATTATTAATACAGATGGAAACATAATGGATGAAATTAATCATAGAATTAAACTTGGTTGGAGTGCTTTTAGTAGAAATAACTTGATACTAAAAGGAAATATGCCTATGTGTTTGTAAAGAAAGATTTTTTAATAAACATGTTTTACCTGTTCTTACTTAATAGAAGAGCAATACAGACTTCAGACCACTCAAAGAAGTATGGAGAGATGTATATTGGGAGTAAAAGAAAGAGATCGAGAACCCAATATATCGGTAAGAGAACAATAAGGTGCAACTGACTTCATTGAAAAGATTAAAGTGGAGTTGGGCTGGACATATTTCTAGAAGAGATGATAGTAGATGGACAATTGTAATCTTAAACTGGATTCTAAGAGATTGTAGAAGACCCAGGAAGAGACCACATGTGAGATGGATAGATGAAATAAGAAAGTGTGCAGGGGTGATGTGGAGAAGAGAAGCTAAATATCTTACTTTTCCATACTTATTAAACCTATTATTTTGAAATTTCCTTGTGAGTATATGACATTTTTAGTTATTAAAATGATTTTAAAGTTGTAAAATACAAGTTGAATTAATATTTACGTTTTGAATATTTTTACTCGATTTTTACATAGAATAAATCACCACACACTACAATCTGTTTGATGTTTTGGTAACATATTAATTTTAATAAATTTATTTTTGAACTGAATAGATCTTTTAATATATTTAAAGGATAATTTTATTTGTTTTGGCAAAGTAATGTCCTTCTAACACTAATTAAAGATCGTGCTGAGCAAATTTATAAAAAAAAGAATTTAGTAACTAAAAAGCAAAAAGGAATGTACACAATTATCAACTTGTATTCTGATAAAGAAACAAAAAATGAAAATATATATGCAGAAATCTCAAAACTATTCGAGGTATAAAAAGTGGACAACTTCAAAGAGGGTCTTTTGGTTCACAGTTTCTTTAAGTCCTGTATGGGATGAGAAGACAGGAGGGGGTAATTATGGTTTTCTTATCCTCACAACCACAAGAAAATTCCTCCATCTAGGACTACTCATGTGCAGAATCAATTTGTCTGCATAAAAAAAAACACAGAGTTTGCTGAAGCTTTACCTCATAAAAAGGTATCCGTGAAAGCCTCAAGTGTGGTCTTACATTACTATGGACCAGAAGTGTGAAAATGTCAACAGGATTAAATCAAAGCTAACTACCACTGAGCTCTTCATCCCAAGACCATGCATGTTATAATCAATGATCTATGTAAACTCACGGAACTTATCACTAAGATAATATTCATACCACAACTCATATCTAATTAATTATGTTTGCAAACTAAACTAACTATAACTTCTTGTACTAATAAAGAAACATTCACCATTTTATTCTTCAAGAGACTATTTTGTTTATGGCTTAAAAAAAATTGTAATATGAACTGTTTTAATTATTTGAATAACATTATTATCTGGATGAGTGTGTGTATGTTCTTTCTGTTTTATTAGTAATTCATAACTTTCATTTAAATATTTTATTTGTCTTAATAAAATATTTACCATTAATATAAACCTTTCATTGTATGATCTTAATTTTAGTTTATTAGATTTTATTATTAAGTTTGTAAAAATATATAAATTACTTATGCCAATATGCTTGTTTAATAATCAAAGCTGAGGGAAAATTCTTACAAAAGATGAAGTGACAAGAAAGTGAAATCACAAAAAAATATTATGTGTAGTTATTTACTGTGAATCTATGGTATGTGATGCAATGAGAATCAGTGTGTCTACAAATCTTGGTGTCCTCTTAAACAAATAAAAAAATGATTTTGCTGGGAATGCAAATCAGAATAAAAAAATAGGTGAGTTAATCTGGAAATGTAGTTATGTCCTGTGAAGCTTTTTAATATCAAGAATGAATAAATGTAGACATAACTTGATTAACAAAAATACATTAGCAATTTATAATGTATAAAGCCTAAATTGGCCAGAAATGGTACAATAAAAAGTTGTCAAAATTATAATTTAATTGTTGCTTGATGAACTCTATATCAGATACAAAACATGCTGCATAGACAGAATAAATTATTAGTGTCTTTTTATTATCTTTTAATAGTTTCTAATTTTAATCAAACTACCCGACAGATTTGAGGAATAATAATTTGGATGTATTGCTATAACTGAAATGTCATAACTTTATTTTGGGCTGTTTTGTTTATAGATGAAATTCGTTTGTATGTATATTATTTATTCATATATGATTGCAATACTATTGTGATTGCTGGTCACTTGCATTCATTATTTTACTTATTGCAATAGTATATGATAGACAGAAATTCCTACTGTATATTACAAGCATTATTTATATCCATGTCCTGAATAATACCATTTGTAATTACTGATCACTCTTATCTTTTCAATAGTATGCAATAGAAGCAAGTTCCTATTGTATAGCATATACATGTGTATTTATTTATTCATAAATAATATAATGCAGATGTTGCTTGTTACACTTGCAAATAAAGAATTTAGTTATTTATCTGCATTACAGCCTGAAAGTATTTATAGTAGTCACTTAAATAGTTAATGAATTTAGAGTATCATCTGATTATAGGTTTATTAAATCTTAAAACTGTATTAATTAATAGTTGTGATTGTTGAACTATGCAGCAAGTTTATCTCTGTTTAGAAACAATTAAGAATGTATTATAATGTATTATATCATATATTATCTGTACATAAAGTTAATTATTAAATCCATAAATAACTAATTGTACTAACTTGGTTATTGACAGGGCAGTTAATTTATGCTATTGTATGTGTTATAGTAATGTATATAAGCACATAAATTGTAGTGCTTATTATTTTTGGCATTTGGCATTATTTTGCAGTCAATAATTTAGTTAGAATGTGATAGAGAGTCTCATGTGTTTAGCTGATTTTAACAAGCTATAAAAAGGAAATGTTGTTTATTCTGTGAGTCAGGATGTGGAGATCCCGTGTAAATTGTCCTTGAATAATTTGTATGTGAGCTGTACATTTTGAAAGTTACAGTATGTTACACCCTTGGATAAATAATATTGGTGTATAAATAGAACAATTATTTAAAAGATTTCTTGTAAAGGGAAAATTAATTGTTTAATGCTTAACATAATAATTTCTGAGTTAGATATATTTTATCATGGTTTTACTTTAATTTTTGCATTTATAATTTCCTGCTTTTCCACTTAGGTTTTCTTTTTGAAATTTTCACTTCCAATTGAATGTACACATTTTTTTCTACTTGACTGTAGAAAATTTTAGACTAATGCACACAGCCAGAATTTATTTATTTATTTTCAATATATAGACACCCTCATTCCCAAGGTTGGAGATGTGATTTGTGTTGCAAATTCCTTCAGAGACATTTTTTTATATGCTTTACATTTTATTCCAGTGAAGCAGGTTACATAAAAGTAGATATTTAGGTTTTAGCTAAACATAGCACATAGTTTTCATGGTAGAAACAATTTTATAGCTAAACTCATAGTATGCTTTACACAGATAAATTAAAATTTCTACTATTCTTTTCAACAACTTGAGTGAGACTTCTGCTGTTTTCTGCAACAGCTTGGTTAAGACTTCTGCTTCTTTCTTCACTGGCTTAGAATTGACTGTCTTCTTCAACAGCTGGGTCAGAAACTCAAAGTTTCTTACAAGACATGTCTTCTGGTTGACCCCACATCCCTAATTAGAACAACCCTGCTTCAATCAATCACAATCCAGTCTTCTACATGACAAATTTTAATACTGACTATTAGGACTATTTTTACACAAAACATTGTTTAGATATTTTATTTTTTTTATTAAAAAAATTATAATCATAGTTTTGAAATTCTTCTTTAATTTTAGTTTTCCAAAAGTAAAACAAGATAATCAGACTACTTACACTGGTCTGATAAACACTGCCTATTGTATTGAAGACGGATAATGAGAAAAGGAGAAAAAAAATTAATTATTTAAAAAAATTAACAAAAATGTTTTTTTTTCTTCTTTCTTTTAAAACTTGATTTATTTATCTCTCTTAGAAGTTAGAATTAAAATTTATGAAGTAATTTACTGAAGAGAAATTTTTTTTTCTTAATACATTTTCAAAATTAAAATTAAAACTAGTAAATAGATAAATTTATTGAAGAGAGAACAAAAGAAATTATTTATCTGATTTTATATTTTTCTCTCTCTTTTACATATTATAATACATTTCAAATATTCACATTATGTTTAAAATAGTATTTGAAAATTTTTATATTATCGTGTGATGAAGAAAATATTTAAATATCCATTATTAAGATAAAAAAAATAAAGAATTAAATATTATTTCCCTATTACCCCAATCTAAATTTAAGAAGCTTGTAATATTGTCATGGCAAAAGTTGGCCATTTTCAACACTATATATATATGATAAACAAAAATGCAAGTTAAAAAGCTTGCTAACGCTTGTATTTATGTCCACAGATGGCGTCCTACCAAAAACACCTATCAAGCGTATTTTCGTTTACATAAACGTCAGAGTAGTTAGTATTCACTATCTCTAACTATAATTCCACTTTCAGATCATGATTTCAAGCTATTTGCTATCGTCAGTGAAAGACAGGAATAAAGAAACTAGATCTAAATACAAACTCTGAGCGTTTATGAAACAATTTCTATTCAGCTTGCAAGTGTGAATTTTTTAGACACGTAATGTCTTCAAACTCAGCATAGCAAACCAGATAGCTATATGGGTCTGATCTCAGTTCAGCATCACCACATAGTAGAAGCCTCTGCAATCTATATCATTGCAAGAAAGACCTCAAAGGTACATTTATGATAAACAAAAATGCAAGTTAAAAAGCTTATATATATATATATATATTCAGTAAAACAATGTGTAACACTAGCTGAAATCTATATAAAGTATTTTAAGCCCTATAGGTAAATTCTTTCAGCCATACTTACTCTTTAAATTAAAAAATGCATGAATTTTGCATCCCATTTGAATTTCTTTAAAATGGGCTGCAAAATTCAAGCTTTTTTTATTTAAAGGATGAGTATGGCTGAAATAATTTTGCTATGGGGCATTAAAAATATTTTATATATTCAAGGACATCTGTTTTTTCAAAAAGTTTGCACTAATTATTTTTATATACTTATTAACCATTAAAATGCATTGTGTAGGCAGAAAAATTGGCTTATGTCTTAGACCTGTTGTGGCATTTTGCATACATATCAGTCTGCCACTAACTTTCTAATCTTGCAGTTTTTTCAAATAACATATACACCAGAACTTCTGACAAATTTAAGTGATAAATTTGTAAAAATGTACTCCACATGCACATTATTTTGTGACATTTTTGCAAGGTTCAGAAAGTTATCAACAGACTAATATGTATTTTAAATGTCTTAGCAACTCTAATCTGTAACACTAATCACACTAGAATAATACATAAACCTGAAAAAGTACATATTTAACAATAAGAAAATTATAAATTTGTACACAATAATAATAAAAACACATTACGGTATTAAATAAAAATATATAGTTGAGTTTTTAAAATGGCATTTTGCCATCACAAGCATACTTTTGCCTCCTACTGGAGAAAGGTGCAGCATTATGCCATTGCAAACATGGCAGTCATTCTTAAATTTTACTTAAAATTAAAAAATACTACCTATATTAATTCTGGCAGGAAACTACAAAATGGACACTAAAACAAAATTAGCAAAAAAAAAAAAACACTGCATCAGCAAAATGAAAACAAAATTTCACATGATCACCATCTCTTATACTAGCACATAACTGTTATTAAACAGTGTGGCACTACTGTATGGAAAGTTTTGCCTGTGTAAAAACAAAATTACTACTACATCTATTCATTTGCTCACAATGAAACAATCATGTGTATTTCTGAAGAAGGTCTCCAAACATTACTACTTTATTTTAAGGCATTGCCAATTTAATCATGATATTTACAAATCAAAAACAAGAAGTATATTAACTACAAAATTGTCAGTAAAACAAGGAAAAAAAACTTGCATCTATTAACTATGACAGAAAAGTACAAAATGGACAGATAAAAACAAAGCCCCATGTCTGTTCAGGATTTACAAAATGGAGAGTTAAAGCACATGTGTATGTGATATAATACCTGCATGGGATCTTGATCAAGAAATGTGTCTAAGTACATTTATTTTATTGGAAAAAAAATAGCAAACTTTTATCAAAACATTAAAAAAATTGGTAAACTTTTATTAAAATAAAACCAATGTAATGGACTGATTTTTTAAAAAATATTGTCCAGAATGTAAAAAAAGTGTCATTTTCTTTGTGCAGCTGGAAGATCATAGTTTCTCAGTTCTGTACCCTTTCCAGAAATCTAAATAAATTGTTGAGCTGTCTTCCTCATTTTGTTTGATTGCTTCCTTCAGAATTGCTACTGTTCTATTCTCAATTGCCACAATGAAACAAAAACTCACAACTACCTATTTTTAATTAGTATAGTAATGTGTTTTTATTATTTTTGTGTACAGATTTATTACTTAAGTTTGTGTGAAGTTCCTGTGTTCACATTTTTGATGAGATCACAAAGTTAGAAATTTATCAATGAAATGAGATGGATGTGAAAAGGCAGAGCAGATATAATATGTAAATACTAAAAATTGCTATAAAAACACTTGATAGCATCTATGCTCAAAGCAATGGTATAAAATGAATTATGAATTACTTTATAGTTAAAAAAACTCAAATGTAAATTAATTTTATATTATATAAGCTTCACAAATTCAAATCATGTTCTATAATGCTTCAAAATTAAAACATTTGCATTAAAAAGTAGACCTTGTTCCAGTCATATTCATACAATATTTAGTCCACATTGTGCACATTTTGTTGGAGGTCTATCAACCTCATTGAATTTCATCAGCAACTCAACATTGAAATTGCCCTTTCAGATTTTCAAAACTATAAAGTTATTAAGGAATAGCATTTTTTTTAAAAGTATGTTATGATTAAAAATTAATCTTTTAATTGTTTACTTAAAAGAAGAAACTTAAAAGAAGAAACCTGATTGGCTCTTTGACAATAACTTTATTATTAGCAATTTGATTAAATGTAAAACAAGAAAATTGAAGTTTAACAAATGGTAAAATTGCTTATAATTGATTGGTGGATTAAAACTGCTGAAAAAATGTACATATTCAATATTTCTGGTAACAACAAAGTCACAATTTTATTTTATGTGCTTAGTCAACTTTTGCCTCCAACATCTATGACTTGTATGAACTGAAAGTCAGCTAAGCACATAAAATAAAACAAACAATAAAAAAGATTTTCTCAATATGATATTGTATAATTATAATTACAGTAATTTGAGTTAAATCATATAATTTTATAATAATATATTTATCCTATTTACTCATTTAGTTGGATAAAGATATCCAATTAATGATATTATAATTGCTCTTTATAATTTTAAAATGGAAAGGCTTCTCATTTTGATAAAATACATTAAAAAATTTAAAATATGGAACTATTAGTATTTGTTAGGAATATATAATGTTGCTTTTAAAACATAAATGAATGGTAAAAATCAAAAAAACTTACTAAAGAGATGTTTTCTGTAGCAAATTCAAAAAATGTGTGGAGAGATAAAATGTAGTTTATATAATGTTTGAATTAATTTTGTCAAAACATGTCACTCAATTAATTGTCAGGTTTGTAGTGATATTTGAAATGAATTTGTTCTTCATCCTATTTATTCATATTATATAGTTTTTACATAATAGAAAAGCAGTGCTTAAATTGACAATTTGTGTTAAACAAGAATGTGTATATGCTCCAATTTTGTTTAAGTTTTTATTATAGTGATATATGAAATAGCTTATAGCAAACTTCATAATTATGATGTGACACTAGTTTGATTAAAAAAATAAGACCTTTGTCTTTTTGGTTTATATATTTATAGTATGCCAATGATTACACAGTATATTGATAGTTTTTTTTAAGTAGAAAAAAACTTGAATATTGAAGTATAATATAAAATCTCTGCTACTGCATTTAATAAGTTTAAATATAAGGTTTTTTTTATCATTGTTATTACAGTTTTTAAAAGTAAATTATTTGTATATTCAAACTGCTACAATGCCCACTTTAATATAATAAATGTAAGATCTGCAATATATATTTACATAATATTAAAAACATCAATAAAATACTTTGTAATATTCTAAACATATGATAAAAAAATCATAAAATCAGTAATTTGTTTTTTAGTAAGTGATATTATACAGACTATGGTTATAAAGTTATGTCTTTGTTGGATTAGGCATATAAAGTAAATAGTTAGCAGCACAATTTGTTGTAAAAGTGTCAACAGTTTCTCCACCCACTTACTTCATAAAGGCAATCTCAAATTTGCTCTAAAAAAGTGTAATGTTTGTTGCATTTTATCGGAAAGATAATGCTAAAAATAAAACGCAAGTGTAAAACATTAACTAGAAAAGGTAATTAAGTATTTCAAAGTGTAAATGTATCTGCTAAAGAAATTAAAAAGAAATATATAAAATATCAAATGTGGTATACATTACCATATTTGTAGTCTATAAATTGGCTTGTATAGTTATAACAAAATGTGGCTTTTATATTGTAATGCCATTTACTATGTATATTTTATTAAAAGAATTAACTTTCTAGAACTACTGAAATATATATAACTAAGAGTTAAAGAATTTACATCTTTTATACAGTGTAAAATTAATTTCAAAGATAATGTAAACTTCTTTTATTACAAACCAAAAAAAAAAAAAAGTAAAATAAAATAAACTGAAAACTTAACTATGGTGAAAGTAGTATATAAATTATATTACATCTTTATTATATTTATTATCATAAAACTATAAAATATGATGATAGACTTATAAAAAAATTGTTGATAGTTGTTATGAGGGTACATATAAAAGCAATAATTTTGCAATAATTATTTTATTTGTCTCAATTTTTTTCGTCCTGTTTTTATCATCTTTAGTTTTGTTCATTTATTTTTACATTTTATGGTTTAATAGCCCACTGTAAGACAAACACCTTTCCAATATTTCTATTGAGAGTTATAGTAAAATAGAAAATAGATTTATAGTTTTCTTTTGTGTTCTACTGTCTACATAAAAATATCTAGTTACTATAAAAATATGCAATAGCTGCAACTATATTATTTTCAGTTTTCCAACTCATTTGATTTTCACTTCTGCTTGTTATCCTAGAAAAATTTTGCTAAATAGCCAAATGAAAAGAAAACTAAACCCAAATTTGCATATATCTATACAATCAAATATAATTATTACAAATATTACTATAGCATATTTAATTAAAAAGCAGTTTTTAATAATTTCTTTGAGATATGTAAGATTTAATTTTAATTTATCTCTTCATAAAATACAGTATTATATAAAATAATATTTTTAATAAATATAAGATATTATTCAGTTCTGCATTTTAGCTTCAACATTTCTAAATGAAAATTGGAATAAATTTGAATGAAGTCAAAGTTTCTATTCCTAGCCATAGGCTTAGAAACTTGATACTATTGCAAAAATAACTATTACTACCTATATTTCCCTGCAATCATTAAATCATTTTTTTAAATACAGATACACATCTTTTCAATTTTATTTTAATAAAATCTATTTTCTTAATTTCAATATCCAAACTAAACATGCACACAGAAATATAAAAATATCTCTTACTTTTTAGTTTCTCTCAATTTTATGCTTTCCCCATTCTTCAATACAGTTATACTCATACTTTTAACATCAAATACTTTTTTCTCTTATCTTCACATAAAATACACCTATAGAATGAATTCATTCTTATTTCTATCTTTTCCTAATATCCAAAATTCCTATCCTTCCACCAATTAACATTTAACATCTAAGTCTTTTCATATATGTTTTTCAATATATATAAATATATAATTCTAAACTACTTGTAATC
The DNA here is from genome assembly GCA_028023455.1 of Epiperipatus broadwayi. Lineage (NCBI taxonomy): Eukaryota > Metazoa > Onychophora > Udeonychophora > Euonychophora > Peripatidae > Epiperipatus > Epiperipatus broadwayi. Next base: position 16,522,418 of record JAQFVV010012404.1, on the reverse strand, counting down.
ACATTTATTTTTGCAATTTTATTACTTTTTCTCTAAACAATTTAATTATTCTTTTCCATCTCTAAATTTATTAATCTGTATGGTTTTGTGTACTATAAAGTCATTTTATGCATGTTAATTGTTTTCTACATAATCCAATTAAAGCAAAACTTCTACTAAACTGTTTTTATTTTTACGTTGTAATCTTTTAAACACATTTAATCTATATTTTAAGACAAATGTCCCTCATTTTTCTATTTTCAAATTTCTATTATAAAACTGATCTCTGAAATAAAGCTCCATCTAGTAGCTTTTAAATCATTTAATATATAAATTATTTCACTTATTATATAAATTATTGTTTAAAAAAACCATACGTTTCTAATATGATTTATAATTAATTTAGGTAGTTTGTAACTTTTAAATTTGAAATTTAAAAAAAAAATTTAGTAAAAAACATTGCGTAGGAAAAAATAATAATTTAAGTATTAAAAAATTAAATACGCAGCAAACCATGTGAAAATTAATAGCAAACTAATGTACACAAAAGCTATTAAAAATTGATATTTTTAGCATATTTATATCGCTTATATTTAAAATTCATTTTTAAATATAAATTTTTAACTCAAAGCATAATTATAATAAAACTATTAAATATTCTTGTTTATAACATAAAAATATACACACATATACATAAGATTTGAAGTCATATTCACAAACACACTTATACACTTCAATTAACAGAGTTAGAACCTTAGAATTGTTATTAATACATATATACACATCTTTACTCCATTTAGCAAAGGCAATTGGTCCCCCAAAACTCATCATTAAGTAAGAATATCATATGCAAAATGAGCATTTATAATGGTTGTCTATGGAGGAAAAATTGGCAGATTATTCCAACTAAAAAATTATACTATAAATTGGAAATATTACGAGTATATATATAATTTTAAAAACCCTTAACATATGTTATACGCTTGTGAAAACTGTTCTTTGTACATTACGCAAATATTCACTTCAAATGTGTATTTATGAATGTATAATAATGCACCTTCAATCTATGTTAAAAAAAATAAACACTTGGCTTAAAGTTTCTTCCTGTGATCCATTCATCAATCATCATTATCCAGTTTGGTTTCCAAGCTCAAAGAGTTTTTTAATTTTTTCATGGTCATATTAATTGCTATGATGACTTTAAACAAAATCTCTAAAAAAAAATGTTTAATATCGCTAGAAAAAAATGCGTGTTTTCACTGTCCAAAAGGTACAAAATAGACAGAAAAAGTAAAACTAGACTAGCATTTAACTTTGTGTGTGTGTGTGTGTTCTTTCATGCAACTTTTATTTTATTATGCTGAAAAAATCCATACTGAAATTTTATTTGTTTTAAATTTGTACTATATTTTTTACATGAAATTATTAAAATTAAAAAAACAAAAAACAAATCATTTGATTGAATATAAAGATTTGTTATTTATCATTAATGTAACAAGAGCAGTCAACTTAAAAAAAAATTTCAGCTTATTAAAAAAAGGGGGGAAAAATCCAATACATTCTGAGTTTACATATTATAATCAATATTTAAGACTTTCATTGCAATATGTACTGTGCTGATGTAAATAAACTAATATAATAATTGTGATGGGTTTTGGGGGCATAAAATGTCACTATTTTATCAAGTGTGGTAGCCATGTTTTTGCAATAACTTAGCAATTTGTCGAATAACGCAATATGTTTTGATGGCAGAGTTATGAGAAATTTAAATAAAAATTAAAGGCATTAATCTTATTCACACTATTATATTACATTTTCATCATACCAATTTATTATTAATTGCATAAAATCATCTTCACATTTCTCCCCCAAAATGCAATTCAAATATGATGGATAGCAGTTTGAATTTGATTGAAATTAGCATTTGTAAAGATTTTAATCCAAAATTGATTGTCTAAAATTTTAATTAGCTGTATATAATTTAAAATTAAATATTGATAGTACATATGATTAAAAATTATTTTTAATTTTATGCTGAATAAAATTTATATTTTTTTTTTCGGAACTGCATTTTGTTTTTTACATATGTGATATTTTCTCCATTGCTTTGAATATCTGAAAAAAATTATGAGATGATTTAAAATCAAGTAAGCAGTGTTATTTTTAATTTATATTTACTAATTTGTGATATTAATTGTATAAATCTGAAATCATTTTGCTCTCTTTGCTCTCCCCTTTTTTACTGAAAATATGTTAGATTAGCAATGGTAGCATTTCAGTTTGACAGAAAAAGTTTAATTCAAAATTGATTGACTGAATATTTTAGCTAATATATGTGCTGTATATTTTCAGTTTTTATGCTGAATAAATTTACTATTTGTGTACTGAATGAACCTTTTAATTTTTTTTGCTTTTGTTGTCATTAATAATGAAAATCTTTATTGTGGACATGTTATTAATGAAGTACTAATTGTCTTGTAAAAACACTAGATGAAATAAAATAAAATGCTATACATTCATTAATCATATTTTAAGCTTATAATCAAAATACTGAATGTAGCATTATACCATGTTTTATGAATAAACTATGTGTAGTATAATTTCAGCATGAAAGTCACTATTTTGCTTTTGGATGAGATAACTTTAATAACTATTCTATGATGTCATCAGTGTTATAAAAGGGCTGCCAATTTAAAAAATGAACACCCAAAATATTTTTGAATTTTTTTTATGACTGTTATAGTGAATAATCGATTGTAAATCAAAATAGTGGATACAAATTGATGAAGATCACTATTATAAATCCTCACATAATGGCCAAGCACTAAGTGGGGTAAAGGTGTATATATATTTAAAAAAACACAACTATATAACATGCTACCTGCATTTAAACAAAAATATATTCCTTTAAAAAATACAAAGCAAAAGAATAAAAAAATGATTTCAATAAATAAATATCAAAATATAAATTATTACTTTTGAATATTAATTTTCATAACATACAAAAAATGATTACTGTATAGAATGTTAAAAGTAAGAACAATGATTTCTCCAAAAATTTTCTTTATTTATTATTTTTATGCATTTTCTTCCTGCAACCCACATTTTCCTATATTGTTGTTGTGATAATCATTTATTTATATAAATAAATTATAAGTGAAATATAATAATTTTTAAAAATTTGGACACAAGAGCCTAAAAAAATTTTTTAAACAAACAATTTTATAATTAGCATGAAATTACAATATGGGAAATTTGGATTTATAAAATCATCAAATTTTTAATATAAAAATAAATCTTAGAAAATTCTTTTAGATGTAATATAAACATAAAATAATAATTAATATATTGAAAAATAAAACATTAATGTGGAAATGAATCTGCTGGTTTGTCTTTTGTTTCTTCTCTACAAGCATTTTACAAATATACAAAAAACAAAAAAAATGAATTAAAATAAGTACCTAAATCTTAGCCATTTTATTCCATTTATCTTTAATCGCGACTTTGGAGGAAAACAAAAACATTTTTTTTTTTTATATTAATTTTGGAGTAATAAAATATTAATAGTTGTAAAGGATTTACTAAAAGTTTGATTTCATTTGTTAATGTGATGAACAAATTACTTGTACTCCAGAATAAACATGGATAATAATTTTTTTTTTAAAAAAAAAAATTATTTCACTTAAAAAAAATATGAACATTATTCAGATATACACATCCATCCATTTACAATAAAGGGCTACACAAAAATAACTGGAATTGTTCTGCAGTAGCCATGTCTGATAGAGTATGTTTCTTCTTCTAGATATCTTTTGCAAGGACCCTACTGCAGAAATCTGAAATTGTGGGCACATGTAGCAAATTTTTTTGTAAAGTGCATTTTGCATATTGTCAATTTTTTGTAATAACTGAAAAGTTAGAACAACATTAAATTATGTTTTCTTTTAGGGAAAATGGCATGAAAACAGTTATAATGCTTAAAACTACTTACAGATAAGTTGCTTTTGGAAAAGCACAAGTTGGTTAAATTCACCTTTTCCCAAAAAGTATGACAAATTAAGTCAAAGGTCAAAACAATGCTGATTTTTTTGGGGATGCAAATATGATTGATTGATTGTTCACTCAGAATTCATTTGTAACAATCAGGCATTAAAAATCTTCTGAGACTTATGAATGATGCAATAAAATGTAAATATTCCATTTTGTGACAAATTGAGATGTGCATGTTTCATGATGGCTGTGCACTAGCACTGCAAAGCTTGAATGTGAAATAATTTTTAATTAAATTTCAGCATAATCCAGATTATCCATCAGCAATATTCACTGAATCTCACTTCATGTGACTTCATTTTAGTCTCTTGAATAAAAAAATATCTTAATTGTTATTTTGTTTGTGAACTTAGAAGAGCCGGAAAAAAATGGAGGTGTTAAAAGGCATCATTTTGCAAGTGTTTCTGGCCAATTTGAAAAATGAAAAATACATTTAGACAAGTTTATTGCATTAAATACACTATATTTTGAAAGAGATTCAATTTTAAACAAGTAAAAATAAATATGCAATTTTTTATTACAAAATTATGATTATTATTGGGTCCACACATAAACACATTTTTGTAGTTTTTTTTTCTTCTGGGAGACAATAGAGTAAAATATATAAATCATAATTAGGTAGATCTAATGTAGTTTTTGCTCCAAGAGAAAAATATAATTAGGGAGATAATTACAGTATATATACAAAAAAAAACTTTAGAAATGTAATTAAGGTTATTTAAAGTTTTGAAAAACAAGTGATGTCACAGAGAATATATACAAGGGAGTTCCTTTAGAAACTCTCTTTTTGGAACTGAACACTGAAGAAGCCAACATGATGCTTAGTGGCTAAAAAGTACAAAAAGTCATCAACTGCCTGAAGTTCATTCCGGAATCAATATTTGTCTAATTGAATATCTATTCTAAAGTTTCAACTCACAATGCAATTGAAAATATAGGATAATGTGCCATTAAGTAAATATTCAAACTACAAATTTAAATAAACAAACTTGGGAATCAAAGAAAATAAAATTCAACACTATCAGGAAAGTTTATTTTACTTTCTAGGTTTGCTTAAAAAATACAAGCCTTTATCAGTAGGGGAAATCTAAGACAAGTACAAACTACATGAGAATTTATTTAGAGAGTTTTTATAACAATGATACACTCAATCACATATATGCTGAAAAGATAAATAATCACCAATATACGTATTTCATGCTAAACCAGCAAACATCAGTTGGTCCAGATTATCATCTCCCACACATATATAAGTGCTCAGATATATATTAAGATAGACAATCTTCATACTTTAATGGACAGGCTCCAATCTACTACACACTCCAACTCTTCAACCTTCCATCTATTTGAAAATCTGATGATGGAATGCTTGAAGGCCACCCTGAGGCTGAGATTCTTGTCACACCCATGTTGACTTAAGGTCAATCTGAACCCCACATGTACAGGACATAATCCATTTAATACATATGCAAGGATGGGCAGACATCTCTACAATGTAATAACTGAAACACAGGCTTATTATATACCTGTGGCTATATATGTAATATATAGGGTATATGAGCACAGACTTTCACATGACCCACCACTCTCCACTCTATCTAATAACACTGATACACTATATCTGAGCATTTATAGTATATATGTGTGAGAGATGATAATCTGGATCAACTGATGATTGCTGGTTTAGCATAAAATATGTATATTGGTGATTATTTATCTTTTCAGCATATATGTGCTTGAGTGTATCAGTGTTATTAGACAGAGTGGAGAAAGGTGGGTCATGTGAAAGTCTGTGCTCATATACTCTATATATTACATATATAGACACAGGTATATAATAAGCCTGTGTTTCAGTTATTACATTATAGAGATGTCTGCCTATCCTTGCATATGTATTAAATAGATTATGTCCTGTACATGTGTGGTTCAGATTGACCTTAGGTCAACATGGGTGTGACAAGAATCTCAGCCTCAGGGTGGCCTTTGAGCATTTTATCATCAGATTTTCAAATGGATGGATGGTTGTAGAGTTGGAGTGTGTAGTAGATTGGAGCATGTCTATTAAAGTATGAAGATTGTCTATCTTAATATATATCTGAGCAATTATAGTATATATGTGTGGGAGATGATAATCTGAACCAACTTCTAATTGCTGGTTTAGCATGAAAAAGGGATATTGGTGATTATTTATCTTTCAGCATGTAGGTGCTTGAGTGCATCAGTGTTATTAGATAGAGTGGAGAGTGGTGGGTCATGTGAAAGTCTGTGCTCATATACCCTATATAATAGAGAGTTTTTGTAAAGAACAGTTCGCTCATTATTATTGATATATAAGTTATATATATTATTTGCTAAAAAAAGAAGCAAAAAACGCCATAATTTAGACTTATTTTAAGAACCTTATTTTTCTCTGATCTTTCAAAAATATGGTATATATATTTGCATAATTAAGGCTATTACTTAATTACCATATTACTTCAAATTTAAGACATCTTTGAATTTAAGGTACAGTAGGATTTTAAGCTCAGAAAATTGGGAAAAAAATTTAAAAATAATTTTATTGAAAAATAAGCATTTTTATTTACTTAAAGATATACTTTTACTTTCAACATCTTCACTTTCAGAATTTGAATTATCATCTTCACTATTCTACCAGAGTACATAATTTTAGTGTCATTTAAATAGTTATTAATGCAACATTTTAAGAAAGATTGTTTAGGGATATCTTTGCAAGACTGCAAAACCCATTGAAATATTATAGAAGATGAAACTTTATTTTACCACTTGTTATCAAAGAATGATCCTCTCGATTCAACCATGCTTCATGATGGGTTGTCATTCCATCTGTAAAGAGTTTGTTAACCGACACATTAAGTGATTGAAGTTTACAAGACATACCTAATGGTATTATTACCAGATGACAGATTTTTGTTTTTACTTTAAGCTTAATGGCATCCAATTATACAGTAAATTGCAGCCCGATATTATAATTTCTTTGTCACTTTGCTTTCACGTAAAAATATTTTTTTCTAATAAAATTTGAATCATTTTTCTAAAATAATTAACATTTTCACGAATGTTCAGGAAAAAATTTAAAATGTGTAAAAAAATATTCTAAAACATTCATTTTCACTTTGAAATTTAAAACAAAAATATCGGGAACTGTCAAAATCATTGACAGGTGCACTCTTGTGTACAGAAAAATAAACAACCATTAGCACTTTTTATCACTTTGTTATAACTTTATAATTTATCAGTTGCAAAAATATTCTAAAGGCTATTCAGCACAGATTTCTCGCTAAAATATTAATAAAATTAGGAAAATAATGTCAAAAGTAGCAGTTTAAGAGAGAGTTAAAGCTGTTCATGAAATTAATTAAAAAAATATTGACATTTATTGTTAAATCTTTTTCTTTTGATTAAAAAAGATTTAACATACTATTCTACACAGGGATATCAATCATAATACCATGTGCATGTATAAAATGAAGCAAAGAAACACAGAAATAAAATGTTAAAAATTTTCATTTCGATTTAAGATGCACTCTTTTTTTAAATGCTCAAAATTTGAGGAAAAAAATGTTTTATATTCGAAGTAATAGGGTATACATGTATATAGTTTCTAATTTCGTCTAAATTTTCAATTGAAATATGCTATGAGCAAATGAATGATTTGTTTTTCATCTTTTAATCTGTTATCCTAATGTTTAATTTTTTTTTAAAGAGAATATTAAAACAAATATTTGTTTCTTTTTATAGAATTTATTTTAAAATTTAATTTTGATTAAAAATATAGCAAAAATTATAAAAAATCATAATAAATAAAAATAAATTAAAGGGTTTTATAATTATGCTTTAAATCAGGGATACTCAACCTTTTTCTTTTTTAGGCCACATATATTTGTGTTTTATATCAAGCGGACCGTAGCAACCAATTGGTGTCGCGTGAAAAAAGTCTGACTTCTCAATTCATGCATGCCACAGCTTGTGGATCACTTTACTATATCTTAGAATTAACATATTAATAAAACGCAAACTTTTATTTGATATAAACATTTATTTGAATATAAGTGTTATTTTTGATATTGAGATAAACTTATTAACAATTTTAGATAAATCTGGTTTATATGTGCTATATGCTATTGCTATTATAATATATATCATCGAGGTGTAAATCAGTGAGTCTGTTTTTATGCACATTCTTTACATATTTCATTTTCAAATAAGATGATTCACAAAAATATATTGATGCAAACAATGTGAGCAATATTTATGCACACTTTATGTCAGTTTTATATTTTTCAGGAAATTCTTTCTAATAATTGATTGGCATCTTAATATTGGATCCACCAAAGATGTGCTTATTTATAATATATTATTTAGCTAATAAAGAGCATATGAGAAATAATAGCGTGATTGACACTATGTAATCATCTACCGCTTGCTCATTCATGCACATACTAATGTTTGCAATTAATTTATAAATGTATGTAAACAATTTGTCACTATAATAAACTAATTTTTATTATCCAACTTGGCTGAGTAGTTCGAATTCCTCTTTTCTTCACTTCCAAATGTACAGCCATGCTTATATATATATATATATATATATTAGTTTAGTCATAGTAATAGATGTCTCATTGTCTTATCCGCTTTGCTAGTGGGCCGAATTAAAAATTAATTCTCATGTGCCATCATTGTTATGTTATCCATTAGGTGTTTGATCTGGGGCTTAGAGAGTGGGTTCGAATTCAGGCTGGTCCCTGACCTAAATCTCAGGCTTGACTGGGTTTGAAGTACAGTTTGTGGGTTCCAGATCATGTTAGATGGATAAACATGTTTTAACCAGTACAATATTGATGTACAAAAGGCTTTTGATCAGAATAAACAACATTTTAAAATTTTTATAGAAGACTTTAATGCTAAAATTGGTAAACAAATGAAAGATGAAAGTGATGTAGGAAAATTTGATTATGTTAATAGAAATGAGTGAGGACATAGACTGGAGTTTGCAGAAAAAGAAAAATTTTATATCATGAGTTTTTTTTTTTTAAAAAAATGTTAACATGGAAGTATCCAAATGAAGATACAGCAGAATTTGATTATATTTTGACTAACAGAAAATACATATTTCAAGATTATAATGTTCTTAATAAATTCAACACAGGCAGTAATCATCGATTAATAAGATGTAAGATACATGTTAATGCAAAACTAGAGAGACAAAAATTATTAAGAAAAACAATATTTATAGTTTATATTTTTAATCTTCAGAAACATTCTAATGAATTTAAATTAGAACTTGCAAATTGGTTTCAAGGATTAGTAGATTTTGAACATGATTCAGATTTGAATAAAATTAATATGAAAATAACTGATACACTTTTAAAAACTGCAACAAAGATAGCTGCTAGAAAAAATAAGCAATTGACCAATAAAATTTATACTGAGACTAGAGAATTTATGAAGAAAAGAAAGAATATAAAGATATACAAAAATGATGCTTTAAAAAAGATTGAATATTTCAAATTTTGTATAACAGTGTGAAAAAGAGTTGATAATGATATAAGAAAATATAATTGTGAACTAGCAAAAAAGGCTGTAGAAGAGAATAAAAGTCTCAAGAATGTAAAACAACATTTTGGTATTGGTAGAAAATTTGTATCTGCAATAAGAAAAAAGATGGAACGATTACTAAAAAGTGAGTAAAACAACATTTTGGTATTGGTAGAAAATTTGTATCTGCAATAAGAAAAAAGATGGAACGATTACTAAAAAGTGAGATGGCATCATGAAATGGGTAGAAAAGTTCTATCAAGAATTATATAATAATAAAGACCAAGTATCTCATTCATCTATTATATCTTTTGAATTGCCCATAATTTTAAATGAAGAAGTGAGACATGCAATTAAATGTATGAAGAAAGGAAAAATCTCCAGATAATGATGGAATTATAATCGATATATTAAAAGAAGTAGATGAAGAAATTGAAAAAATTTTGTCAAAGTTATATACTGTAATGGTATACATATGCCATTACATTATTTTAAAATTAAAATAAAGGGGAAAATAAATCTTAAATAAAATCGATTTATTAAAAACTAAAAGAAAATTAAGAGTTATGTTTAATATATATCACACAGATGGAAAACTTTTTTCTTAAAAAAAAGTATTTAAAAGTAAAAAAAAAAAGATCTAAAGCTTAGTACTTTTAATAAAAAAGTTATATAAAAGAAAATAGAAATAAATGTTAATTAATTTCTATTTTAAGAATCATTTTTAATCTTACTAAATGGGAATAATTGTTTTGTTAATTAAATGTAAGCCCTTGGGACACTTACATAATTGATAAGTCAGATAAGAGAATGAAAAAATTAAAGATTGACCAATGCAAGCACCAAGTCATGCATGGGCTATAAGGAAAAACATCCAGATCTTAGGATCTATGATGTCATGTTTGTAGATCCAAAAATTTAGTGATAAGGGAGGTCTAATACTATAAAAAGAAAAATAATTGATTGTTGTAGGATTCTTACTATTGATCTTCTATAAACTGTAGCTATTTTGCAGAGTCTATGATGTAGGAGTCTTGCAATAGGTTTAATTTTCTGCATCAGCTGAGGCTTCCCTATGAAAGTTCCTGACCCAAGTATTGGCAAGCAGCAGTTTCATCTCCAGAAAACAATCCACACAAAATGTAAGACTTAGTATGGATTTCCATAAACCTGCCACAACCAGGAGGATTTTTAAAAACTAACTCTGGGAAATATAAACTTTTTCAATATGAACTTATGGATTGATCTCTTAAACAAACATTCAGTTAGTAACCTAAAGTATGAACTCTTATCTGACTTAAAGAATTCTAAATCCCTTATTAATATTTTTTTTATGTATATGTTTGCTAATAATTTCCATTTTTTTACTTATTTATTTTTATCTGTTAACTAAATTATTAAATTTAAAGTTGGGTGTAGATGGCTGCATAGATTATGTTAGTTTAAGGAAGTTTAATTTCAGGATATTTGTTTTGTAATTGAGTCAATGCTGGTAGAGGGATATATGGGTGTTTATATCAATGTAATGTGAAGCATGTTAGTGTACAGAGCAAGTGTGCCCAAATGAATGCATGTGCCCAAAGCATTACAATGGATGCAGAGTATTTCCTGTGACATTGATTTCTTTTTGCTCTATAAATAGAAAATATAAGTCAGCAATAGACTGCTCTCCCTCCATACATAGCATTTCATTTTAATGTTTTATATATATGATTCCTTCGCCTGACAGATGCACATTCCTGTACTGGATGAGGATCATTTCTTTTAAATAATATCATGCTGCAGATGCACATTCCTGTCAGCATAGTTTTATGCTAACATCTTCAAACTGCAATGGTTGTTTCTGTATATCAGGAAGAAAGTGTTGGTTTAGCTATAAACTTTTAGTCTGAGGTTGGATGTTTTTGAAAAGTTTTAAATTGTGTAATCTATGTAGCTTATCAATGCTCAACATTCTAAAACAAAATTAAATAAACTGTCCATGTATGTGGATTTTAACTAAAGTATAAAATAATAACAAATTAAAGTAAGATTAATTTTATTCCTCAAATTTAAAGTTATATATGTGCATAAATAATAATATTTTTGTGATTATTACTGGCAGTGGTTTATTTATTTTTTAAATTTTTTTCTTTATTAAAATGTTTTAAATAAGTTTTATTATAAATCTCTGCTTCTCCTTGAGCTAGTGGCAAGGGCTAATGGTCAATAATAAAATAAAATTAGATCTTAACAAAAAGTATCTGCTTACACTATAAATTTTCTAGGTTTGAATAGTGGCACCCTGTGCAGGAGATAGGGTAAGAGTCCAAATTCCCTGACTGTTATAATACCAAATGTTGAAATGATAATGATGTGATTGGGAAAATGCAGTATTAATAATGATATTTTAAAAAGGTGATAAAGAAGTTATTAGAAATTACACAATTACAGGCTATCAGCCTTTTATCAGTTTTATACAAAAATTTTACCAAGATATTTACAACTCATCGACAGAAAGCATTGAATTTCAACCAACCAAGAAAACAAGCTGTATTTAAAAGTGGTTTTACTGCAGTATATCACATCCAAGTATTTAGAGAAGTTATAGAAAGGACCAATGAATATGAGTTGTTATTATGCTTTGGATTTGTAAATTATAAAAAGACCTTTGATTCTATAAGCATTACTTCAGTCATTAAAGCACTGGATCTTCAAAGTATAGATCCAGGATATTGTCATATTCTGAAAATATTTATAAAAATGCAACAGCAATAATTAGATTACATAATGATACTAGGATGGTTAACATTGAGAAGGGTGTAAGACAGGATGACTCCATATCTCCAAAAATTTTTACAGCAGTGCTGCAAGAAGTATTTTGTGGATCAAAATGGGAAGCTAAAGGAGTGAAAGTAAATGGAGATTATTTAAGTCATTTAGATTTTGCAAATGATGTAGTTGTTTTTGCAAATAATGCTTTAGAAATGCAGAAAATGTTGCAGGAGTTATCAGATGAAAGTAGGACTAAAGATAAATGTTAAAAAGATTAAAGTAATGTTCAATGGATTTTGTCAAAAATGAAAATAAAGATTGATTATGATGAGTTAGAAGAAGTTAACAACTACAAATACCTTAGTCAAATTATTACTACAGGTGGAAAGATAATGGATGAAATTAATCATAGAATTAAACCTGGTTGGAGTAGTTTTGGTAGACATGACTTAATACTAAAAAAAATATGCCTATGTGTTTGAAAAGGAAGATTTTTAATAAATATATTTTACCAGTTTTTACATATAAATCTGAGACTTGGACAATTAATAGAAGAGTAATACAGAGACTGCAGAACACTCAAAGAAGTTTGGAGAGATGTATGGTAGGAATAACAAAAAAAGATCAGAAACACATTATACAGGTAAGAGAACAAACAGGTATTACTGACATTATTGAAAGAATTAAAAGAATGAAGTGAAGTTGGGTTGGGTATATTTCTAGAAGAGATAATAGATGGACAATTGAAATCTTAAAATGGATTCCAAGAGATTGTTAAAGACCCAGAAAGTGACTACATATGAGATGGATGGGTGAAATAAGAAAATCTGTAGGGGTGATGTGGAGCAGAGAGGCTAGAGAATGGAAAAGATGTATTGAACATGAAAAGACCTTCATTCAACAGTGGATTTATAATGGTTAACAATGATGATGATGATATATAATTATATTTATATACATATATTTTTGTGGGTTTATCTGTGTATGCTTTTATTAATTAATATAGAGATGTTTTGACTTGATCACACAAGCTATCAACTGTAGATGAATAGAATGTTATAAAGATGTTTGTAGAGGTGCTGAACTTTATAAAAATGATAATGTTTTATTAATAAAAAAAAAACAGGTATATAAAATTGAAAAAACAAGTCATAAAATTTTCAGAGTAATATGTTATTTGAAAAAAATCTTTTAAATAGGAGAAAGTTTGCATGTGTTATTACGTTTATCAATACAACTTGGTCTATTTAGTATGTCTATGACTTCTCTAATCTCACATGGGTGTAGGGTCAAATCTGGTTAGAATCCTGGTATTAGAAAAATCAATATTGATGAAGAATGTTGTTTAATTGCATCTCTTTTAGTATTGATGAGAAGATATCATACATATATAAAAAGCTATACAAATGCCACATTTAAATTTCATAAACTCCATGACCGTCAAGAGGGATTGAATTTTTAGGTCTGAGTATGCATTTCAGTGTAACTCCAATACCATTTGTAGTTTCTTTAATATGAGGAAGACAAAATTCTAATAGTTGTTTTTTTTTATTTTTTTATTTTGATTATTTTGGGCTTGAATTGAGGCTAATAATTAATAATTCTCATTGGCATCTGTAATCCATGAAAATCATTATATCAATATTATAAATATATTAACATAAATATTATTATTATTATATATAATATATAAATCATGTATATTTTTGCATCTGTGTAACTTATTTTTTGTTTACATTTCCTGAAATTTTTAATTTTTGTATATCAACCTTCAGGTTATTTGATATATATATATATGAAAAACAAAAAAAAACTTGCTAACGCTTGCATTTATGTCAATAGATGGCGTTCTACCAAAAACACCATCAAGCATATGTTTACATAAGCATCAGTGCAAGCATTCACTATCTATAACTTTAATTCCACTTTCAGATCATGATTTCAAGCTATTTGCTATCATCAGTGAAAGACAAGAATAAGAAACTAGATCTAAACACAAACTCTGAGCGTTTATGAAACAGTTTCTATTCAGCTTGCAAGCATGAATCTTTTAGACACGTAATGTCTTCAAACTCAGCATAGAAAGCCAGATAGCTATATGGGTCTGATCTCAGTTCAGCATCACCACATAGTAGAAGCCTCTGCAATATATATCATTGCTAGAAAGACCTCAAAGGTACATTTATGAAAAACAAAAAACAAGTTAAAAAAACTTGCTAACGCTTGTATTTATGTCAATAGATGGCATTCTACCAAAAACACCATCAAGCGTATGTTTACATAAACGTCAGAGCAAGCATTCACTATCTCTAACTTTAATTCCATTTTCAGATCATGATTTCAAGCTATTTGCTATCATCAGTGAAAGACAGGAATAAGAAATTAGATCTAAACACAAACTCTGAGCGTTTATGAAACAGTTTCTATTCAGCTTGCAAGCATGAATCTTTTAGACATGTAATTTCTTCAAACTCAGCATAGCAAACCAGATAGCTATATGGGTCTGATCTCAGTTCAGCATCACCACATAGTAGAAGCCTCTGCAATATATATCAATGCTAGAAAGACCTCAAAGGTACATTTATGAAAAACAAAAAACAAGTTAAAAAAACTTACTAACGCTTGTATTTATGTCAATAGATAAATGTACCTTTGAGGTCTTTCTAGCAATGATATATATTGCAGAGGCTTCTACTACTATGTGGTGATGTTGAACTGAGATCAGACCCATATAGCTATCTGGCTTGCTATGCTGAGTTTGAAGACATTACATGTCTAAAAGATTCACGCTTGCAAGCTGAATAGAAACTGTTTCATAAACGCTCAGAGTTTGTGTTTAGATCTAGTTTCTTATTCCTGTCTTTCACTGATCATAGCAAATATCTTGAAATCATGATCTGAAAGTGGAATTAAAGTTAGAGATAGTGAATGCTTGCTCTGACGTTTATGTAAACATACACTTGATGGTGTTTTTGGTAGAACACCATCTATTGACATAAATACAAGCATTAGCAAGTTTTTTTAACTTGTTTTTTGTTTTTCATAAATGTACCTTTGAGGTCTTTCTAGCAATGATATATATTGCAGAGGCTTCTACTATGTGGTGATGCTGAACTGAGATCAGACCCATATAGCTATCTGGCTTGCTATGCTGAGTTTGAAGACATTATGTGTCTAAAAGATTCAGCTTGCAACCTGAATAGAAACTGTTTCATAAATGCTCGGAGTTTGTGTTTATATCTAGTTTCTTAGTCCTGTCTTTCACTGATGATAGCAAATAGCTTGAAATCATGATCTGAAATTAGAATTAAAGTTAGAGATAGTGAATACTTGCTCTGATGTTTATGTAAACATACACTTGATGGTGTTTTTGGTAGAACGCCATCTATTGACATATATATATATATATGCAAATATATATAATAATGCATACATACACTCTATGAAAATTCATGATAATATAATACACTTAATCATTGCTATTATTTTTGTATATAAGGTAGTTTTTGGGTTAAACAGTGTGTTATTTTTTGCTTACTTCTCAACATTTCGAAATAGCACCCATCATTGCCAAGGTTAACTTTTCAAAGAAAAACCATTAGATCTCAAACAGTAATGAGATTGAGTAACAAGATTGATTTTGATAATGTTAAAATATTTGCTAATTTGGAAAAGTATGAATTGAGAACCATGAGGGAGTTGATTGAAATATTAAAAAGACCAACTGGTTTAAATAGAGCTGATGAAGCACAATATATTCCAGCCTAATGGAGACCACTTATTTTATCTCTTTCTTCTAATATAAATTTGAAATCAATTAATGGTGAAACTGAAGAAAATAAGCATTTTGTTAATCTACATATTCTGAATGCTCAACTACTTCATACTCAATCTCACTCTTTACCTCACACTCAATCTCATTACTATTTGAGATCTAATGGTTTTTCTTTGAAAAGTTAACCATGACAATGGCGGATGCTATTTCGTCTAGACGTTGGGAAGTAAGCAAAAATAACACAGTTTAACCCAAAAATTATTTTACTTACATCATATAACTATGAAAACATTAAATATATATATTTATCCAAATATTAAATTATTCCACATTAAATCACACCACATGTGGGGTGATTTAATATTTGAACCGCCACAAATAAAAAGTTGTTAACACAAATATATATATAAGATGCATATTGAGAATGACATTGCTGAAATATTAGAAATTATATAAAATTAAAAATTATCAATAAATAAAAATAAAAATTACATTATTTAGAAGTAGCACAAGTCAACGACAAACAGAGAATATTATAACAATAACAATAATTAATATTATGGGAATAAAATAAGCCTCCAGATTTTTTAGCTGCCAGTAAAAAAAATTAGAAAATTGTAAATTATTAATAACTTATATATCCAATATATTATTAAAAGCTTTAATAAAACTAATAGATAAAAAAAATGTTAAAAAATCGATGAATTTTATATATAAAAACATTACATATTCAACACATATTAGATAAAAATAAATAATATGATTTAAGTTATAATCTATTTATTAAAAATGTACTTTAAATAAATATCCTTATAAAGAAACGGACCAAATTTTAATTAAACTGTAAATAAATATATTAATAAATAATGAAATTAGAATAAAAATAAAATATAAATAGATAAAATGACACATGAATAAAAATATCTTAAAATGATACATATTTCAATAATTAAACAATAATATAATTACTAAAAAAATTTAAAGAATAAAACTATATACGTGTGATTGCAGATGTAAATGTCATGCTTAATTGAAAATGTAATTAATAGACGGGCGTCTTTGTTAATGTTCGATATACAAAAAATAAAAATAAAAAACACAAAATTAAACAGGAAGTAATACTGAAATAATGACAATGATAATTGTCAATGAAAACTATGTTACAGTTTAGATAATGAACGAGTTAGCAGCTTCGTCTAAACAGAGCAAGACGGTCATAAATAAATAGAGCAACCCGGCAAAAAAATATAATTATTTTTACAAAAAATAAATAAAATTATACAAGGAATTATTTCCATAAAAACCTAAATATTTACTTGCAATATATAATTTATAAAAATTAATTAACTTGATCTTGGTCATAATAGTGACCAAGATAAAAGCAATTTCATTTTATCTATTTTTTTTAATTATAACGATAAACAATTGCAATTTTAACTGTATATGTACACACAATTTATATTTATATAAAATGTATTGTGTTATGGTGGGTAATACATATATCTTTATATTGCAATCTAGAGTTTGAATCTTGTGAAATATAAAACATTTTTAAGTTCCAAGAAATCTTAGAATTTTTCTTTTAAATAATTGTCCATAGTCATCTTAAATAGGATTTTATTATGAGTCAATAAATAGGTATTTTAATTTTTCACTGAGTTTAAAATTAAATCATATGATAATCTGTGGCCTAATAAATTATTGTTCTTTTTATCTACAATAAATGCAGAAAATTTTGTTTACAGATCAAATTGTAATATGCTTCATGTGTTATATTGGTTACTCAAAATAAAATTGACTTTGAAATTATTTTGCATGATGTGTGGCTATCATAGTATATTCGAACTTTTCTGCATAGAATGAATTATGTCTTGTGTGATTTAATATAGTGCTACAGTGCTAAATTCTGGAGTGCAAAATTCTTGGAACAATTCCATTTCTGATACTTTTGATGCATAATGAAGACACAAGCAATAAAGCGATTCCATTATTTTTTAATAAATTATTTACCACTTAAAGTGATTAAGTAAATATTCATCTTTTTAGTATAAAAATGCCCAAAGATGTTTGTAAAGATATTAATGGTTTTATATTCTTTTCATGAATGAAACTCAGGTACTAGTTAATATTTAAATCATAACTAAATAGATTTTCCAGAGTAATACTTAAGCTGCACAAATTTACTTCTTAAAATCTTCAAAGTAAATTCTTTACAATAAAAAAAATGTGCCATAGAATCCAATTTTCACTTACTTATTTAATAATATTTGTCTTTCTTAAATTGTGTTAGAAATCTTTATTAGAAACAAATAAATGATGTTTTATTTATTTGTTGAAAAATTGATCTCCAATTTAAATCCAGGGTGACTTTTTGTTTACTTTATAACATTATAAATATTGCACTCTACTATTATTAACAAATTATATTTTAATCAATTTTATTCATTTTATTTGTTGAGACAAATTTCACTTAAACTGTCAATTTGACCAGGGAATCCATAAATTTATGAATTAATTGTCTTAGTAATTGGCACTATCTTTATTTAAATGAATAACTTCTTATAGAGTTCATATATGTTTAAATACTATACACATATAAGCATTGCAGTTTTCATTTTATAATACGTAGTTCATAATTAGATTAACATTTAAAATTAGCACTAACAAATCTCAAAGTTATACATCCCTTTAAATCAAGTATGTTTATTTATTCAATTTGATTTGACTTTTATTTCATTCCAAACTTGATGAGTTTTGTACCTGCTAAAATGAGTTATTACTATTTCGATAATGTATCTGAATCTTCATTATATACACACACACATTCATTCTTTTATTTTATTTTACTCCAAACTTCGCACCCTTATCTCAGTGGGCTAAACTGTACAATTTTACATTTCTATATTTCTCTAATAGCTTATATAATGATAAACGTTATAATGTATATATCATTTTTAATATACGTGTAATACATAAATTTTTAAAAAAATTAATAACTTTGTATATATACAGATAAATCGATAATTAAATATTTTTGTGTAATTTAATGTTCAGATTATTATTAATTGGAAAAAAAAGAAAAAGTGTAAAGTACAATATCTACTTCAGATATAATTCAAATTTATTAATTACAGCTTTTGTAAATGATTTAATAATGGGAAGTTTCAATATAAAATGATAACTTTTTGCTACTATAAAATACTTCTTTTTGTATTAACTTTTTTTTCCAATGTTGGTAACCGATTCATACTTACTCTAGCACAAAAGGTTTGGCAATATTAACAGTAAATTAAGCAATTTCTTTTATCTAAAAATAATAAAGACTGTTGAGTTAAATAAGGAGTTAATAAAATGTGATTATTTTTTACAGGTTTTGAAAAAAAAAATTAAATTAAATTTTTGCTTCAGTTATTTAGCTTACAGTATAATTATTTTTAAGACTTTAAAGATTAAAAAAAAAAAAACATGTTTATAAGTATTAATTAATGTAGGTGAATAATTTGTAACCTTGATTTTAAAATAATGAACTTTTTTTAAAACATTTTAACAATTCATTAAATCATATATATATATATATATAATACTAATTCAAAAGTTTTCGTAACTCTTCAAAGCTCGCACTAAAAATAGCCATCGTACCACCTCTTCAATCATAGATAACTTGCTGTCTGTTCATCATCATTAATTTTATAAAATACTTGCTAACCATTAATTTCGATATCTATTATTATGCGATTAATTAAATAATAAAAATACTGTCAGATGTATTTTAAAAATTAATCTCAGAAATTACTATTAATATTTTACTGATTTTAAAACAAAATACTATGATCAAATTTTAGTTTATTAAACTATTAATATTTTTATTTTTAAAAAAGTAAATGTTTTTAAAGTATTAAATAAATAAAAAAGTGTTAGATTTATGTAAAAAAAATGATTATTACTACAATAAATAATCCTCTATAATTTTAAATAGAAGACATTATTATTACACAAGTTATATTTGTTTCTCATTTTATTCTATAACAAGATAAACAAAAACATTTAAAATATAAATTGCTTTAGATTTTTTTTTTTTTTTTAGATTTATCTTAATTCTGTTATCAAATTTGCTGTTCTGGATAGTTCTCTTTATAAACCTAGTTATAAAACAAATGCTAAAATGTTTAACATTTTAATGTACACTCATAAATATCTTTTTTCTTTCTCATGTGTCATAGCATCAGCCGGGAAGCTAACCCGCTAACAGCCGTCGATCTTTCGGCCACCAATGCTTGACAAATATCATTTAATTTTAGTACAAAATTCTGATAAAGTTACATTTCTTCTAAAAATATTATTATTTGAAGAAACAATTATGTTATCTCCTTTTTTTTCTTTACAAAGTTTTATTTCATTGTTTTTTTTTTTATAATAAAATTGAATGTAAGTTGCAATATTGGTATTGTTTTGTATTTCTCTTTTGTTATTTTTTTAAGATTGTATAATAAGCAATGACTAGGTTTAATTCTTGATAACAGCATTTTATAAATGAATAATATCAGAGTCATAAAATTTGCACATTAGAAAATCTCTTAGCATGTATATTAAATTAATAAATTATTGCATAAACCTAATCTTTTATCACTCAAAATGCTATTCCATTTAAGCTTGAAGATTTTCATATAAATTTTATTTGTACATGAAACATCCTTATATGTACACTTTCTATTTAATTCAATTATTATGATACATACAATTACAATAGTTAAGATTTTATGATTCAAGCTTCCAACTTACTCTTAATCAAATATAATAAATATGCAAATTATTTATTTCTAAAATGACAGTTTTTTTTAAAATAGTAAATAAAATATTAATATAATTAGATAAATCACTAAACTTAAATCAAATAAATATTTTGATCTTATTTGTGTTAAAAAACACTGCTGTGGTTAAAAAACTAGGATTATACATCTAAATAATAGTAATCTGAATGCCCATCTCTTTTTTTTTTAAAATAAAAGCTTGTATTCTGTTAAACAATAATTCATCTAAATTGACCTAAGCCTTTTATCATTATAAAATGTGTTCAAGTCTATTGTTTTTATAAGTAAAAATGGGGTGTGAAAAGAATAGTATTTTTATCAATAAAATCAAATTTAAAATATCTATTTAATAACGTGTGCAATACTCATTTTAAAATTTGTGTCAAAAAATCTATCCTAAATTATATACATCTAAAAGAAAAATAAATACTCGGGATTATCCCCATTTTTATTTCAAACTATTATTTTAAATTTAGCTATATTACGATACATTTTTACATTTAATAAATATAAAAACTAGATCTCAGATATACATTATTATCATTTGGATGATCCATGAATTTTTAGATTGCTCCAACTAATATATATAATTTGAAACAAACTCTATAATTATTGCCAATGTAAATAAACTATTTATTTAAAAAATCACATTTGGAAGATCAACTTTATCAACTAATTTATGACATTCTTATTGAATCTACTGAATATCGTTAATACTAATAAAAATAAAATTTAAATTAAAATATATATATATTTTTATAAACATTATAACAAAAAAAAAGTAATACAAAAATTATATATTTTATTAAATAAGAATAAGTATAATTAATATTTAAAGAGACATTTTGTTTATTAAAGATCTTGGATAAAAGACATCATATATTTTAGAGATAAAAACAATCATTTTAAAGAATATTATATATATATTAAAATTTAAAAGCCACTAATAAACATTTTAAATAATATTATACATATTAAAATTTTAAAGCAGCTAATATTTCTTTATTTAAATTAAAACACATTTTACATAATTTCCCGAATTTTTTGATTTTATTTTTTTCTAACCTTATGTTCTCTATTTTAAAAGTCTTTAGGGTGTGTTTTTACTGTTATTGATTGTTAACCTTTCAAATTTAAAATGTTAATTTTAAACAAAACATCTTACAAGGTAGGTTGTTAGTAATAGTAAACATAATTTGTTTAAACTTATATAACAGAAATTGACCTTTTTAAAATTTACATATCAAAATATCTACTATGTAAGATAGTTCTTAAAGAATTTATTTCATAGTTAATTATTATATGTATATTTCGAAATACATTTTTGAAAGTGTGTTTGATTGATTAATAATTTTACATTATAAAAAGTATAATATACCATATAATATATATAATATAACATATTTTTAAAAATAAATAAAATATAATTTAAATATAAAAAAGTATAATTTTCAATACAAAAAGATTAACAGTTATTAATAAACTTACAAAAAATCAATGCAATAAGATAAAACCTTATCTATGTAAAACTGATAGCAAAACATCATTACCTGTTAGTATCAATACTATTTAAGATCTTTTGAAATATTCTAAAAATTATAAAGGAGTTTTAATATTTTAAACTAGAATTTGATAGATTTATCAGAATTAAACATTTATTTGTTGATGTTTTAAAATAAATTTTTATAAAAAGATTTTGTTGATTTTTTAAGATTGTTTTTCTGCAGAGATGTTTTACATCCTTTGTTTTCATCATAACTCATTTTTTGAATATTTAAAAAGTTTAAATATAATTTTGTAAAAGTAAATTTCTAAAAATCAAATCCAATTTATAGAGTTTTAGTATAAATAAAGATTTTATACAGAGATGAGAGATTTGAGCATTAATAAAAATTCCCACTATAATTAACAATAAAAAATGTCATCCTGTTAAAGAATTAATAATAATAATTTAATTTAATACACTGTACAGGATTACACACACCTGCATTTATAATGTAATATATAAGGAATTTGAACTCAGATGTTCATATGACCCTCAACTCTCCATGCCATCTCATATTGCTAACCCACCTGATCACATACATGCTTATTTATCTTGATTTTAAAAAAATTGAAAATATATTATAGTGCAAAAGATGGACACCACTTTACAAGATAATAAAATATGATAAAATCCATATCCTTCATTGCAACAACAGTTGTGTAGTGAAAGTTATCAAAACTGTCAACTTGGTCATGGAAACTCAGATACTGGTAGTTCTGTAGAAAGAAATCTACATTTTAATGTAACAGTGCATTGTTTAGATGAAGAATACTTCCAAATATTTGTCATGTTTAATATTTTTGCTGAGAAAAAATCATATTTTCAAGCATATTTTCATTATATATGTCCATTGTAGGACAGAGATTGTAATACCCCTAGTGATAAGTTAAAATATTTTTGAAATGAAATTTATTTTGCACTAACACGTGTAGCTTCAGTCGAAAATATTTTTTCTTGATATGCACTCTTACACATCCCAGTACCTATTCATTTGTTAAAATGCTTTTATTATATAATCACATACTAACTTTTATATAACAATAAAAATAATAAACATAATAGAATTAACTATTATACATGGTCTTTTAACCTGAAGAAGACTATGTATAATAGTTAATTACTGTTATATTTATTATTAGTACAATACATTTTAATTAATGGATATTTTATTTGTATAACTTTCATATATATATAAAATAAAATAAAAAAAAAAAAAAAGCTTGTTTAGAGCTATTAGCACGCTCTTAATTTTATATATATATATATATATTTGAAAACCAGGCACTCTTCACAAACCTGGAGCTTAATTGTAAATATAGAGGATTCGAACTCTGACTTTCAAGCACCCACCAACTATCCACACTATCTCATACAACTGATATACATGACCACATACATGCAGAAAAGATAAATAATCACCAATATACATATTTTATGCTAAACCAGCATTGATCAGTTGGTCCAGATTATCATGTCTTACACATATATATAATCAGTGTTCAGTTTATATTAAGATAGCAAATCCCATTACTTTAATGGACAGGCTTAAATCTACTCCAACTTCAACTTTTCGGCCATCCATATCATTAAAAATCTGATGATGGAAAGTCCAAATCCCATGCTGATACCAACATTATTGCCATGCCCATGTTGATCTGAAGTCACTCTGATCCTTCATGTATAGGAAATTATCCATTATATACATAGCAGAGGGATGGGCAGGATACAAGCTTCATATGTAAATATTTGAAAACCAGGTACTCTTCACAAACCTGGAGCTTAATTATAAATATAGGGGATTTGAACTCAGATCTTCAAGCAGCCACCAACTATCCACACTATCTCATACAACTGATATACATGACCCCATACTTGCAAAAAAGATAAATAACCACTAATATACATATTTCATGCTAAACCAGCATTTATCAGTTGGTCCAGATTATCATCTCACACACATATATATATAATCAGTGCTCAGTTTATATTAAGATAGCCAATATAAATATGTTCAGAATGTGCTATTCAGAATCAATAAGGAGTCATCAACATTTATAATGAAAAAAATGCATAAATTGTAAGAACTATTATGTAAGAAAGACTCTGATGAATAATTGTGCCTGATCATATCGATTCATGAAATGTTGTAAATATTATTTTTTCTTTTGTATATATATATATATATTTATTTTATTATCTCAGTCTTATATTTCGGAAGTACTAATGGTCTAAGTTCAACAGTTTAGAACAGTCCAACATAAAAAAGTGTGAAGAGAGCAAAGTCTGAATTTTTTTCTTTTAATAAAATTTAGGTAATTTTCTTCTAAAATGCTTGATTTTTCATCCATGATTGTGCAATTGAGTGCTTAAAGTGAATACATAAACAGTAAGAGTTTTTCTCTTTTAAATTCACTAAAATAACCAATCCCATGACATGACCATTTATAGTATGTGTTATATGTTTTACTAATAGTATTCTTAAGATCTTTTTAATGAATAAATGATTAACCCTTTTAATTAATATTCTTTACTATTTACTTTGTTATCATATCATGTATTGTTTTATTATTATATTTCTTTCATGATATATAAATATGCAAGGTGATTATTTTATATCAACCAACTTCCACACCTAGAACTGCATACTGCATCTGGAGTTGCACTTAAATTTCTAATTAAGATAGCAATCTCACTTTTATCTAATAAATTTTTCATTATTTTTGGATATATAAATGTCATTATTATGTGTATCTATCATGGAAAATAGAGAATAAGTAGTTTAATTTGTTTAAGTAACTATGATAGATACTCATCATAGACATAGAATTTGAAAGTATAGAAGAATCTACCCAAATAATTGTCATTTCACTTGTACATATTTTGGGATTTTTTTATTCACATTGATTGACAATTTGTTCTATGTTTTTTTATATATATTTTGTTTTTTGTAAATAAATATTGTTAAATTTTGTTTAAATGATAAAGACTCTTTAGTTTGTTGATCCAGCATTTACATTTAATCCTATAACCAATATTTTACATATGCACACAAACACATTATTGTTTGATGAGCATGAGAGATAAATATTAAATCAAGGTTATTCCTTTCTAATAAATAGGATGAGCTAATTCAGTTATTGATTAATAGTCTACATAGGTACATTCCTGTCAAGAGAGTCGAACGCGAATTCTTCCTGAGTTTGAATACTGAGACAACGGATCCAATAGAGAATGGTAAGATGTTACATGAACTGACTTAAATTGCATGTAAATTTAATAGATGTTTTAGGCGAGTCTATTAAAGATGGATGTAATCATGAGTCATGTACTTTATCATGCCATCTCCAGCATCCTACATGAAGACCCTAGGTCTGACCATAGTCAGGTATGATCTTCTCTTGACATGTCATCGATCGGACCATTACAATATATATTTTTAATATAAATTTTATTTTATATATTCAATAAGAATGTCATAAATTAGTCGATAATGTTGATCTTCCAAATTTGTTTCAAATTATATATTAGTTGGAACACTCTAAAATATTATGGATCATTCAAATGATAATAATATAATTAATGCATATCTAAGACCTAGTTTTCATATTTAGTAAATGTAAAAATGTGATAACTCTTGCAACATTTCCTAAAATTCTGAAGCATTATTTACGAAAATAATCTCATTATCTGCAAAATATTGAATAATTTCCATTTCCTTTTATGACTTTAGCTTCCCATTTTAATGATCAAAATATTTCGTATAAAATTATTTTAAAAAGTTTTGAGGATATAAAATTATTCTGTCATACACAGTTTACAATATTAATCTTCTTTGCATACCACGTAATCTAATCACTATTGTTGCATTTTGATAAATGTATTTTGCAATAATATCAACATCCTGGGTGAATATTTTGATAATACATTGCTCTAATCACTGTAAAAAAGCTTTTTCAATCAAACATTTTTTCATAATTTATAAATCCAAAATACAATAACTCATATTCATGTTTTTTTCTATAACTTTTTGTAATACTTACATGTGAACCATTGTGCTAAAAGCACTTTTAAATCCATCATATTTATTTGGTTGGTTTAAACTCAAAATTTGCTGTAAACAAGTTGTAATTACCTTGGTAAACATTTTGTACATAACTATTAAGTTTATAATTTGTAATATTTTTATCACCTTTCTTAAATACCAATATTATTACTGCATTATTTAAACATTTTGATATATAACTTTTCCAATATTTTTTTTTTTACTTAATCTCCTTCTTTTAAGATATCTGTTATATTTCAATAATTTCCTAAAGTTTTTTCCCTTTTTTATAAATTTAATTGCATATCTCAATTTTTCATTTAAAAATTCTGGGCAATTCAGTTGTAATAACTGTAGAAATTTTTTTGCTTTCTTGTCCTCTATTATTATTAAATTATTTATAGATATCTTTTATATATTTCATATTTCTATTTTTTCTTGTTATTGAGAAATAATTTTCTTCCATTACTAATATGTTGCTTTACACTTTTGAGACGTCTCTTCTATAGCTTTCCTTGTCAATTTATCGTTATATTTTCTGATATCATTGTTAACTCTTTTTGATACCATTTTATAAAACACTAGATATTCAATTCTTCTCAATGAATCATTTTGGTTTATATATATATATATTGTAAATATCGATAAGTCTACCTATATTTTAAAAATTATCATTTGTTATAAAAAAAAAATCTCTTTGAGTTGATGTTTATATATGAAGTATTATTATTGTTTATGGTTATTAGGTATAGTTATTGTTTGAATTTATTATTTTATTTATATGTTGATGGTACATCGTTATGAATATTTAATTATTATAAATAAATAAAGACATATAAATTGTTGATTATAAAAAAAATTATTTTATTTGCAGTGATTATTAAAAAAATGCAATATTATTATTTATTTATATATATATTTTTAAAGCTGTCAAATAAATTTTCAATTTAATATTTTTATATATATATGCTTGATATTTTATTTTTTTAATGTTAGTTGTTTAAAAAAAAACATATGTAACAATGGTTTTCAAAACAGCATTTGCTGGCACACGGAGAACAACAGCAGCAACAAAAAGAAGCCATTATTATTAGGATAGTGATTAAACAAACAAAAGGATAAAAATTTGTTGTACTTTGTTTCTTTGAAATTACCATTCTTAAGAATAGTGGAATAAGATAAATTTCTGTAATCAATACATAAATATGACTGGCTAATATATATATATATATATATATATATATATTGCAGCCAAGGGGCTGTGCCATTTTCTTTCATTTATTCCAAGGCAGTTTAAAAAGAAAAACTAAGCAAATTTCAACACATGAATTTCATTGCGTCTGAAGCTGAAATTTGATATAGCTATCTGGAATCTATAATGGTCAATCTAATAATAATCTGGAGGTAACTAAAAGTGATTAATACATTGGATTCAACATGTTAATTTTTTTTTTTTTTCAAGGAGAGAAATTTTAAAAGGAAAAATAAAGTATATATGTGCATTTGGAAACTAATAATTTTTTCTAACATGACATTTCTTCAATTCAATTTGGCTCTAGAATGCATTCTAATATTAAATGGATAAAGGAATAAAACAATGGAATAAGTTGACTTTTGAAAGAAAAATAAATAAGTGAACTTTGAAAGGTAGTAAATAATTTTATATGTATAAATGATATATAAATATATTTTTGAGATCGATATTTTTGTTTACTTTTATTTTTCATTATAAAAATATAACGTTTTTATAAATATTCAATTCAAGCGTCTTGTTTTCTAACAGCAATAAATGTTTAACAGGTGTCAAAATTAACACTTAAGTAATTTAAAATCTTAAAGTATGGCTTATAAGTTTGGGTTGCATATGAGTTGTTATGTATATTTTAATAAGTAAATTTATATTCGCAAATTTTTATTATAAAAATTGTTTTATTATTAATTTATGTATTTCCATTTTTTTAACTTCATATAATAATTCTTATGCAGACCAAAACAATAATTTATATATATTTGCTGTATATAATATTTTTTTTTATTTTTATTTTTGAATATCTGAAAAATATAAATATAGATTTGTATTTATATTAATACCTACTTGTTAAGCACAGATATGTCTTTATCTATTTAATATATATACTTATTGTAAGTATATATGTATATTTATTATTTGGGTTTGTATTTAAAACTTATTTAAAACATTGATACTACCTAAAATTAAATCATAATATAGAAATAAAGGATGTACTATTTGTTTTATAGATAATGCCTTTGTAATTTATTAGAAAGCGTATTAATATTTTATTCTTATTTTTCTTTTAATGCCAGCGTCATTATGAAATTAATTGAATTCACAATTTAATAGAGGATAACTTCATATTTCACTTATTGTTTAGTCTTTAGGCCACTTACACATATTATTATTCATTGATATGTTTAGATATACATAAATTTACTTATTGGATGTGTATATTGGATTTAATAGAATTCCCTTTGTTTCTGATATATATTTGATTAGTTAGTCATATCAATCTTGAAAATAAATTATAATGATAGATCTCATTGCTCTGTATGATTTTAGATTCATTTCATGTATAGCTAGTTGGAAGGGCATATAAACAATTTATTTAAATATAACTGGGATAATTTTATCTTTCTTCATTTAAATTATACAATTTATTATATTAGGCTTTCTCAACAATTGGATTCATTTAGATTACATATATTCCATTACATTTATCATCCAATGTTTGAAGCATTATTTTCTTCTCATATGTTGACGTTCCATTACATTTGATGCATAATATGTTTGTTCAATTGTCCATTACATTTGGCACCTCAAAGTTAGGAGCCTGGTTAATTAATGATTATTGTTGCAAAAGTTCATATGTTTATTTTCATTTGAGATCTTATATAAAGATACATTCCATTACAATATATATATATATAAATAACTACAACCAATAAATGTCTGTATTTTTAAATTATATAATAATAATTCAAACAAATATATTTAACACAGTATTCAAAATTAAATAATATATTCTTTACCAGAAGCACTTTCAATTGTTTCACTGACAATCTTTATCAACTGTTAATACAAACGTACAAAAAATAAAAACTTGCATTACCCATCATTCAATCTATTCAAATTTCCCACAATTCTGTTGTCTTTATATTAGCTCGATTGTTTATTCATTAAACCACCTCTATTCCTAGATATCATCATTGCTTCTTTAATTTACGTTTTTCTACACCTTTCAATTTGAATAATTTTTATATCTCTATTATTAAATTTAAAACCATAATTACATGTTTTATTATGATCAAAACATGTAATTATGGTTTTAAATTTAATAATAGAGATATAAAAATTATTCAAATTGAAAGGTGTAGTGAAAAACGTAAAATTAAAGAGGCAATGATGATATCTAGGAATAGAGGTGGTTTAATGAATAAACAATCGGCTAATATAAAGACAACAGAATTGTGGGAAATTTGAATAGATTGATGATGGGTAATGCAAGTTTTTATTTTTTGTATGTTTGTATTAACAGTTGATAAAGATTGTCAGTGAAACAATTGAAAGTACTTCTGGTAAAGAATATATTATTTAATTTTGAATACTGTGTTAAATATATTTGTTTGAATTATTATATATATATATATATATATATATATATATATATATATATATATATATATATATATATATATATATATATATATATATATATATCTGAAAAATTGCTACATTTTGAACCATCTATTTTTTGCAATTCTTAATAGTACATCAGTTTTTCTTTTATTGATTTTATTTAAATCTTGAACTATCTTCAAAATTTGTTAATATCTTAAAATAATTTGCAAGTTCTAATTTAAATTCATTGGGGTGTTTCTAAAGATTATCAATATCAATTGTGAATATTGTTTTTCTAAAGAATTTTTGTCTTTCTAATTTTGGCATTAAGATGTATCTTAGCTCACTAATTGATGAACATTTCCTGTTTTAAATCTATTGAAAATATTACAATCTTGAAATATATATTTTTAATCAAAATATAATCCAATTTTGCTGCATCTTCATGTAGAAGCTCCATGTCTATTTCTATTTAGTATTTTTCTCAAATAAAGAATTCAGAATGTACAGTTCTTTTTTATATTTGCTAGAAGCTGTAAAGTTACCTGCCAAGACAACAGCTGGTAGGTGAAGGCAGAGGGTGTTAAGCATTTCCTCATTTTAGATCTAGATTTCCATTCAATGGTGACCTTTTATTTAGGTACTTTCAACTGAAAATCACATTCAAGTGAAAAAAGTTGCATAAAGTAGATAAAGAACTATCTAATATTAATTGAAAAATTGTTCAACTTTGTGAAATTAGAAGGAAAAATAAAGAGATAATTGATAAATAAAAAGTGGAAGAACATTGTGAAAATTATTGGTGTATCACAGGGGCAGAAACCTATGGGAGGCATACCAGATCTGGCATGCAAAATGACTTTCAGTGGCACACTGATTGAATTAAATATATTAAAAAATTATCATTTATAAAGTTATATTGAAATTATAGTGCAAACATTCACATGAGTTACCTTTTGTATATAATGCATGTGTAACCAAAAGTAAAAATAGCACATGAACATCCTGGTTGAAGTTCCATAGTATATTAAAACTATAAATAAACACACTAGTTAAAATTTCAATTTAAATGCAAAAGCATTAGTAAAAATTTAACTTCAATTCATAGCAATCAAATGTGTCAAGACTTCCTATTATAAATAATATACCCTATATATTATAAATAATATTGTATTTATTTAATAAAATTAATAGGAGACAAAAGTAGTTTTAATGAGAACTGTTTGAAATATGAGTAGAATAAAAAAAAAGGCAAACAAAGGCAAAGCAACTATAGAACCAGTGAATTCATCATCAACTGATCTCTAAAACACATGATTAAAAACACACTCCACTGTTTCTCTCTTTAGTTTTTGATGAATTCTACCTATATTTTCATTGCAATGAATGCATTTTTATTCTGCACATCTATCTAAATTTTATTCATGTGAATATGATTGTATGTTCAGTGCAGACTGCGGTACATAAAAACAATCAGTTTGTTATTTTTAAATAATATACTGCCCTAAAATGATTCATAAAAGACAAAAAGTTGATGTTCATTCCTTTCAGAACATTTGGTTATAGTAAAAGAATTTATCATGCTGTGTATGCATTATGTTAGAAAAGTGCCATGTGTTCTATGTCAAGTGTACAAAGATTCTTTAAAATTAAATATAAGGCTATTTTTAAAAACACCAATAAGAAAATTGAATCTGTTAAAAGAGCTGTTTCTGACTTTAAAAAACAAACTACTTTTTTTTAGTCAAATTATGAAAAATAAAAAATAAAACCACTGAATATAGTTACATAATTTGCTCAACGCAATGCATAGCTTCCAAATTCAAACATTTTACAGATAGTAGATTAATCAAAGAAACATTTTTTAGAAAATGCTGAAATTTTCTTCACTGACTTACCAAATAAACAGACAATGCTGTCTTGAATTAAAAAAATACTGGTTTCTACAAGAACAATTGAGAGATGTATAACTGTTACAGCTGGTAATATAATGACAAAACAGAAAACTGGATTACAAGAAGCCTCTGTATTCAGTGTTGTTGTTGATGAAAGCACGGACATAAATGATATGGTATGCCTAGCAATAGTTGCTTGATATTGTGGAAAAAATCATATTTATAAAGAATTATGTTGTTTGATTCCTCTTGCTGGTACAACTAAGGACAAGACATTACCACTGCATTTTAAAATTATTTTGAAAGTCAGAAAATTAATATAAATAAAATATTTTCTGTTACTACTAATGCTGCTATTGGAAAAGAAAAGGGATTTGTTAAACTTCTTGAAAATTATATTGGACATCAAATATTAAGTTTCCACTGTACTATATCAGGAAAGTTTAGTTGCAAAAATCTTGTTATACCACTTTCATTCTATAATGGACACTGTTGTTAAGATAATTAATTTTATTATTTGCCATTTTTTATGGATACATAGGCAATTTAAGTCTATTTTAGAAGAAATAAAGAGTGCATGTGTGAACCTTATGCAAAACAGCAATGTTCTTTGGCTTAGTCAAGGTAATGTCTTAAACAGGTTTATATCATGTTTGGAAAAAACCAAAATGTTTCTTCACATAATATAACATTTCCCAGAGTTGAATCATAAAAACTGGTTGGACAACTTGATATTTTTTACTGATATAACACAACACCCTAATAATTTAAACTTGCATTTATAAGTTTAGGGCCAAACAATACTAGAACTTTTTAAACACTGAAAAAAAATTGAATCAAAATTAGATAAATTTTGGCATGATATTACCACTAACACCTACAAGTACTTTCCAAATGTCAATGCCCATGCAAGATGATTTACTGTTAACAAAGAGAAACTACAAAAGTATGAAATTCTTAAAAAATAATTTTCCAAACAATGTGGAGACTTTCAAATTCATGCCCCTATATTTTTTCCTCATCAAATCTGACTTAATTGATTCAAAAACTGCCTCATTTGAGATATCTCTTTTTGAGTTGATAGACACTGATAATTTTGAAATGGCACTTACAGAATTAATATCATCAGAATTGTGGAAAACAAAATTTCTAGAATTGCAAAAAAACTATTGAAGGAGACTGACTGTAAAAATTGGATGACATCTCAATTGTTGGATATTTTTACCTGAAAGTTTTAATTGTTTGAAGAAAATCATGTGTTCTACTTTCAGCATTTGGTTCAACTTACTTATGTGAACAAATTTTCTCACATATGAAAAGTATTTTCACTACAGAAAGAAGTTGTCTAGCACTTAACATTCAAAAGCCTGCATGAAGCTAAAAGTGACAAATTATATCTCTCATATTGAGAATTTAAGCTTAGCACTGCTGTCAACCCCATTAATCATATTCATAGATCTAATACAGGTTTATATAAATAGAATTTGTAAGTTAAATAATTTAAATATATCATTTACATAATAATGTAATACATAAGACTCTCTTGTTTTTTGCATTGCAATAAACCATGCTTATTTATATTTTCTTTTTCAATCATTGCTCTCAGTGCAAACAACTTTAATATTAAGTGGATTATAATTATAGCCAGATTCAATTTCATATTTAAAAATGTAGACCTAATATTGGATCTGTTTTAATGCATTTGTATATATATTTGTGCTGTGCTAATCTTGTAGTGCAGTTGGCATGAGATTCACCATAGTAAATTGCATTTCATGTTGGTTCACTGCTTTTAATTTTATAAACTCTTTGAAGCACTTGGTTTGGAGATAATTCAGCATTAGTTTTGTTCAACATTTGATTAAGATTAGATGGTGTTCTAAAATTAATATAGAATTTATTTGAGGAGATTGTTTTCATCTTTTTAGATATACATGGTATAAAAGAAAGGCTGATCCATGTATTAATATTGTTGTTAATATTCCAGAAATTTAAAGATGAATAGAATTTTTTAAGAGTTTTATTTAATATATTAATATTTAAAATTAAGAGCATGCTAATAGCTCTAAACAAGCTTTTTATTTATTTATGATAAATGCTACTACAAGAGAAGGCATCAAATCATTTTTATTTACCCCCAGTCTCTTCAGTGAGGAGTTGGGACATTAGATCCAAAAAACCAACTCAAGCAAAGCATTTATCTAAAAGATAATTGTTAGAAGAAGATCTGAAACTTTTTAGACATCTACATGTCTTTAAACCCTGAAAAATCATATCGAGCTCTTTAATTTAGCAAAGCCACAACAGCAAAATAATAATAAATAGTAACAAGTCAGATGTCACATGACTTATATATCCACTTACAAATATGTAAAATTAAGACGTGCATAGCTCTAAACAAGCTTTTATTTATGATAAATGCTACTACAAGAGAAGCCATTCAAATCATTTTTATTTTAAATGGTCCCCCCCCCCCCCCCCCCCCCGCCCTATGTGGGTCCCTTTGAAGAAGAGTGGGGACATTAAATCTAAAAAACCAACTCAAGCAAAGCATTTATCAAAAGATAATTGTTAGAAGATCTGAAACTTTTAGACATCTACATGTCTTTTAAGTCCCCCCCCCACCCCAAAATGGGACTGAAAATAATAATAGTAAGTCAGATGTCACATGCTTATATATCTTACAAATTATACCCTGAATTGACTAAGACTTTGATATAATTTTCAATATTGTATTTTCTGTCTGCTTCAAACTTGAATAAATTATAGTTTTTATACAAAAAAACATTTAAAGTCACCTAATTTGCATGAAATTGAAATATAGGAATGCAGGTGAAGTAATCCACAAATGTTGTTGGGTTTTATAATCATTTTATAATTAATTTGTGCATTTGAATGTTGGATATACATATCTAAAAACTTCATATCTTTTAATCTATCTTCATTTTCAATAATTGACTTAATTCATCCCATATATCAATTGTTTTTTTTCTTCAGCTTAGATAAGAACATCATCTACATAGCATATATACAAAGGTGGTGTTGCTGTAACAAATGATTTTAGAATGGCTGCTAATGCTACAAATTATTCCACATAGAAGTAATTCCATAGACCAGGTAAGTTCCATTATTAGTTCTATGACTATGAACGACCCGGTCAAAAGCAGTGCTATTCTGTAATTGTAAATAAATTATAACCTTTCCAGCATAATGTAGAATTTTTGTTTTTATTTTAGAAATTATTATAATTCTTGAGTACATTAGTACTGAACTGATTATTTATATATATATATATATATCATTATTATATTTTTATTATTGTTGTTGTTATTGTTGCTATTGTTGTTATTATTATTATTATCATCATCTGAGTCAGGGGTTGTTTATTTATCAATTAAGTTGACACAATTATCATTATCTGCATCATGGAGTGTCAAATCAATAGGTAGTGGAGTAAGGTTGAGGGTAAATGAGTATATAGGATAGGTAGTATGTCCATGGATAAACTATTGTCTATTTGTGGATGTAATCATGGAAAGATTTGTTACTGACTGTTCTATGTTGACATATGGGCTTAGATGATCAGCTGGTTTTCTGAAAGTGGAGTGTGGAGATTAATACATTGCACTACTAAATGACCCTGTTGGTGACAGGAGTAGCACTGGGATTTCAATCCTCTGATATATAGAGATAGGGTAGCTTCTTGATTAAGGATTTGTGTTGGAATTATGTTTGGATCAATATCATGTTGCAGTTGTAATTTGAAAACATAGCTGTTACTAGGGATGGGTATAGGGGTATCCTTTAAATATGTGGTGTGAAAAGCTATAATTTTGCTATATGATTTTATAATATGCTGGAAATCTTGAAGGGTATATCCCAAGTAGGTATTTTTGAGCATTCCTGTAATACAGTTGTAGTGATTTGGATCCACCATAATTAAGACAAAGTTTCCAAGTGTCTTATCTATGTTTGAAACCAGTCTCTCTGTAGCTGTGAAAGTGCTTTATTATCAAACACCTGGAATTTGGATAGTTAGCAATACATACAATGGTATCCCATGATGCAAGGATATTGCATCTAATAGTAATTGCCTAGGAAATTTATATAGAGAAAATATTGAAGTCTGTGGCAGGTAGAATTATGGATCTAGTAGAAAAAAATCTTTTAAAAGTTGCAAATAATCCTACTGGGATCCAATTGTTGACCCTTTCATTGATTATCATAAGAGCATCTATGTTCCAAACTGTGCAGGGGGCATTGTGCTTCTTGGATATTGAGGTTTAGTTCTTTGATGTCATTAGGGGTGATTTTGTATATCTTGGAGCTGACTTGGAAATAGTTGATATATTGTTACTTTTGTTATTAATATCTACTGGATTATTATTACTTTTCTTATTGAGATGTTGAGGGTTAATTTTAGTAACATTAGCATTTTTTTGTATTATCTTTGACCTTTGGAATTAATTCAGTGTTGGTGAAATTAGAAGTGGTTGAAATATTAATGAAAAATAGCTCTGCCGTTGTTCAATCAAGAACCCAGATAAAAACTTATTTGTTTGCTTAAAATTTACTTAAAGCTTTCATTTGACAAGATAAAATTCTTATATTATAAAATGTTGTCTTCACTTGTTTCATACCTCTTTTATTAAATTTGTTTAAATTTGGCATTCAAAGTTTACAAACTAAGTAATTTGTCTAACGATAATTTGGGGATTAATATGGCGACTGAGCTTTCACAAGACAATATGTCTGGCACCTATTTCATTAACACTGAATTTCAAAGTTCAAAGATAATACAAATAGATGCTAATGATGCTAAAATTAATACTCAACAGATCAGTAGCAAAAGTAATACTAATCCAATAATTATAAATGATAAAAGTAATATTTCAATTACTTCTAATTTCACCAACACTGAATTGAAAACTAATAATAATCCAATAATAATAATTATTATTATTATTATTATTATTATGTGATATCACTTTGAAACTTGGTAATCAAATTTATGTCATATTTTTCATTCATTCATAACATTTTTTCATAACATTTTCAATTTTTTCTTACATAGAGTTGAAAATAGTTTTCTTTAGGCATGGCTGTGATAAACTCTCACAATATTATTCTATAATGATAGATGTTAGTAGTATTTCACTAGGTAAAAGTAAATACAAGAAAACAAGATCAAATAGATATAAATTAATGAAAAGAATTTTTCATATTAAGCCTTTATCTTTTCCCTTTGTATTATCATTAGTTAATAGAGATATTGTTCTTATAAATATGTGGTGGTACAAAATCTAACAGGACAATCAAAATATAAATGCAATTTAGTATATAATAAATTATTTACTTTTTACTTTTCTTATAAAAAATAAATTATCTTTAGTTTTAAATTGTTATCATATACAGATAGATATTGAAAAAAAGTGTAGGCACAAAATAGTATTAATTTATGTAACAATTATTTAATTATGCGTTTGGCAAAATACTGACCAGGATATTTAATTATAACTTTGCAGAATTTAAATTTATAATGAGTTACAAATACAAAAAGTCATTACGTACAATTAATCTTGTTTGTTTTTTTTTAAGAAATTTAAACATTTAAACAGCATTAAAAAAGTTTTGAAACTTTATATATACTTTGACGGCAATTTAAATCTGAAAATATGTAAATCTAAAAACCAAACGACTAATTTATCTTTCATAAACTGCTATTTGCTACAACAAAAAAAAAAACTGATATTGAAATTTAAATTATGCTTTATAATATACAATCAATGCATTAAAAAATGTATTTGAATTTTCACTAAATCAATATATAGCCAGATTATATATGTATTGTGTACAATTTTAAAATAATTTACGTAGTATATTTATTTTTATATGCTATTATTAATTCATTAAAAAAAAGATTAAAATTTAAAAATTTTATGTATAAGGTCAAATAAAGAGTGCTATGACTTTTACAAATGTCTGCCATTGGCAAGGTTATCAACATGAAAAAAGAGATTAATGAAATTAGTCAATATTAGAATAGCAGGAACCATTAGTTCTTTAAAAAAAATAGATCATTTAAATACAATGTCCTGTTTAACAAAAAAAAAAAAAAGGAAAAAAAAAAGAAAAAAAATTTTTTGTCTATTATTACTAATTTAATAGTTATAAATTAAAAAATAAAATAAAGCATATATGTGGAAAATAAATATATATATTTGTGTGTGTGTGTGTGTGTTTAGTTCAGTATTTTTATCAGTAAGAAATATTCTATATGGTTTTTAACAAAAAAACTGCATACATATATATACTAAAAATGATTTGCTTAGTGGTGTTTTCCCTCAAATACTCTTAAAAATTTTTTTTGTTGGTTTACAATATTTATTTAGTTTATAGTCTGAAGAAGATAGAAAAGTTTGGTCACCGCAAAATTATGAAAACAGTAGAATAAAACCTGACATTTTAATGCTACAATATAACTTCCTCAGAATAGATATGAAGTAGATTTAAAAAGAATTGTAAAAATTTATGTGGGTCTTTCAAATCTTAGATTTCTAAAAATTACATATACTATATCAATTTAACAAAACAAATAAATTTTTGCTCTAAAAGTATATCAAAAGTTATACTGTTATTTTTTAAAGTAGTTCTTAATTAGAAAAATATTTACTGAATATACAGTTAAAAACATAATAGTCAAATGACTTTTTCAAGGTAATTTGAGTTCAGAAAATATTATTTCCTAGTTTTGTTGTTAATCATACATTTTTCAACATAGCTCAATTATATTGCAATAGAAGTCAGACAAACCACTTACCGTAGATGCATTTTTGAAACAACCACTTCTCTTTTTTTGGGTAAGTAAGACATACATAGTCATATTTTTGTACAAATTTTAATTATATACATGTAT
Source organism: Epiperipatus broadwayi (assembly GCA_028023455.1). Classification (NCBI taxonomy): domain Eukaryota; kingdom Metazoa; phylum Onychophora; class Udeonychophora; order Euonychophora; family Peripatidae; genus Epiperipatus; species Epiperipatus broadwayi. Next base: position 16,483,460 of record JAQFVV010012404.1, on the reverse strand, counting down.
ATATACAATATATATTAAACTTGGGGGGGGGGGAGATGATCGAATTAAAAAATATATAGAATAACATTTTTACTGTTTAATAGAAAAACGAAATTGTGAAAACATTATAAACAAATTGTTAACTTCTTTTATAAAAAATATGACAATATCATAAAATTATTTATTATAAATTCGATCTACTCCAGCAGCAATTTAAATATTGCACCACACCAGTCTCTTAGGCAGAGAAGTATAATACCCAGAGGATATATATGACCAGGCCAAAGCTATATAAGATACATAACAACAACCATATTTCCAGACCATAGATCTTTTCGACTGCTGGATTCAACCCCTGTCATTCAGAGCACTTCATTTATTTTGAAGTAAACTTCAGGTGCCAATTAATTACAAGAAGTAACTAACATACCCTTAATGACAGCAAACTAATTCAGCACCTAGGAAATCCCAACTAGCTCAAATATAATTCAATAAACTGCTTATATAACTTCTCTGCTAAGTTGTTCTTAGTGGTATAATTAAAGAATTGACTGACAATAATTAAAAGACACATACTTTATTTTAATTAAAATGTTTACTATAATTTGTAAACTAATTTTATAAATTTTTAATTAAATAAACAATGATTTTATATATAATAATTGCACACATTCTTAATAAACATACATTAGTAATGTAATATAAACACAGAGCATTAAAATAAGTACAAAGCATTAAAACACACACATATATTTTACCATAAGCTATTCATATGTTTAAGAAAGTTCTACACTAAACCTGCACATAAATGTTTCATTTTATGCTGGCTCTGGAGATAATCAAAGATTGCAATGGCTACTTATAGATTAATATAAAAAAATAGGAATGGGTATAAGAAAATGTTATTACCTAAAGGGTTTTAAATGTTGTGGCTTCTTGCTCTTTTCTGATGCATGTGTGGTTTACCAACCAGTTGGATTTTAGACTTCTGATGCAGTCCTGATGATTGCAGTTCCAGGATACATTTTACTCAAGGCTGTTAGACACTTTTTGGTTGTTTCAAATTATTAGATTGGAAGATTGCTGGATGTTCTTACAGATGAAGATTGGAACTCATGGCATGCTCCGAAAACTGCTTAGCATTGCATTGTATTTATTGTAATGGTATATAAATATGCCCTTACATTAATTTAAAATAAAATCTTAAAGTTTTCAAATAAAAATAAGTGTATTAAAAAGAAAAAAAAACTAAATGCAAAAATTAAAATGTTTGTATAATGTATATATTCGCACAGATGCTAAACTTTAAAAATATTCTTTTTCATAAACAAAAAAAAAAGTATTTGAATGTATTTTTTTATATTTTAATAAAGAAATGACGTAAGTAAAAATAAAAAAACAGATATTAATTAATTCCTGTAATCTGTAAATGGAAATGATTGTTTATTAATTGAAAAGCAAGCTAGCCTTGGGATCTTGTGTAATTAAAAAGTCAGATGAAAATTAGATAAGGAATAAAGAATTAGTTTGACCAATGGAAGCACCAAGCCTCAGCCCGGACCATAATGAAAAAATGGAACAGTGATGTTTTTGTCCATGGAATCCATGGGAGGACTATAAAAAGAAAAATATTGAGTTCCAGTCAGTTTCGAACTTGATTTGGTGAGACGAGCGACAAGACGCACTTGTCATCCTCCCTCACTTATTTTAAAAATGAAAAGACTGTGATACCAGAATGGAACCAACTAATGCTACCTCCAGAACATCAGAGCGGTCTTCCAATGGAGACATTGTGGGAATTAAAAAACAGGAAGGACTCTTCTACCGTGAGCTAAAAACTTTACAATTTAAAAAAAATAATTAAGAACTTTCGTTCAAACTTTTAAGATTCAGCTAACCTAAATTTAAAAAAAGGAATTCTTAATATTTAAATTATATATATCTGACTTATGTTTCAAATTAATTATAAATGTTTAAGTTTTACATATTTGCTGCTAAAAGAATAAAAATCATTTCCATTTTATTATTTTTATTTGTATTAATATTTATCGTTTAAATAAAAATAATAAAATGGAAATGATTTTTATTCTTTCAGCAGCAAATATGTAAAACTTAAACATTTATAATTAATTTGAAATATAAGTCAGATATATATAATTTAAATATTAATTGTCAATTTGAAAATCAGATAAGAATTCCTTTTTTTAAATTTAGGTTAGCTGAATCTTAAAAGTTTGAACAAAAGTTCTTAATTATTTTTTTTAAATTATAAAGTTTTTAGCTCACGGTAGAAGAGTCCAGGTTTCTGTTTTTTAATTCCCATGACGTCTCCATTGGAAGACTGCTCTGATGTTCTGGAGGTAGCATTAGCTGGTTCCATTCTGGTATCATAGTCTTTTCATTTTTAAAATAAGTGAGAGAGGACGACAAGTGCATCTTGTCGCTTGTCTCACCAAATCAAGTTCAAAATTGACTGGAACTCAATATTTTTCTTTTTATAGTCCTCCCATGGATTCCATGGACAAAAATGTCACTGTTCCATTTTTTTGTTATGGTCCAGGCTGAGGCTTGGTGCTTCCATTGGTCAAACTAATTCTTTATTCCTTATCTAATTTTCATCTGACTTTTTAATTACACAAGAGCCCAAGGCTAGCTTGCTTTTCAATTAATAAACAATCATTTCCATTTACAGATTACAGGAATTAATTAATACCTGTTTTTTATTTTTACTTATGTTATTTCTTTATTAAAATATTTTTATATTTAAATCTTGTATTTTTTTTATAAAAAAAATACTTTCAAATCCTTTTTTTTTTGTTTATGAAAAAGAATATTTTTAAAGTTTAGCATCTGTGCGAATATATACGTTATACTAACATTTTAATTTTAGTGTTTAGTTTTTTTTTTCTTTTTAATACACTTATTTTTATTTGCGAACTTTAAGATTTTATTTTAAATTAATGTAATGGCATATTTATATACTGTTACATTATTGAAAAAAAAGACTAATAGGTGATTGACTCTAGATACATGAATGACAAAATTTTTGGTCCTATTTATGTGATGATCTTGTTAACTTTTAATTAATTTTTTAAATCCGCTAGTTATTTTCATTGTTCAAAATTCATCCACTGCTTTTGTTGATCAAATTTTTGATAAGATGTATTTTAATTAGTCCAGTTGTTCCTGGATTTTAATTAATTAATTAGTAACCATTGCTAATCCCATTCCTACGCAGCTTATCTATTAAGCAATCTTTGAGTTTTAAAATTTAATTATGAGATTTCTGTTATTTTAATATTTAACTTTCATATTTTTTTATTTTCTTGCATGCACACATTTTATTAGTTCTTTATGTATTTAAAACCAACATTATTTATGCTCACATATATTGATTTTATTTGAAATAAATGAAAAGAGATTTTTTAGTTTTTAAGATTTTTTTCTTTAATAGTTTTAATTTTTCTCAGTTAAATTATCCCCAGACTAACTGCATTTTTTTCAATAAAACTATCTTTCTAAATACCATTTTTCTTAACTTATTTGAAAGTTTAATTTTTGCTAAGTTAAATTTTCTCCCCCCTCTAATTATTCTTTAAACTTTCTGAATTATATTTCTCTTTCTTAAAAACTTTTATAATTAATTCCTTTGAACGAGTTTTTTTCTTACTTTAATCATTTCTTGATAAAATAATTCTCCCAGTATTTTTGTTTAAACTTCTTTAGCTAATTATAAATTCTTTTGACATTAAAATTTTATGATAAATAAAATTATAAACATGTATCATTGTCCAATAGCGGTACAATATATACATAAAAAATTTAAAAAATTTTCTAATGTTCACTTATGTGAATATTGAAGAAAGATACATTATATGCTTAATCATCACAATTAAGAAATGGGGTGAATTGATACTTTTTAACTTTGAAATCAAAAAAGTCAAGATTTCCCTTTATTTTTAAAAGACTAATAAAAATTAGTTTCTAAGATTTTACTACTTTTAAGGTAAAATAATACATGTAATATTATCATTTTTAATTATAATCAGTCCATCACAGGATATTAATCTTCCCAAATTTAATCTAGTTTCTTTGATTCACAATCTATCTTTTAAGTTGTGGCTTCTTTCGTGGTCTTTTACAATATCTCAAGATCCATTTTAAAATTTCAACTGTTCATCTATTATTATCTCTTTTATAATATGTCTAACTCAGTTCCATTTCAGATGAATTATCCAATTTTAAAAAAAATTAATGTAATGTAAATAATTCAGATTTGTTTATTTTATATTATTGTTGTTTTTAAGTAAAACAGGCAATTAATGTTCATGCTTCATCAAATGTTAATAATCGCAGTTTTAAACCATTGCTAACTTCTCATTCATCTGAATATAAATGTAAAAAAAACATTTAGAAAGAATAAAACATTTTCAATCTGTCTTGTAAATTTATTATACAAAAACTTACTGGAAGTTTTTCAATGTAAAACTACAATAAATAAATAAAGTTTCAAAGATAAAAACAATAATAGAATATGCAAGAAAGTAAAAGTATGCATTAGAAATTCATTTTTAGCAAATAAATAAATAAACAAGAAAGCTTTAAAATAAAATCACAGAAGGATTTCAAAACTGTGCTGATGATTAATAAATAGATTTGCAATGTTTAGTGAAAGATATAGGTTTTATTTCAAAGTAAATAAGATAAAGATTATCACTAAAAACAATTATAACAATTGATATGTAAATGTTAGCTAAAACTTACATCTATAAAATATTTAAAAGCTTTTAATATATCAAAAAATTGCTTAGATCAATAAAAAAAATAACATATTTTACTGAAGATAACAGACATAAAAGCAATTTAATAATAAAATTTTTGAGATAAGAATGTAACAGTAAATAAAAATTATGGCAATAAATGAAAACGACTTTTTTTAAGATACTGAATTTTTTAAATTTTTTGGATCACTTCCAAGAATAAAAAGAAATTATAAAAAAGGCCAATATGTTGTTATTGGGAAAAAACCCACTAAATATGCATTTCTTCTAATGATTAAAGCTTTGAAATATCAATAAAAAATATACTAATACCAAATGAAAAAAAAAATTTATAAAACTTCTACAATAGTGATTTCAACCATTAAAGATTAATATTGATATTAATATTGATAAGAGTATAGAATAAGCTTATTGTCTTTTGCAGTTTTACACAAAGATTTTTGTGATTTAAAATGTAAAGCAAATTCTGTAAAAATAAATGGAGATTTCCAAAATGCCTAGATATTTTAGACGCTGATGCTGTTTTCACAATAACATTTTAGAGCTTCAGGAAATATTTGTTAATTCTCAGATTAAACAAGTACAAAAAAATAAAAATATAAAAAATATTAAAATAAAAAATAGCGCTCAATAAGTCTTTTTGTTTTTACAAAAAAAAAGACGAATAATAATTAGAAATTTAAAAAGGTTTAAATAAAAATAATATAATTGAAACGTTATAGATGATGTTAATTAAATAATTAAAATATCAATAATAATTTTATTACTTTTAGAGCATGAATATTTATTATGTATTTAATTTCATGTTATCCCCTCTTCATTTAAAATGCTTAATAATTTTAATGTAACTGTAATTGTTAATTTGTTTTCTTGTTCTTTATAACCACATATTTTTTTATAGAAACCTTCCACCTGTGTCTTGATATCTTTTCTTTCAGTAATGGTTCAGTCTTTTGTTCCTATTCCTGAAATAACTTTTCTTCCAATACCAAGATATTGTTTTATACTGTAGAAACTAATTCTTTTATATAGTTTCCTTGCCAATTCAGTTATATTTTTATTGATTTTTTTTGGTACTATTTTGTAGAACTTCTAATATTCAATTCTTTCTTAATGGATCATTTTAAAATACTTTCATACTTTTTTTTTCACAGACGTTTTTGTCTTAGTTGAAATTTTACTGATGATTTGCTGCATTTATATAACTGTCTTTGGTGAAAATGTTACTATTTGAACCAAAGTCTGCCATATTTTAAAATAATTAATAAGTTTTAATTAATTTTTTTTTAAGTATTTCGGAAAATTAAGAATATTTACTATTAAATTGTTTTTATCTTTCTAGCTTTCCATTAGCACATATCTCACATTTCACTAATTGATAATCATCTGTTGGTTTGAATCTATTACTAACTCTACAATCTCAATAAACATACTTTCTATTAGTCAAAATTATATTTGTTATTTTTTACATTTAACATCATCACCATCATCAACCATTATCAATCAACTGCAGGATGAAGCTCTCTCCAAGTTCAATCCATCTTTTCCTATCTTTAGCTTCTGTTCTCCACATCACCCCTGCACACTTTCTTTTTTCATCCATCCATCTCACATGTGGTCTCTTTCTGGGATTTTTACAATCTCTTGGAATTCAGTTTAAAATTCAATTGTCCATCTATTATCATCTCTTCTACCAATATGTCTGGCCCAACTCCACTTCAGTCTTTTAATTTTTTCAGTGAGGCCAGTAACACCTGTTTGTTCTCTTACCCATACATTGTGTTTTCGATCTCTTCTTGTTACTCCCAACATGCATCTCTCCATACTTCTTTGAATGGTCTGAAGTCTCTGTATTGCTCTTCTATTAAGTGTACAAATCTCAGATCCATAAATAAAAACTGGCAAAACACATTTATTAAAAACCTTATTTTTCAAACACATAGGCATATTTCCTTTTAGTATTATTTCTACCAAAAGCACTCCAACCAAGTTTAATTCTATGATTAATTTCATCCATTATGTTTCCATCTGTATTAATAATATGACCAAGGTATTTGTAACTGTTAACTTCTTCTAACTCATCATAATCAATCTTTATTTTCATATTTTGGGAAAATCTATTAATCATAACTTTAGTCTTTTTAACATTTATCTTTAGTCTTACTTTCCTACTTTCATCTGATAACTCTTGCAACATTTCCTGTAGCTCTAAAGCATTATTTGCAATAACAACTACATCATCTGCAAAATCTAAATGACTTAAATAATCTCCATTTACTGTCACTCCTTTAGCTTTCCATTTTAATGCACAAAATACTTTTTGCAGCACTGCTGTAAAATTTTTTGGAGATATGGAGTCGCCCTGTCTTATACCCTTTTCAATGTTGATTTTCCTACTATCATTATGTAATCTAATTGTTGCTGTTGCATTTTTATAAATATTACTATATAAATTATATATTTTACAAAAAAAGAAATATATGATTATAATATTAAAATGAAAAAAAAAAATTTTTCACGTGATTAAAATTATTGTGTACTGTATAGATTCTCCATTTCAGATTAAATTAGTGGATCTATGACTAAAATATAATCTCTCTCTACAGAAGGTTATCTTATTCAAATTAGCTTAGTTGTCTCATCAACACATTATTACAGCATTTATCTAAAGCTTTATTTAATATTTAATATATTTTATCAAAACACATCAGTTTCCCTACTTTACAAATTTGGTTGCAGAAAAGATTGCTATTAACTGAAAGGAGACCCTTTGATTCCTCTTGGAAGTCTTAAAAGAACAAAGCAGGGCAAATTCCTAATGTTGACTCCATATGTTCTTATTGCAGCTGTTATTATTTTATGATTATTCATATAGTATACAAACATGGATGGGTTGCTCACCAACATGCATTAGCCAGCATGGTGAGTTTATTGGCTTTTTACCTCTGAGTTTAAGATCTAGAAACAGCATGGTCTTTCTTCTCAGTTGCCTGAAAAGACAGAATGAATGTATGTGTAAATGATAAATATTTTTTCACTATATATATAATCATGATAGGCAAAAATAAATCATGGCTCTTATTCTCAGGAGGCTGTAAAGTCAGCAACCAAGACAGCAGTTGGTGGCCAAAGGCAGAGGTTGCTAAAAATCCCCTGATTGTGGATCCAAGCTGCCATTTGATGATAACTTTTTACTTAAGTACTTACAACTGCGGATCATTTTCAAGTGAAGGAATATTGCAAGAATTAGGAGAAGAACTGTCTTATATTAAATGGGACATTATTGGACATTGTGAAGTTAGAAGAAAAGGTGAAGAGATAAGTGTTTTAAAAAGTGGGCATGTACTCTATTATAAAGGCACAAATATTGGAAGTACAAGTGCAGTAGGATTCATTATAAATAAAAAGTGGAAGAACAACATTATGGAGATTTATGGTGCATAGGTCAGAGTGTCAAGATTAATTATACAACTTAATAGCAGATACCAAATGCAGATAATTCAGGTTTATGCACCAACAAGTTCTTGTAGTGATGAAGTAGTAGAAAATTTTTATATGAATGTACAAAAGGCTTTTGATCAAAGTAAACAACATTTTAAAATTGTTATGGGAGACTTTAATGCTAGAATTAGTAAACAAATGAAAGATGAAAGTACTGTAGGTAATCTTGGTTATGGTAATAGAAATGAGAGAGGACATAGACTTGTGGAGTTTTCAGAAAAAGAAAAACTTCATATTATGAATTCTTTTTTTGAAAAAAATGTTAAAAGGAAATGTACATGGAAGCATCCAAATTAAGGTACAGCAGAATTGGATTATATTTTGATTAACAGAAAATGCATATTTCAAGACTGTAATGTTCTTAATAAATTTAACACAGGAAGAGATCATCGATTAGTGAGATGTAAGATATGTGTTAATGCAAAACTAGAGAGACAAAAATTGTTAAAAAAAATAATATTTACAGTTGATATTCCTAATCTTCAGAAACATTCTAATGAATTTAAATTAGAACTTACAAATCAGTTTCAAATATTGTAGATTTTGAACATAATTCAGATTTGAATGAAATTATTAAGAAAATAAATGATACACTTTTAAAAACTGCAACAAAGATAGCTGATAGAATGAACGTGCACTCATCATTTGATACAGATTTGAGCAAATTGAAGTCTGTTCATTAAAATGTGAAAATCTGCTATTTTAATATAAACCAGTGATTATATATGTGGGTAGAAGATGATCCATTGGACCAACTGATGTGATTCAGCACAAAATAAGTATATTGGAGATTATTTGTCTTTTTCATGCATGTGTGGTCATGAGTATCAATTGTATGAGATAAAGTGGATGGCTTAAAGGAACTTGAAACTTTGTGTTCAAATTCCCTGTATTACATCTAGATTCCAGGTATATAAGATATACTTGTATCCTGCCCATCCATCTTCTGTGTAATTAAATGGACAAAGTTTTATACTTGAGGGGTCAGACTGACTTAAGGTCAACATGGGCATGACAATAATATTGGCATTAATGAGGATTTGAGCATTCCATCACCAGGTTTTTAATGGTATGGATTGCTGAAGAGTTGAAAGATAGAGTTGATTAAAGCCTATTCATTAAAGTATAAAAATTTGTTATCTTAAATTGAGAACTCATTATATATGTGTGTGGGAGATGATGATCCTCACCAACTGATGAATGCTGGTTCAGCATGAAATATGTATACTGGAGATCATTTAGCTTTTTTACATATGTTTGGTCACATGTATCAGATGTATGAGATAGAGTGGATGGCTGAAGGGAGCTTAAAAGTCAGTGTTCAAATTTCATATATAATAATTAGACTCCAGGTATGCAAAATATTTTTTATATTTAAAATGTTATATATATCCCACCCAACTACATATTATTATAAAATACATTTAAAGTCAGAGTAAATATAAATTTAAAATATTATTTTACATTTTGTCACACTTTAAATACATTTAATTTACACACACACACACACACATATATATATATATTGTACCGGATCGATCTGCAGATAGGCTTACTTACATGTATATAATGTTTTGGCTGGTTTCAAACTTCTCCATAATACATTTATAATCTTATTTGATTATAAATGTTACGTGAACGAACCGGCACGTTCGAGCAAAATGGGAAATATTATTGATAGCTTTAACTATCAACAATGGCCCACCTTGGCTGCTAGATCCAAACCCCTACTATCCAAACACTTTATTTGTTTTGGAGTAAACCCCAGGCACCAGCTAGTCTCAGACTAACATATTTGGTCAGTAGGCTCATAATCCAGTGCTCAAAACGATCCCAAAAACTAGCCCAGTCTAATTTTAATCAATAATAAAATATAGAAAAAAGAATTGGTAAAAAGAGATTGATAAAAAGAAATTGATAAAAAGAATTGACCGACAAATAAAGTTTAAGTTTTAAAAACCATCCATTTTAATTTACATTTACTAATTTTAAACATTTTATAAATCTAAGATAACACATGCACATTTTAATTTAACACAATATAATATGTCTTATGAGAAAGCAAAATAATATTTGACATTGATAAATTATCTAACATTCACAAACACGCACATCAATAGTTCATTTTATGCATGCTTAAGAGTTCAAATTACTTGTCTCTGTAGGATTTACAAATTACAGCGGTGACTACTATATATAAATGAGAATAATAAAATGTTTTACCTAGGATTTTTGGAACATGGATATTGCTTGTTGTTAGCTGCTTCTGATGGAGTATATCTAACCGGTTAGATTTGACGTTTCTTGAGGAGATTTTATGCTAATCCATTGGTTTTATTCTTGGAGACAGTTGAACATTGATGGAGGATTTCTGAGCTGTTATTTAGACATTATTTTATGGGCAGGTTTTGATGATCTTGTTGGACTAAAAGGCTGAAGTAAGAGTGTATATTCTCAAAAGCTGCTCAGCACTGCATTTCTGTTTCTGGATGCATAATATGAATTGCACTGTTATCTCTGGTGAAACAAGACTGACACTAGACAAACTGAAAACTGAAACTGGACATCCAATAAAAATCTAGCTATTTATGTATGCAAAGTGTTTTTGTTTTAATATTCTCCGGCAATATGTGTTGTCGAAATTCCTTTAGTAGCTAATCCTTTGACAATGTGTTTTTGAAGATTGTTTAATTAGTAGTAGCCATTACAAACATGTTGTTTTTATATCTTTAATTAGTAGCTCACCACTGTGTTTTTAAATACATTTCATTTCAATATTTATTTTCATGTGTTTTTCAATATGATTTTGACATGCATTTATTATATCTCTTATTAACAAGCTTACATTTATTTTTATTTACCCTCGCTCATATATATGCATTTATTCTAATAAACTGGAATGAAAAGAGATTTATATTTTAACTTTTAATTTATAATAATAACACTCTTTAACTTTTATGAACTCTTAGTTTTTTTATAGGAAAACTCCCCCTCCCCTCTTTTAATTAAGTAATTGTAAGTTTTATTTCAAAAACTCTTCGATTTTTAAATCTTATTTTCACGAAAACAAACTGCATTTACATTTATTAACGAAACTTTTAAACATTTACCTATTATTTCTCTTTTAACAAAGGATTTTTATTTCTAATAATTTTTTTAAACAAATTATGTGCCAATTTCAATATTGGTACAATATATTGTAGTGGATTAACATGTGAAGTAATTTTCCGATGGTAAAATTGATCTAGTGATCTGGTGAAAAAATAACTAAATTCTGGCATCTGAATGACCTAAGGACAATGGATAGGTGAATAAGATATATCATATTTAACAACCCATCATCATAGTTCTTTATGATTTAACACTGTGAGTCATACCTTTAAGATAGCTCATAAACAAAAAAAAAACAATCGCTGGTATGGCTACTGATTCTATTCATACTTTAGATTAATAATTGATATAATGATGATATTGATGGTGATGATTCTCTCATCTGCAACTTTATGACAGACACACAACTAATATTACAACTGGTCTTAAATAAATTATGACTGGCATTAATGTACCAGTGTATATTAGAATAATTTTCAATGGTTTAATGGATACCCCTATTATAACAAACCAATATGCATGGCCCCTTTCATGTCAAATTATGTTGCTTTCCGTCTCTAATTATATATCAAATTGTAAGTACATCGTTATACTATAATTTGGGATGGGAATATAACAGTGCTGATGATTACTAAGCTATTTCCATAAGAAAATCCATCAACCCCAAGAAACAGATAAACTTTTTTAATCAGATCATTTAATTTTATTATTATTCATTCATCAATATACACAGAAAAATTTACATAATAATCAATAAAGATTAATCATATTCAATGATTAATTACAATAATAAATATAATCTACTTCCCCTGAAGCTTAAATTCAATAGTGAGACGAATGTATTAGGTTATAAGGATGTTGATAGATTCAGTAGGTGTTTAGATATATATGTCAGATTGTGGAAAATTTAGATTTCACAAGTAAAAAAAAAATCAATGCACACACATATGCATGTAGTATATAACACATAAAAGACGTATATAAAACCTTGATAAAGAATTTTCCCCTAAATTATAAAGATATGTGTGTCTAAAGATAGGTCTGTTTCAAGATATAAAGATATATCTGTTTATAATCGTACTCATCATTTATCTGGTCCACTTTGATTACTTCAAATTTATTTTGCCTTATGAAAAATTTCGATCCTTGTTTTCTTTCTAGATGTGTACGTTCATATACAGCATGTACCCATGCAGTGTGTGTGTCACTTCTCAATATTAAGAAATCTTGTATTCGATTTCCATATATATAATAAGAATCATAATAAAAACCTTTCTTTTCTTTTCATGATACAATAGCATATATAAGCGATTTAACCCGCTGAAGAAGAAGCTGTCAGTAGTAAAAAAAAAAAACAACAATCAAATTAAATTAATCTAGGCATAGTACTTTTGAGATTTTCCCTCATCTTCATGGCCAAAATAGGTTATAAACCAAAATAATGTACAAAAAAAAAACAAAAGAAACATTGATAATTGATACATATAATATTAATATAAAAAATAATGTACTATGGACATTATTAATATTAAGCATTATTGACCCCTCCCCATTTTAATAAGTGATGCTTATTTTAATGCTTTAGGGGAGAGAGAAAAGAGAATGGATACAAAAAAAAATTGTTAAGTCATTGAAATATATAAAAAATTTATATTACCAGACATTCCTTCTTTGAATGTATTTTAAATAGGGTTTTATTTAATATTAATAATTTGAATTTAGCCACACACTGACAAGCGTAGATATAGGTCACAGTGGTTTATCCAGAAAATTTTCTTTCAAGATCAGACTCATAATTTTATAGTGATGATGATGACATGGGTTTGGACAGGGATGGTCAGTTTACAGACTGCATATTTTATGGACAATTTGCTTTAGTATTATAATTGGCTTTTTTCCTTCCTTTTTTTTTTATTTTTACTTCCTTTTCTTATCTTTTTTTTTTTTGCAGAGATGTCAATAGATAAATGGGTACTTTTTATAGACTTCTTGCATTCACTCTCTGTATTTCAGTTGCTAAATGTTTACTAAATCCATAGAATGGGGACATGAGACAAGGGTGAGGTTGGAGTCCTCTTTGATATTTTATAATCAGCCATAGGGTACTTCTTTATTTCTTTACTCCATTTAAATTTCAGAGGTGTGAGAATTCTTGAATGGCCCTGGCCTTCCAACAAAGTATATTAGAGCTTAGTACTGCATTTTGTTTAACAATTTACTCGAAGAGAAAAAAAAATTGAAAACTTTCTGATGAGTTGAGTTCAAAGTTTTTCTCCCCAAGAACCAATAATTAATTCCTCAATGCCTCTTCTTTCTCGAATATATATATGCCAACTTTGGTGATATCATAGCCCTCTTATCTATTGGAATATCTATAACTGTGGATACCTTTTGTTGTTTGTAAAATATCTTTATCTGCAAAGTTGAAAGCTAATTATCTGATTGTTGATTTCTTTTTTTCTTTTTTTTTTCAAAATTTAATCTTTTGTTGGTCTAAAATAATTAGCAGTTTCTTTTTAACTTTAACTGCCGACTAATGGATTTCTCTCACTCTCTTTTCAACACGGGATTTATTTTTATCTTTAAAGTTGGATTTATTTTTGTCTGTCTCTTGTTACTTAAAATTTGAACTTGAAAAAAAAACTTTTTTACAAAGAAAATATGAAATTATTAAAACCACTGGATATATATATATGCCAATATTTAAATCTGCATTTGTGTATTCACATGTGGGTACATCCACACCTACATACATTCTAGTTTTGACTCTATAACTACTAATTGAAATCATACATTCAATCTGCCTCTTAATTATTATTAATTTCCATTCCTATTATTTATTACTAAAGTATTTCATAAAATTAGAGAAGGACTACAATCAGTCCAACCACCAATAATTCAAACAAATACATAAAACTACGCCAAACAAGTAATAAAAAACAAAAACATATGTATTTTTAATATTTACATTTCTCAAATAATCTATGCCCAAATATACATTCTTTCTTTTGTTTTACAGATATCTAATATATTAAATTAGAATTTTTTTAAAAAAAATTTTCTTCCTTTTCTTTTGAGATACTTGGGGTTGGAATGAGAGTTTGAACTCAATACCATACAATATATATAATTTATTAATGTTATTTATTATTGACAGCAACATGTTATGCAAATAATTAGTTGATTTTTTTTTTATCAAACATGGATGAATATAAAACTAAGTTTCTATAAAATTCTATAGAAGGCATAAATAAATAAATATTAGTAGAGTGCATATTTATATTATATATAAATTCACATTTATATTTTTTAAAAAAATTGACATATCTGATCACCATTATTCCTATCAAATATATTTTGGTCTTATATATGAGAGTATGTCCAATATGAATTTAAGATGTAAAGCTTGGGGGTAAAACAAAAAAAAATTCCAGTCCAATGGCTGGACCTCCCTTGCATCTAAATTATGTCCATGCCTAAACATTTGGGTGCCAGATATTAAGTTTGATGAGGGTATTTCCCAAGTAACGCTTAGAAGCAATCATGGGTATACCTAGAGATTAACTTAAACAGATATGTTATGATATTTGGCTAGACCTTCAAAGTCCAATAAGCCTCAAAGGACCATGGAGAAGGTTAGCAAATAAATAATTTCATGTGCCTTCTGTAACAGAGACACATTCTTGGTTATGCCTCTATTATAAAACTATCAAAGCTCTAAATCCTATTTGAACTTCCCAAAACCAGCTGTTAAATAATAATAAAAATGTTAGAAAGTCAGGAAATTGAGTAACAACCCTTCACCAAACCCAAAGTAATCATACATTCTTAACATACTTACGAATGCTAAAATTTAAAATCCAGTTTAAAAGTTTGACTCTAATTAGGAGAGGGATGTTGTAAGAGATGGCTTACAACCAACCTTCACACCTGTCCCAATTTCTTTCACAATGTTTGAATTCAGACCAAGTGGTAGGCAAATAATTTATCCTACATAGCTGCTTATATACATGTACTATATACATATATAAGCCTACATATAAACTAATATGTTTGAGAAATTATTTCTTATTTTTATATCTATTGTGAGAAAGCAAACAAATTCATTATACACATAAAGTATATATGTATATAAACATGCATATAAACTAATATGTTTGTCTATTTGTAGAAATTAATTAATTTTCTTTTCTTCTTTTAATATCATTAACTAAAATAATTAATTGATTTATAGAACAGACATAAGTAAAGGTCAAAATAGATATGAGGTCAAAATTGTTGCTAAGTGATCAAGTTTGGAATAATGAAGATTAAATAATAATAATAATAGTAATGTTTTATAATTTGTTTTTTTTTATTAAGTTGAAACAATAGGTTTTAGCTAGCATAAAAAAAATCTAGCATTTCCTCACTTGGAAATTAACAATTGAAATGACAGCACATAAATAAAGCTGTTATTTTTTTTTGGTTTAAAAAAAAAATCTTCAGCATTTAAAAACTAAAATTTTAATATCTGTAGTTTCAAGATAATATAAAATCTTTATTTTGGATAAAAGAAAACTGGAAAGTTAAACTTCAATTTATAATTACCAGGAATGAATGAATGACTTAATTTATTCTGCAAACTAGAATTTATTATTATAGAAATGATGGAAAAGAAATCTGAAACTATTAAAAATTAACTGTTTCTTTAAGCTAGTTCAATATATATACGTATTGAAGCCACATTATAAATAATAGTTTATAATAAAGGAATCATTACAATGTATTCGGGGTAAAAGACCAGTACTGTAGGATGTTCCAAAGCTAGCTTCAATATCATTATGAAATTGTGAAATTAGGAAATTATGAAATTATAAAATTTTCCATCAAGATGTCTATTTATAAAATGCTGGTATACATCAATCTTCCATGGATTTATATACATTCAGGAGATATTTGGTATGTGTTTGTTTTAATGAAGTGGCATAAGATATATATATATATTATCATCATCATCATCAACCATTATCAATCCACTGCAGGATGGTCTCTCCAAGTTTAATCCATCTTCTCTGATCTTTAGCTTCTCTTCTCCACAACACCCCTGCAATTTCATCCATCCATCTCACATGTGGTCTCTTTCTGAGTCTTTTACAATCTCATGGAATCCAGTTTAAAATTTCAATTGTCCATCTATTATCATCTCTTCTAGCAATATGTCCAGCCCAACTCCACTTCAATCTTTTAATTTTTTCAATAAGGTCAGTAACACCTGTTTGTTGTCTTACCCATACATTGCATTTTCGATCTCTTCTTGTTACTCCCAACATACATCTCTCCATACTCCTTTGAGTGGTCTGAAGTCTCTGTATTGCTCTTCTATTAAGTGTCCAAGTCTCAGATCCATAAGTAAGAACTGGTAAAACACATTTGTTAAAACCTTCCTTTTCAAACACATAGGCATATTTCCTTTTAGTATCAAGTTATTTCTACCAAAAGCACTCCAACCAAGTTTAATTCTATGATTAATTTCCTCCATTATGTTTCCATCTGTATTAATAATCTGACCAAGGTATTTGTAACTGTTAACTTCTTCTAATTCTTCATAATCAATCTTTATTTTCATATTTTGAGCAAATCGATTAAACATTACTTTAGTCTTTTTAACATTTATCTTTAGTCCTACTTTTCTACTTTCATCTGCTAACTCCTGCAACATTTCCTGCAGCTCTGAAGCATTATTTGCAAAAACAACTACATCATCTGCAAAATCTAAATGACTTAAATACTCTCCATTTACTTTCACTCCTTTAGTTTCCCATTTTAATCCACAAAATACTTCTTGCAGCACTGCTGTAAAGAGTTTTGGAGATTGGAGTCACCTTGTCTTACACCTTTCTCAATGTTGATTTTTCCAGTATCATTATGTAATCTAATTGTTGCTGTTGCATTTTTATAAATATTCTTTAAAATATGACAATATCCTGGATCTATACCTTGATGATCCAATGCTTTAATCACTGAAGAAATGTGTATAGAATCGAATGCCTTTTCATAATCTACAAATCCAAAACATAATGACAACTCATATTCGTTTGTCCTTTCTATGACTTCTCTCAATACCTGGATATGATCTATTGTACTAAAACCACTTTTAAATCCAGCTTGTTCTCTTGGTTGGTGGAAATCCAAAGTTCTCTGTAGACGAGTTGTAATTATCTTGGTAAAAATTTTATATAAAACTGATAAAAGGCTGATAGGTCTGTAATTTCTAATATCTTCTTTATCACCTTTTTTAAATATTAATATTATTACTGCATTCTTCCAATCTTCCAGTACATCTTTATCATTTAGACATTTGGTATATAACTTTGCTAAAATTGTTTCTATTTCTTCACCTGCTTCTTTTAATATATTAATTATAATTCCATCATTTCCTGGAGCCTTTCCTTTCTTCGTACACTTAATTGCATGTCTCACTTCTTCATTTAAAATTCTGGGCAATTCGGAAGATGTAATAGATATAGGAGGTACTTGTTCTTTATTACTATATAATTCTTGATAAAAATCTTCTACCAATTTCATGATGTCATCTCTCTTTTTAGTAATAATTCCATCTTTTTTTCTTATTGCAGATATAAATTTCCTACCAATACCAAAATGTTGTTTAACATTTTTGAGACTTTTATTTTCTTCTACAGCTTTCCTTGCTATTTCACAGTTATACTTTCTTATATCATTTTCAACTCTTTTCCTTACCATTTTACAAAATTCGAGATATTCAATTCTTTTTAATACATCATTTTTGTATATCTTCATATTCCTTCTTTTCTTCATAAATTCTCTAGTCTCAGTAGAAATTTTATTAGTCAATTGCTGCTTTTTTCTACCAGCTATGTTTGTTGCAGTTTTTAAAAGTGTATCAGTTATTTTCATATTAATTTCATTCAAATCTGTATCATGTTCAAAATCTTTTAACACTTGAAACCTATTTGTAAGTTCTAATTTAAATTCATTAGAATGTTTCTGAAGATTAGGAATATCAACTGTAAATATTGTTTTTCTTAATAATTTTTGTCTCTCTAGTTTTACATTAACACGTAACTTACATCTTACTAATCGATAATCACTTCCTGTGTTAAATTTATTAAGAACATTACAATCTTGAAATATGTATTTTCTGTTAGTCAAAATATAATCCAATTCTACTGTACCTTCATTTGGATGCTTCCATGTCCATTTCCTTTTAACATTTTTCTCAAAAAATGAATTCATAATATAAAGTTTTTCTTTTTCTGCAAACTCCACAAGTCTATGTCCTCTCTCATTTCTATTACCATAACCAAAATTACCTACAGCAATTTCATCTTTCATTTGTCTACCAATTCTAGCATTAAAGTCTCCCATAACAATTTAAAATGTTGTTTACTCTGATCAAAGGCCTTTTGTACATCCATATAAAAATCTTCTACTACTTCATCACTATGAGAACTTGTTGGGGCATAAACCTGAATTATCTGCATTTGGTATCTGCTATTAAGTTGTATAACTAATCTTGCCACTCTGTCCAATACACCATCAATCTCCACAATATTGCTCTTCCACTTTTTATTTATAATGAATCCTACTCCACTTGTATTTCTAATATGTGTGCCTTTATAATAGTTTATATGTCCACTTTTTAAATCAATTGTTTCTTCTCCTTTTCTTCTAACTTCACAAAGTCCAATAATGTCCCATTTAATATAAGACAGTTCTTCTTCTAATTCTTGCAATCTTCCTTCACTTGAAAGTGATCTGCAGTTGTAAGTACCTAAATAAAAAGTCGTCATCAAATGGCAGCCTGGGTTCGCAATCAGGGGATTCTTAGCACCCTCTGCCTTCGGCCACCAACCGCTGCCTTGGTTGGTGACTTTACAGCCTCCTGGGAATAAGGGCCATGCTTTATTTTTGTCTGTCATAATTGTATATATGTATTGGAAAAATATTTATCATTTACACAAACATTCATTCTGCCTTATCAGGCACTGAGAAGAAAGACCATGGTGTATCTTGATCTTAAACTCAGAGGTAAAAAGCCAAAAAACTCACCATGCTGGCTAATGCGTGTTGGTGAGCAGCCCATCCATGTTTGTATACTACATGAATAATCACATAGTACTAACAGCTGCAATGACAAGAACGTATGGAGTGGACATTAGGAATTTGCCCTGCTCAGTTCCTTTAAGGCCTCCAAGAGGAATCAAAGGGTCTCCTTTCAGTTAATAGCAAACTCCTTTCTGCAGCCATATATATATATCAACAGAGTTGGTGAACAAGAACAGTATGCATGGAGATTGACATTTAAGTTTGTAAACTCTTAACTGTGGACAAGATGCTTGCTTTCCTCAAGATAAATATATTTTGTTTTGATTCACATGATTTTTTTTTTTTTTGCTTTTATCATTTCTATTTGAAAGTTTATGTATTGTAAATATTTTTTATTGTGTATTCAAGATTCATTTTCAAATTCGATCACCTGCAATTTAAAAGTGGAAGCAGTGGATTGATAAATATCATATGTTGATGTATTTTAAAAAAAGGGATCATAGTCAATTAATATGTATAGTTATTTTTTAATAAAAGTAAATTTACAGATTCCTCTGGAAATTCAACATTGATCCATCAAAGCAACCTCAAGTAAGGTTTTTATATATTTAACATTGAGGACAAACAAAACTATATTATTTACTAATAAGTTTTAATAATATTTACTTGTAATTTTGTTTTATTTCTGAGTGCACAATTAACCCATTGAGTGAATGGTTTTTTTTATATCTATCATTAATTTTTACTTTGACTTACACTCACATATAGATGGGAGTGAGGCTATATATATATATATTTAATAAAAAAATAGTTATAAATATATTTATCCTAGCCTAAAGATATCATTCTAATAATTACATTAATGGGGTAGTTTTAGAATTAGTGAACTCTCATTTTGCTTTTCTTTTTTTGTTTTTGTTTTATGTATGTATTTAATAAATTATATAATATAATTTTGTATATAATGTACTTCAAATTATTTTGTTTCTGTTGTGTGAAGCCACCAAAATGATAAAAAACCATTCTTGATAACTGAATATTTATTTATTTTATTATTTTTTGTTTATAAATAATTATTATATATGTTGTTAATAAATGTATTAAGTTGTTTAAACCAATCTGATCTCTGTTTGATCATCACTATCATCATTGTGCATTTATACCACTAGATGGTTGATCATCACCATCATCATTGTGCATTTATACCACTAGATGTTTGATCATCACCATCATCATTCTGCATTTATACCACTAGATGGTTGATCATCACCATCATCATTGTGCATTTATACTACTAGATGTTTGATCATCACCATCATCATTGTGCATTTATATCATTAAAAGTTTCACCATCACATTATGAATTTACACCATTAAAGGTGTGATGATGATCATCATCATTATGTATTGCTCTCCTAAATGATTGATTATTATCAGTATTTTCCTATATCTATGCTTATATATAGGCATATTTGGTTAATAATTGAGTAAGTCCATGCCTTAAGAGAGCTGACTGCAAGAACTCCCTGAGTTTAAATTTTGTGGTGTAATGGGGCCTAAAAAGGGAGATGTAATGAATATGCATTAGTCTAGGTCATATTAAAATATTGTAAGTAAACTATGAGTTAGCATACTTAAAGTAGATGTGATTTGGAACTAGGTATTTCATTGTGACATCTTTAGCATCCTATTCGAAGGCCTAGGTCTGACAGTAGTGAGATGTGCTCCCTTTGTTATATGCCATTCCTGATTCTGTAATATCTGGCACACCCAAATGGGATGTCGAATCATGGATTTGGGATATGACTTGTTGTGGGTTGGTTGATACATTGTATTCAAGTCATCCAATTACTGAGTCATATTCACTTTGTTTTACGGTGTACCCCACAGTTCCATTATAATATTATGTGAATAAAAATATTTACAATTAATTTAAAATAAATTGTTTCCATTTACTATTTTCAGTCATCATTATAGTAGGATTTTGGTGTTAATATGAAGATAAATTTTAAATTTATATTCTTGGAATTTAGAAATTGAGAAAATAACAGATTTTACTATTTCATAAGAAAATACCACAGAGTCTAACCAACATAAATTATTATTAATTTTCTCTCAAATGTCAGATTTAAATAAGAAGCTAGTTAAAATTAACATTCCTCTTTAAAATATAATTAAAAATAATTATTAAAAAAGAACAATATGAAATCTTAAAATTAAAATACTTTTACTTTTATTTTTTTAAAAAAAAAAACATTTATCTTTCCATTAAATCAAGTTTTATTTAATTAATTGGTAGTGTTACTCTTTAAAGAAAATTTACTAATTATATGTTAAACACGAATAGGAACTTGCATTTCCATGTGCCAGTCAATCAGATATCATTTTATGAAAAAAGAAATATTTTTGTAATATATTCATTCTATTCTCATAATTAAAATAAATTAGGTAATCTATCTAAATGTATTCTCTTCAAATCAATATTTTAAATCTGTTTTCAAATTCTTACCTCCCTTATTATTACTGAAACTAATTTAATCTACCATGTCATTGTTAAATTTTGATGACAATTTTTTATTTGTTATTAATTACACTTATTTCCTATGCCAGGCCTGATTTCAAACTGAGATCAACGCTATAAAAACCATTTCAGTATAGATATGTGTAGGTGTATGTAAGATGTTATAGTATTAATTTAACATTTGATATTTTGAAAAAAAATTTATTCAATCAAATATTTTCGTCTTCTAAGCTTTATTTAAATATGATATATAATTTACTTAAGCACTACTTTCCCCCTTAAATCTTAAATACACACATTCTTTTCTTTAAAAAGAATTACAAATGCAGATTAATAAATTAATTAAATTTATTTATTTTAAAATGAAATGCAAAAAACAAAAAGAAAAAAAGAAAAACAATCTATAAATACATATAATTGATGGAACATGCTTATTCTACTTCTTTTGTCCGGTTACTCTGTTTAATTAATGATATTTATTTTGTCTTAGAAAATAAAAATTTAAAGTTAAAATATCAAATTTTTAAAACATTTTACACTGTTGATCTTATCACACACAAAAAAAAACTAACTAATTTTATGCAATATTATCCAAAAAAATGTAAAAAAAACCATATATATATATATTGCTGATACGCGTTTCATAATAATAACAAAAAGAATAACTAATATTTTTTGTAAAAATGTAATATAAACGATAGTCTCTGCAGAGCACAAGCATTTTCAATGTATTCCCAATAGAGCAACAACAAAAAAGACCCTTCACAAATAGCACATAGTAAAATGGCCACAGATATGAGTGCCTGATCAAGAGCACTTCCTGCCATCCTGTAACATAGTTACTGTTTTATCAAAAGTTAGTCACCATTTTTAGTAAAAAGGTTCTTTTTTTCCTTCTTTAATCATTTAAAATAGTGTAGGATTTAATCCATCATGAACCTCTTATGCCATTAACCCTAACTGTGAGGATAGAATTGTATATTTATGCAATCACACTTCTATCCTTTAATTACATGCACAACATTTTTATTTCAATTACTTTTTTTAGCTTAAATCTTCGAAAATTGAGAAAGCAATGAAAGCTTAATGCAATAAAGAATCTTTAAATGTGATTTTTGCTTATGACAGTACATTTGAAACCAAATTTGAGACAGGAATTAGGGAGTTCTATTTAGGAATCCACTGTTTATGATGAAAATGTTAGAAGTAATACAGGTAAAGATGGAATATTATATCTATTTTTTTTTAAATATAAATACAGGAATTGTGTGAACTTTATTTGATATGATCATGATCAAAATAGAGAAAAGTCAATAAAAAATATTAAAAATTTAAAATCATTATAACTGCTCTTAATAAAACTTGTCTTCAACTGTTCTTCAAAGGGCAGATTCATCATTTAGGTCTAATTTAGTGTCTTCTATTTCTCATTGAATTTGAAAGACCAATGATGTTAAAGTTTGCTCGAATAATGGTACCAGTAATTATTTTACTAGTATATATTAGATGTAGAAAAGTCAGGAAAAAAAACTTTAATTTCTTATTTGATATTGTTATTACACCAATATCTCAAAAAAATATTGAATATTTTTTCTTTTAAACTTTTATGCACAGGTTTCTACAAATAGCAAATGTTGATCAACAGTTCTTAAAATTAATAATATAAGTGTTGCAAATTTAAATGCTTTACTATTATTGAATTTTTGTGTCAAACTAGATTGACTATTACAAATATTTTATTTACGTGAAAAAAATCCTATAAAGGAATATGGATGCTTTCAATAGCATTTAATAGTCAAAATACAAGTGAAATTTATAATACAAATAGATTGTTTGATGGGTCATATATTAGTATGCTACAAAATTAAAATATGTTCATTATTAAAATTTCTAATTTGAAGCTTTCAGGATTGTTGTGTTATTGAAGCTAAAGTGTGTTGTGGATGCAGATAAATCTTTTATTGGCTTCACTAAAATGAAGAATCATGACTATTTTTCTGACAATGATATTAAATTTTTTACTAGTCAGAATATTAACTAAAATGTAGCACTTTATAAGAAAAATAAAGATTTAAAAGAAAAGGTTTCCTGATTAACAAGCAGACTTAAAAAGGGATGATGCACCAAACAAGCATAGGAGATACTGACATTCCTTAATCCTTGTAACTCTAAACTTTATTGGTGCACTGAAAACAAAATGTGGACCTGAGAAATGATATCACAATCCCATTAATTCCAGCACTGGTGTTAATAATATATTAAACAGGTGGAAGGAATATTTTGATCGTATTTTAAATCATGATATAAAATTTAAAGTAAAAAATTTAGTGATGAAATATCCATTTTGTTCACTCTTTAAATTTGCACAAAGATATCCATTTTAGTGAAATTATGTAAGCTCTTTGTATTCTTAAAAGTGGAAAATTTTGGGGTTCTAGTAATAAACATGAAGGTTTAAATATGCTGATGATATGCTAACTTCAAAATTATTTGATTTACAAAAGTATATGGACTCAAAGAATCTTGATTAAATTAATCAAATAGAATTATAGCAATGTTTGAATTGAGTGGTTGTCCACCAAATTATTCAAATTATGCAGCTTCTGAAAGATAAAATGAGAAGCAATATCTTATTACAGATGAAAATCTGAGATATAGTTGCTCCATTATTATTTTCAATTTTTATGATAGACATGTTTCGAATTGATTATAGATAGCTTAATAAAGCAGGTATCAGGTGTTATACAAGTTTGATGGTGGAACTTTTAATTTGAATTAATTAAAAGAAAACTCAAGAAGATCTTTCTTTCTGAAATTATAATATACTGATGATCAATAATTATTTTTGCCATTTCAAAAGATGATCTATAGAATAGTCTTAATGTTTGAGTGCAACTTATAAAGATTTTAGTTAATGATCTGTACTCAAAAACTCCAGTTTTTTTATCATCCAGTGATGGATGAAAAATTCTCAACAACTTTTAGCTTAGCTATTTATTAACTTGAGGATGTAAACCAACTTAAATATCTTGATAGTTTTAAAATAGAAATGTGGGCTTAGATTGTTCAAGTGCAGCACAGACACTAATATGCTGTTGATAATTTTAACAAATTAAAACATAAGGTATTTTAAGTCAAATAATTTATTACTTTTGGGAAATATATATATTCTAGCACGTGTACATGTGTGGCACAACTGTTCCCAAAAGCTATTAATATAAAATAGATAACTAAAAACAAATGAGCTGAGCACTTTCAAATGATCTTGCCTTCATAATCATAGCTTGCTACTACATTTAATGATATGCAAATATGCTAATTCCATTTCCTTGATAAAGCATAGCACATGTTCTTCCTATTTATGGCATCCTTGTCTTGTGAGATGAAGAAGGCCTCTTTGATTTTTCTTTTAAGGTCATGTCTCTCTCTACACATGATTGTGGGATTGTCTGGAATGCACTCATGGTGACTTGTGCTCTGGTGCTGATAGAAAACTGAATAGGTGCAAGCGCTTAGCTCATTTGTTGTTAGTTATCTATTTTATATTAATAGCTTATGGGAACAGTTGCACTGCACATGCACACATGCTAGAACATAAGGTATTTTATAATAGGGAAATAAAATATTGCAATTAAATTATATGTATATTGTACCCTCACTTCTCAATATATGATATAACTTAAAATATGACTAGCTCAATTAAATCGTTATGCTTAGTTAAAATATGTATAACTATCTTTAATATATTTTTATAATACTATATCTTATCAAATTTATTATAACTTATCAAAAATTAATATACTTCAATATCATCTACCAATTAAATAAATATTTACTAAAATCATGAGACTGTGAAGTGAAGTTACAATTGGTAATTGAATTTACATTGAGCCAATGTCTTCCCAAGACATTATCTCAATGGCATAAGAATACTAATTACATCTTTATTATTTCATTACTACATCTACAGCACTCTTATGTCTTTTATAAATTAACTACCTTTCATAATAATAGATAAATAAATCTCAATCTTTTGTTAAGGAAATATAATTAAATAATCTCAGGTTCTTCTAATTATCTTAAAGTAATAATAATTCGTGCAGATAGGAATGATAAGGGATTTAATATCAAACCTAAATACACCTAACTTACTCCAATAACACTAACTAACAAGAATAATCTTTAGTGTATAACTTAATCTTATCTATTTTTATTATATCATTAATCATTAAGAAAATAAGTAAATCATATACATGTCTTTCATTTCCATATAGCATCTTAATTTTAAAATATACTAAATTCTTATAATTTAACAATCTGTGGCAATAAATAATATTATACTCTTATATTGTGCATTATAATTACTTTCTGACCATCATAATATTATATGTTAATGTCAATCAATTTCTATAAATTATATTAAGAAAATATTGTGTTTCTTTCTAAAATAATAATAATAATAATAAATTCATATTGTGCAAATATTATGTTTATTCAAATTATCTGTTGTCAAATGCTGTGGTGTAAAATAATGAATTCGACACATTTTAAAACAACTTAACAAATTTTATTTACATCAACTTTAACCAATAACTTATTTACACTATTTACATTAAAAGTGGAAACCAAAGAAAATAAAAAAAAATAAGAAAAAATAATAATACAAGTTTTTTTTACACTGTTACTATTTCCATAATCATAAATAAATAATTTATACATTCTTTAAATGTTTTATCAACAACATTTAATTAAGTTGATGAACTTAAATTTTAATAGATATCATTTTGTCATTAATTAATACAAGAAAATTTTATGTAAAATATCCTAAAATGTAGTACAGGTAAATAAACAAACGTTAACAATTGAAATGCTACTTCACCTAAGTATTTCTGCTATTTATATTATAATGTACTAATATGCATTACATTTACTATTAGCATTACTCCAATGTCAAATAATATATAAACTGATATAACTTTGTGATATAATAATAATTATTGATTATAATTATTTATTTCATTCTAATGTAATTTCATACTACATGTCTTACCAAAATATGCAATAAGTATATGTTCTTTTAAAACAATCTTTAAAATTATTCAACAATTACCGATTTTATAAGGTATTATATTAAATAAAATTCTATGATTCTTTTCTAGTTAAACCATTACTCTTCTTAACTTGTTATTCCTATTTCTTCCTAATAAACTTCTATCTACAAATATCATTTTAACCTTATTCAACTTCAGAAAAACAGATGACCAATTTTTTTTAAAAAAAAATAAAAAATAATAATTATCCAAAACTCTCTTATACCTCATCATCTATATCCGATAAACCTTCAATCAAAATATAAATTTCTATGTAAAATTAACTTAACTTATTTAATAAAATAAAATAAAAATATAAATTTTTATATCTCTTACTAACTTGAAAAGAAAAATAAATAACTTATACTAATATAATAAATCTCATTCCTAATATTGTAACAGAAACATTAAAAGTTATCCACGAAAGAATCATATAATTGTTTCTAGATTTCTCATATTACGTTGTATTAAATTTACATCATAAATTCAAAGTATGCATATTAAAATAAAACTGTTATTACTAATCTTATGCGTGTATATTATTTAAATATTTATACATTCATTCAACAATCAAATAATATTTGGTTGATCTAAAGAAAACATATCAAAATACATCAAATTATTATTATTATATAATTTTTACCATAAATGATACTCTAATGTACAGTCCGCCATACGATGTCCTCCAGGATTATAGTTTTACAAAATAATTTCACATTTACACTCAACAATTATTCTTTAAAATATTACGTGTCGTATAATTATAAAAATAAACTTTATGCAATGAAATGTTATATTAATATTTAGTTATTTTTTTAAAATGTAAATGTACCTTTCCTATCTTTAACAAATCAATAATTAATTAAATATTTATGTTAGTTAATAAATAAAAAACATATTACATAAAATCCAACGGTGTCTTCTTTTACCCATAATTGTTCTTTTTCCTAGGCACAAACTTTCACCACACATTACTTCCTTTTCCGGTACATCACGTGTTTTAAAAGTTTTTATGAAATAAATGAAAACGTTCTTTTTTTTAAAAAAAAATAAAATAAAAGTTAGTTCCACCATAAACAAAATAAAATTAAAATAGTTTATAGGATCCGGATTCATTTCTTTAAAGAGAAAATTATTTAAAAGTTATTATTTTAGAATTAGTCAATAGTTTATAAATTTTATTTAATTATTCTAAATTGACTTGGATATCCACGTATATTTTATTTGCGCATTCCTTAACAAAATAATTTAGGTAAGATTAATTTTTAATTCTTCTGTACGACCAGCGTTCAGACTTTAATAATATAATAATTTTACTTATAGGTATTTCTTGGCCAATTAAACTTCCAATTTATTTGCCTTTTAAAACTATCAAAATTTAGTCTTTTAAACCACAAAGACTTTACCAGGCAAATATTTATATAATCATTATTATTTACCATATCTTTACCAAGATATATATACTTAGATTTATAATTTACAAATACTTTCTTCATAAAGAAGTATTTCTCTTTCTTTAAAATATCTGTTTTATCAAAATTAATTACAATCAACTTTTAAAGTTACATACTGTCCAACATATTGCTTTTACCCATCTAGTAATTCTCTTAGTTAATCCAGCGTTTGTTATATTTTTAGTATAAAATCTCCAATACATTTTATCCTTATACGATGTCTTCATGACTATTTGATAGTAAATTGAGCTTCGATAGAGACGATCAATAGGAAACT
Source organism: Epiperipatus broadwayi (assembly GCA_028023455.1). Lineage (NCBI taxonomy): Eukaryota > Metazoa > Onychophora > Udeonychophora > Euonychophora > Peripatidae > Epiperipatus > Epiperipatus broadwayi. The sequence continues at coordinate 16,454,676 of JAQFVV010012404.1, read as the reverse complement.
ATAATTAAATTAGCACTGCATATTTGACTGTAAAACTTTTTATAAATTATTTAAAACCACTCTCTTATAATTTTTAAAATGACTACGAGAGCGTCTATAATTTTACTTAGCTATCTCTAATAGCACACTTTACTTTAAAAATTACAATCATAATCCCCTCCGAACAATTGAACCTTGGTTTTATACCGGAATCAACTCCCCACTTGATTGGTAAATTAAACAATCAACTTGCTAGCTTATTTACATATTTTACCAACAATACAGAATTAAAAATAAATAATGACTTATTTAATATTTATTATTTATTACATTATTAAATTCTTAAATTAATCTTTATCATTTATTTAAATCCATTAAACATTTTTTAAAATATACTTTCTTACTTTATTTCACTTTTAACTTTTATAAGATTATTTTTATAAACAAACTAAGTCTATTTTTATTCGTTATGTTTTTTAAGCAGTATTTTTAAAATCAGATTTAATATTTCACATTAATTATCTTTATTTTTATCTCGTGATAGCCAATATAATACTTATAAATTTTATAACAAAATTTTAAAATAGTTTTAGCAACTTTACTAAAAAAAACTCACAAGCATGTGTGTATATGTCTAACTAACATCTGTTTTACAACACAGATACAAACGCTTGTAATAATCTAAAAATAAACTAACAATTTCATTTTTTAAAAATAAATATTTTTTAAAATAAACAATATATTATAACAACTTTTAAAATAATAATTCGATATTATTAAAATCAAATATTAATCTTCTATTATATACTACTAATTATTACAATATTTATATACACCTATTAAATATTAATCTTTATCAACAATAAATATATGCATTTAATTTTAACTTGTTTTTTTTTAAAAAACTTTTAACTTTAAACATTTATTTATTAAATTTTTTAATGCAGTATTAATTATGGCCAGTTTTCCCAACCATATACTATTATCATCTTTATTGAAACGTCTCTCTCAAACATCAGCACAACCTTCACATATCAAATACTCATAAATTACTTGAATTACACTTTTTGAAAGATTATTATTAATAAAATTAACATCATATAGCTAAATATATCTTAAATTTAAAATTTTTCAAACAAATTGATACAACAATTTATGGAGACCCATACAAAAGGGCACAATATAGATCTATTATTTTACCTAATTTACTATAAGGAAATGAGATTTAGGCATAATATCAATGCAACATAAAAGAATTAGAAAAATTTATTCATTTAAAGGTGCTGTATAAAATTTAAAAAATACAATGATAACATTACAATAACAATACAATATATTCTCTAACTTTCTGGATTTGTCTCATATTGTAATATTATTTAATGGGATTGGGTTTGTAAAGCAAATAAAGAATACAAGATTTCTTAAAAGGGTGATTTACAATGAAATTAAATATAACTTCCAATTTACATTATATGTCCAAAGACATTCTAAAAGTATACAATGTTGATTGTTTTTATGAGGAAGATATCATAGTAAATAGAATACACTAGAGAATTACAATTAGACAAGGTTTTGCAGTAGAAAAAAAGTTTTCTGCAGAAGTTAAAAGACAGCATCACAATACATCAAATAAATAATAAAGCATGTTTCATAAGTGGACATCGTTATGGTTAACAGAAATTCACCTTTAGATTTTTTTATCTTTTTGTTAAAGTTAAAATGTTCAAACTTGTTTACAAATAGCTGCTGATAATGCTGATGAATATATAAATGTTAAATTTTGTCATTCTGCAACCTATTGATTTTGATGACTTTTCTTCCAGATGAAATATTATAAATTTCTTCTTTTTATTAACAGTAACAAAAAGCAAAATAATGTGTATTAGGAAATATATTGGAAAAAGTAAAGGTTCAATTTTATTTAGTGGTTTAATTAATATATAATATAAACAAAAATTCAAAAAAAATTTAAATACTATAAAAAAAATTATACACGTATATTGTTAAAAATATATTTTTTTAATTTTTTTTACATAAACATGTATTATAAGACTTATAAGAAATATTATTTGTTAACTTTTTATTGTTTGGATCATTTTATGTTAAAATATGTTAAATGAACTAAATAATATGTAAATATATATTTTTTGTCATTGTTTGAGATGTAAGTGCATATTTCTCCTAAAATTTTATTTTTGAAACTAATATAAATACTGTATATAGTGATATATCAGTAGAATCTGGATTCAATATTAATTCTGGTGATATTGATTTTATTGAAGATAAAAATGTATCATACAATAAAAATTTATATAATATCTCAGCAAATGATTGTTTATATTGGTTTCATAAAAATGAAAATTTCTTCATTTGTCATTGAGTTAAATATACTGTGGAAATGAAATTGTCACCTATACATTACAGATGAGAGAAATGTTTCTACTTTATTGATACTAGGATATATTTCTATATAATTGAAAGTATGTACTTTCCTATAGATTTTTTTATATACTGTAGAGATATGAAATTCTTCCATTCTCTCTAGTAATAATAGGAATCTAATTCCAGATTTTGCTATGTAATAAAGTTTATTAATTTATCTACTTATAATTAAACAACAATATATAATGTTTTTTTTAAAATGATATATTAAAAAACACTTTGCAATATTTTGTTAGCTTAAAGATCATTTTTACCATATTAGGCTCATCAACATATAGAAATCACAATCAGTGAGATTTATACCATGTAATAAAATGAATTATTAAAGTAAAATAGATCAAAGAAGCAAATCATGGGTAGACTTACAGCTCCCCCTCAGAAATTCCTTGTCTTTCCCCTTGCCTTCCCCCATCAGTGATGAGAAAAGATTTAGAGAACTCTCTGCTAACAAAAATTGAAAATATCATCAACTCCCTATCCAAGATCTATCTTTCCTTGTTGGGAAAGGTGGCCCCTCCTGAATTCTGTTATTCTGCCAAAAATCATATATTACCTTGCCAGGTTCTACCCTACTAGCATGTTTATCAGGAAGGTTGAAACCCTGTGCTGAAAATTGTGCTGGGGGGGGGGGCAGTTCCTGTCATTAGCCTGAACTTACTCCCAAATCCCTTAATGTATTGGGACTTCATTCTATCAAGGTGTTTCTTACACAGCGCATGCATAATATCCTTGTGAAGATTTTCAGAGACAGCTTAAACATGCAAAGCCCTCTTTCCATGGAGGAGGTTGAGCCTACAGATAGGCCCCTCCTAAGAGGAAAATCCTTTGCTTAAAGTGACAACTAAAGCTGGTCCTCAATACAATTAAAACCTCCAGCTCATTATTTCAAAAAAAGATGAACTACTGGGACTCTTACCTGTTGTCCAACATTGGGCAGTCCATGACTCAAAACATTCTTCCAATTGGGATCCCCCACCTTACTTGGTTGAACAAGTTTCTCAAAATGGAACCAAAGTTTGTTGACTTCCTTTTGAAGGTCAACCTTGCTGCCCTGTCCATAAGTGTGTTCCTTTGCTTCCAAAGGGGATACAAAATAGATCCCAACTGCCCCTTATGTCAAAAGCATGTAATGAGTCAATGACTTACATCCTTAGTCAATGTGAAGTGTGGGCTCATCTTCACAACATTGCCCAAATAAAAATGATGACTGATCCAGCTCAAGTTCACCTAATTCCCACCATCATAAAAGAAACATATTTGGCACTATTTGATTAGCTACTCACATTAACTTCATAATCTGGGCAATTATATGCCAGGTACCATTATGAAAAGAACCTGGATTGTTCCATAGATATGCTATTTCTCAGATTACTGTGGAAATCGATGGACAAAGACAATAAAACTTGTATGCCATGGCTCGCAGATCAAACCTGGAGATCAGTGAGTTTTCTAGTGCCCTTTGTTTCTAAATGCTCCCCCCCCCCAAATATGGTCTTGGACTTTATTTTGTCTTGTTGAGCTTCAATACAGACTTGATCTTATTTAGACTGCCTGAACTTTCAAAACCCCATCTTTATTTGATCACTTTATATGTTATCTTACATTTCAGCCTATTGTTTAACATACCACTGTATAATCAGGAAGCCTAAACATTTCCACATATCTGAAACCTTATTGAACAATCTACTAGAAGGCAAATTCATGCATATTATTTTCATTCTGTAACTCTCTTATAATTTGTTTTCCACTAATCAACAGTGGTTTATCAGATCTAGTATAATGTAATTGAGTGTTAATGTCTATGTGAATCCTGCTATATTTAATGTAAACCTTCTCACCTCCTTGTTTATATGTATAATTCCTTTGTTAAATCACTGTTTGTAACTGTGATCTACCACTTGTTGGTTGTCTAATGAAATCATGAATAAGAATCAACCTAATGCATTTTCTTTGAGTGAGAATAAAGTTTGTTTTGAAATAAAAGTATATTAGATAAACAAGTCTAGTGTTACAATTATATATAATTTTGAATCAAATTTGCACATGTAAAAGTTAGATTTTAAAACTATTATTTATTATTTTTAGAAACCTTGTATTTGTTATTGAAAGGAAAGGTTTTTTCTATGTATTTGAACTTATAACTTGTACTTCAATAATGATTGTTTTTTTTTTTTGTTGTTATTAAAAATATTTTGTTATTGAAAATTTGAAAAGTCATTGTCTTCCATAAATGTAACAGTGGTTATTAATTAAGCCCTTAAGTTCCATATTTTGAAGTGTGATGGGTACATATTTAATCAAATGTTGAATAGGAATGATATAATTGTAATAAATTAATAAATGTTTGAACATTTGAAAACAGAAAAGGCTTTCATTGGTTAAATATCTTTATTCTAGCTAAGGTCTTTCAATAAGTACAGCATCATAATCATAGCTTTATGAATTAATTTAGCTAAAATATAATATTATCTGTATTTGTTTATTATTTGTCAGATTTGCATAAATTGAATTTGTTATTTTTTTAATATTCAAATCTATGTAAAAGATATTAGAGGGGCCAATTTTTGGACATATGGATGGTAGCTTCTTTTTATTTAATGCGTACTTGTCTTTGGATATAATCCGTGCCTCTTTAACCTTTCTCTTTCTGTTGTCTCTCTCAGTGCATACAATATCTGCTTTAGAGGACTTAAATTTGTGGCCTCTTATGTTTCTAAGAAAATCAAGAAATGCTCACTGCTTTTTTTATCCTGTTGTATAAGTAGTTGTGTTGGATAGGTCTTGTGGGCATGTGTACCCTAGTTTCCCCATAGAATGCTTTTGAACAAATTAGTAGTTTGTATATGATTTTCTTGGATTTAATTATTAAAAAATAGGAATGTGTATCATAGGAATGTGTATCATAGGAATGTGTATAATTTTCACTGTTAGATCAGAATATTACTAATGTGAATCTGTGAGGAATCTGAAGCTTATTTTTTGTCAAGTGCTAGTACACAAGGTATTATTATTTCAATAGGCATTTCAATACATAGTTATGTTCTGGGAAAATTATTTCACATCATCTCATATGAATTTACCAAAAGTCATGCCATAATAATATCACCGAAAAGAATACATAAATCTGTAGAAGAAATCACATTATTATGGGTCATTATTTATATTATAATAAAAAATAAGCAATTATTGACTTGACAAATTAATTTAGTCATTGATGCAGATCTTTCCCATATAACAACTATTGCTACCAGTTAACATTGCATATAAAGTGGCTTATACAATGTGATGTTCTCATCTACACAGTCAACATGCACCTTAAATTCTGCACAACCTTTGTGGGTTGTAAAATATTTAACTACATAATATCTACAGTCATTTCTATTTTTAAAAGTTTTTATGTTGTGAAAAGTTGACCAATTTTGATATATATATTTCAGTCATCTATCACCTTCATCAAATGTTTATAAAGAGCCCATTATCCTTATTTAAACACTGCTAATATGAACTATTTGACCCTAAAGCTTAAATCATAAATTAGCAGTATTATTTAATAAAGAATATTTATTATTATTCATTATACAAAGAATGTTAACAAATAATTATTAAAATATATAGTAAACAATCTGTTTTTTTAATTTTATTATATGCAGTGTTACATAATGTAAAACTGATTAATCTCCACATAACATATTCTGAAGTTTTACTATTTTATGTTACCAACTGATTAACATATTTGGATATATATTTGTGCAAATTTCTTGTTTAAAAAATAACTTTGCATTACATATTAGTGAACTGGTATGTTTTATTAAATAATATTGCACTAATTTACATGCTCAGTCTTTGATACTGATTAAGTCATACTTACATAAGAGTGAATCACTATGTTGGTGTAATTGTTAATCACTGAAAAATTTTTTTTAATGTAATTGATGCCTGAAAATCATATCATGTGGGATTGGAAGCATTATATTCAAATTAGAATGCATCATTTTAAATGAATTCAAGTTTTAATGTCATTTAATTTATTTAATATTTATAGCTCTCAATAAGGGTTTATAATATATTTATAGATATTTATTTGTGTTAAAACTTGTGAGGGGAAAATGAATAACTTATAACATTGCCTTATGCATTAACTTTTTATTATATTTTAGACACTCCAACACGGTTATGAATCTGCCTTGTGTGTTAATCAATTCAATATGAAATTATGGACAATACAACACTATTGTGACTGCTATATTAAGTGTAATTTTTAATTGATTAATTTATTTATACATACATTTACATTTCTTTATATAGATAGCAGTTCTAATCAGAAAGCAGCAAAATTTTCATTTAGTCAGATCTGGTATGATGCCATGAAAACTTTTTTTTATTATACTATCAGTTAGAAATGAACGTTTTAAATTAATATAAAACTTATTTTTAAATTTTAAATAGATTTTCATTTATTTTAGTGATATTTTTATTTATAAAACTAAAATATATTGTAACAGTATGGAGAATCTGAGGTGGAACCTGGGGTGATGTCATTCCATCATCATCCCAAAACAATGCAAGTCAATGACTCAAAATATAAAATTTAATATGAATTTAATATATAAATAATGTTAAATATTAAGTAATGGTAATCCACAATTAATATAAATTAGGAATGAAGTAATGATGGACTATGAATCAGGATAAAAGAATGAGCATGAGAAATCTTGAAAGATCACTCTGAGAGATCAGTACAGCTAACTATACTAATATAATTAAGTATAAGTTCCCAATATGTAAAACACATTCATCATCATGAATGATAAACAACAATCTTCTGACTGGATTTGAAATGGATCTACTGTAGAGCAGGCTAACTATTTAGCCTTTGCCAGCTTGGGCCAATTATTTAAACATAATTTGGATGCAGAAACTTAAGTACTACAGAATATCATAATGGTAAGAAAAGTAGAGTTGCTTTAACCTAACCTAGAGATGCAGATAGAAGGGGTTCGAACCTCATCTACTCCTCTAGATTGCTACTAAGCGACTTACTCCTCGAACCTCACTAGAATTTAATCTTAATGTATGCCCAGTGGTCAGGAAGAGAAGAGACCACAAAAAGGAATTTTTATATATATAATGATTAGATGTACATACGTATGTCACAAAAAAAAAAAAAACAATACTAAGTGGTTTTATTTATAGTGAATGAAAGATAACAGAAATTTTTATTATTGACATTAAAATAATTCACACAATGCTTTATTAATAGTGTCGCAGGCTATTTTCACTGCAACCGGATAGACATATATGAAAGATCCATTGATCTTAATGATAAGAACAGACAAAATTTTACATTATAATTTCTTCTTTAAAATATTCCAGCCAATGAAAGTGTTACGTAAAAGAAATCGAGAAAAAGAGAGAGAGACATGATTCATTAACTCTGTGGTTGGAGAACATAGAAATAAATAGGTGGTCAAACTCAACTAAACACTTTGGACAGGTTTAAATCACAGCCCTACTTATGATTTAAGAAGAATGATAAAGTGACCACAGCAGAAATTTCCAGCCATAATTGAAACATTTCTATGAGATTTTGAGAAAGATTTCCTAATAAATATAAATATACAAGACCATGCACAAAGGCGAGAGCATATAGTGGGCTGTGAGGCTCGAGACATAACAGTTACCAAGAGGTTAACACAAGACCGGATAGCTCTCCGTCTCTAAACTAGGTTAGAAAGAAAAATGGAACCCGTTCGCTAAATGTGTGACCCGGATTCAGGATCGAAGTTTTTGTTGCTTATGTCCAGTTACGTACATTGAAAGGACTGAGATCGACATGAGATCCAGAACATTTATGTTTTTCAAAAGGTCCGAATGTAGGTATGTTAACCTAAGCAAACTTGGCAAAAGAAGCACTGTCATATATGCTGAGTGGCCCAGTAGATCACCTGAGGCACGATGCCATATAAATACGGTCAACGACCTTTAAATTTAAAAAGAAACCCTCTGCAAAATATATATATTAAGAAAGCTCAACTATCACTAAAAATCCGCAGAAAAATAGTAACTTCCCTTTTATAAAATTCAGATCACTAAAACAAGAGGGCGGATATTTTATTGATTTAGTTGAAGTTTAACCAACACACCCCAGAGTCAATGCTATTTAATAATTTTTAATACATATTGTCAAAATGTACTCTCTCTTATTACTAAAATATAAATGCGAACGTTTTATTTCACGCTCTTCAAAATATAACATTAAATTTGTAACCCTTCATTGACTAAAATATAATGACATTTGATAAGGATATTTCTTTTATATATATAAAGTTAAAGTTTGGAAAGTTTTATAATAGAATATTTAGCAATTTAAATCTTGATTTTAAAATAGAGTTTTGCACTTTCTATGATTTGCTTCCTTTTCTTTCTAAATAAATATTTATATAAAATAAAAAACTTAATTACGGGAGTATAATGGTGGAAAGTTAAATGAAGCATTTTTCAATTAAATTAATAAGAATTATCGCCGCCATTATATGTAATAACCCTACCACCCATTAAAGTATTTAAAAAGAAAAGAAAGCAATTAATGAAATATAATTTCACAAGACTCGAATACATAGATTAAATATATATAGAAAAGCATAAATATAGATTGAATTTGCAAATTACAAAGATATTTTAATAATTTATGGGAACATTACCGGTAACTAGATGGGCGGGTCAAAATGAGTTTATTTGATGGTTCCCCGCAGATCTTCTCGGTTCTTCAAATTTGTTTTTCCATGTTTTTGAGGGCAGATTTTTACAGATACAGGGCAGACACTTTAGTTCTCTGGCTGGCTTACATGATTAGAACTCCGGCCTCAGGAATGGCTCAGGAGAGTGAAGGCAAAGAGGTTACCCCTGCATTTTTGCAGAGCTACACATTTCTGGGTTTTTATTTATATGCCGAAAGAATAGAGTGCAGCTTGAAGTAAGTACAGCAAGCAAAAGTTCACTATATTGTCTAATTTCTCAGCAAAATTTCCTCCAACAAAATTCTTAAGATTTCTCTCTGGCCTTCAGCACAGGTTACCTGCAAGCATAAAACCCAGAACAAAAGAAAAGTTCTTTATTTATACCCATCTTCCATTATGTTTTTAATCTGCTAATTAATAGCAAATCATGCTCGTTTCAAATTTTGCCTGTTATCTATTTTTTTTTATCTAATTCAGAAAAATGTTTTACTAATTAAATTTCTTTTCTTAATGGATTCTATTTAATTAAGAAAATTTATCTTATCAAATTCTTCCAACATATATTTTGAAAATAGTTGCAAATATAATTTTAACTTTCTATATTTTATTTTATTAAATCTTTTTTCTTTAACACAATTTCTTCTCTAATTTAGGCAACTATTTGAGAAAACGATAAATTTAATTTGAAAAGGAACATACATTCACTGTGGTTGGACTTAGGGTCTTAGTTAGTCCACAGTGAATGGTGAAGCCAGCATATTTATATATATATATATATATATATGCACAGCTTCAAATTCCTAGAACCCATTAAAAAAAACAAATAAAAAAAATGACTAAGGCTACGGTTTTGCAGAGAGAAGCAGAGTGATCCGGAAAGAGCGCTCCTATTATACAGAATATTAGTGTATTTACATGAAATAATACTGATATTTGCAGTTTATAAAAACAAACTGAAAGTTTATAATAATACTGATATATAAATTATATATACATTAAAAGAGAAGTATATAATAATATTAATTAATATATTATAACAACGCCAGTATTTACAAAAAATACACACAAAAAAAACTGAAAGCCTATAATATGATTTCATTGTCCATATGATGTGTCCTGGTCATACCTTGGGGATCTTTATTTACTTTTGAATGGAGCACTCTATTTAAACTATTTTTTTTTCAATGGACCTTCCTCTCTGGGCCTTGTTATTAGCTCTCTGAGCTGTGTCCACTTTATTACCATGTCTTCTATCAATTCTTTTGCTAGAAGTCAAGTTGAAATTCCTTATTAATGGTGCTCTGTTCTTTAGATGTTTTCCTCTTATGTGTTCTGATGATGAAACTGGTTCATGGTTAAATCCCTTGGTCAGTGATTTTGGTATGGGTAAATGTGGTTTTAAACCTAGAACTGTGCTGCCACTTGATAAAGTAGTTTGTTTTGCCTGACCTGCCGTGGTGCATTTTGGAAATATCTCATGATCATTAAATTGATGAGTAAAATGCTTGAAGGCAAGGTGGGGTGTTCTCTGTCCTACTATCTCTAATTCCATCTGGTCTTTTGTTTCATTTTCTGTTCGTTCAAGATTAGTTGGTTCCTGTATGCAGCTTATATTGTTTGTCTCTTGGATTTTACATTTGTGAAAATCTAACTTGTTGTTGTAAAATGTAAACTTACTTTCCCTATAGTTTATTCCTGAGTCATGTCTTTCTAAGAAGTCCAACCCTAGCAGTACATCATAAATCAAACCTGGCATTATCTGAAATATATGATTTACATTTGTTGCTCCTATCTTAATATCCAGTCCCAAACGATGTGTTCCTATGTTGGCTTTTTCTCCATTTGCTAATATAGCATAACATTTTCTCAGTGAGATCAGTAGTGCATGAGTTCTTACTGTTGCATCCCACCATTATTTTGACACCAGTGACACTTGACTGCCAGTGTCTATTAAATCTGTAATTGGGACATCTTCTAACAGTGCTTTAGTTGTACGGCACTCTGAGAGTGGTGGTCTGTGATCATCTTCCCGTTCGCACATAAATGCTGATGCCACTCTTTCATTTCCCTCAATAATTTCTTCTGTTTCATCCTGGAGTTCTATCTGGGGTATATAAACTATAGGACTCATATTTTTCTGGAATTGCTGTGTGTTTTGATCATCATCATAGCAGTTCCTGACAGCTGTCATCTGTATTTTGGGTGTGTCAATCCTTTTTCCTTTGTCTGCATGCTCTTTTTTAGGTTGCCAAAATCTATAGCAGTTAGTAAGTCTACCATCTCATCAATTCCACAGTTGTGGCAGCCCAGCATCAATTGTTGTATGTGGAGAGGCATATTGTATCTTATTGTCCGAATAATCCGCCCCTCTAATAAGTTGAAAGCAGTCAATGATTTTAACAAAGACACTTGCCGTAAGAAAAACTGGGTGTGAGTTTCTCCTTTTGAAGTGCAATACTTTTCTTGAGATATATGGTGTATTATTCCATCTTGCATCTCTTCACTCCAAAAACTTTTAAGTAAGGCAATGTGGTAATCTGCAAATGTTACTGGTTTGTTACTTATACAGTCCCACCAATTCCGGGAAGATCCATGTAAATGATTAACTGCAACTGATAACTTTTCAGCTTCTCTGAGTTCCTGGAACATGAACAGCTATTGTAAACTTTGCAAGTGTGCCATGGGATTTTCTCCTATGTCACCCTGAAAAGTTTTGATGTGGATAAATCTTGCCACCATTGGGTTGTCTGTTCTTTCCATGACCTTTATGCTTTCTTTAATTTCACGTTGGAGATTCTCATTTCTTGACTGATTCTCTTGTCTTGTTTTTCCTTCATTGTTTCTTTCTTCTTTCATCCTGTTGATTTCTGCTCTATATTGTCTACATTCTTCTTTACATTCTTCTACTTTTTGTAACATAGTTTCCATCAATTTCCGTACCCATTGTGGTTCCGGTGAATCTATGTCTCCTTCTGGACTATACATATTTTCTAGAGAAATACGAATAGCTAAAAAAATATATAAGAAAAAAAAAATTTGTTTTGCTGTTGTTTTTAGTCTTTGTACTAATACTATCCTTAAAATTTGTCTTATGTGTCTAATTTTACTTTTCAAAAATTTGCTTCACTCTCCCAACCATTCCTGCAACTGTCGTCCTTTTTTTTTTTAACCTGCCAGCTTTCTATCTATCTCTTATCCTATGTATAGTTCCTGCCCTATCTGTGTTTATTTACTTATTTACTACCCTGTTCTGTGTGCTATATATGTGACTATAACTATGTGTATTTGATATACACTTCAATAAAATATGATTACTACTGCCGGGGGGGGGGGGTAAAAAATTCGACTTGAGCCCATCTTTTCTCTGCTCCTTGTTTGATCACTCTGTCTCCCTTCCTAGCAAAAAAAAAGAAAAATACATTAATATCTGATTGGTTTTAATTTTCAACTGAACTGATTGATTTCACATCTTGTAAGCTGTACTACTGATAGCAAACACAGAAAGTGCAAAAGAAAAATATATAAACTTCTGTCATTCACTATATTTATTTTCAAAAAACACACACACAAAAAACATTTCTTCTGATCATGAAATTCCTATTATTATATCTCAGGGTCTATCTCTAAACAGTAAGGCCACACTTGGGACGCCAGATTATACAAAAAAAAAATTGAAACATTTCTATGAGATTTTGAGAAAGATTTCCTAATAAATATAAATATACAAGACCATGCACAAAGGCAAGAGCATATAGTGGGCTGTGAGGCTCAAGACATAACAGTTACCAAGAGGATAACACAAGACCGGATAGCTCTCCGTCTCTAAACTAGGTTAGAGAGGAAAATGGAACCTGTTCGCTAAACGCGTGACCCAGATTCAGGATTGGAGTTTTTGTTGCTTATGTCCAGTTAAGTACATTGAAAGGACTGAGATCGACATGAGATCCAGAACAATTTATTTGTTTTTCAGAAGGTCCGAATGTAGGTATGTTAACTTAAGCAAACTTGGCAAAAGAAGCACTGTCATATATGCTGAGCGGCCCAGTAGATCACCTGAGGCATGATGCCATATAAATACGGTCAATGACCTTTAAATTTAAAAAGAAACCCTCTGCAAAATCCGCTGAAAAATAGTAACTTCCCTTTTATAAAATTCAGATCACTAAAACAAGAGGGCGGATATTTTATTGATTTAGTTGAAGTTTAACCAACACACCCCAGAGTCAATGCTATTTAATAATTTTTAATACATATTGTCAAAATGTACTCTCTCTTATTACTAAAATATAAATGCGAGCATTTTATTTCACGCTCTTCAAAATATAACATTAAATTTGTAACCCTTCATTGACTAAAATATAATGACATTTGATAAGGATACTCTCTCTTATTACTAAAATATAAATGCGAACGTTTTATTTCACGCTCTTCAAAATATAACATTAAATTTGTAACCCTTCATTGACTAAAATATAATGACATTTGATAAGGATCTTTCTTTTATATATATAAAAAAACTAAGTTAAAGTTTGGAAAGTTTTATAATAGAATATTTAGCAATTTAAATCTTGATTTTAAAATAGAGTTTTGCACTTTCTATGATTTGCTTCCTTTTCTTTCTAAATAAATATTTATATAAAATAAATAACTTAATTACAGGAGTATAATGGTGGAAAGTTAAACGAAGCATTTTTGAATTAAATTAATAAGAATTATTGCCGCCATTATATGTAATAACCCTACCACCCATTAAAGTATTTAAAAAAAAAAGAAAGCAATTAATGAAATATAATTTCACAAGACTTGAATACATAGATTAAAAATATATATAGAAAAGCATAAATATAGATTGAATTTGCAAATTACAAAGATATTTTAATAATTTATGGGAATGTTACCGGTAACTAGATGGGTGGGTCAAAATGAGTTCATTTGATGTTTCCCGCAGATCTTCTCGTTTCTTCAAATTTGTTTTTCCATGTTTTTGAGGGCAGATTTTTACGGATACAGGGCAGACACTTTAGTTCTCTGGCTGGCTTACATGATTAGAACTCCGGCCTCAGGAATGGCTCAGGAGAGCGAAGGCAAAGAGGTTAGCCCCGCATTTTTGCAGAGCAACACATTTCTGGATTTTTATTCATATGCTGAAAGAATAGAGTGCAGCTTGAAGTAAGTACAGCAAGCAAAAGTTCACTATATTGTCTAATTTCTCAGCAAAATTTCCTCCAACAAAATTCTTAAGATTTCTCTCTGACCTTCAGCACAGGTTACCTGCAAGCATAAGACCCAGAACAAAAGAAAAGTTCTTTATTTATACCCTTTTTCCATTATGTTTTTAATCTGCTAATTAGTAGCAAATCATGCCCATTGTTTCAAATTTTGCCTGTTATCTATTTTTTTTATCTAATTCAGAAAAATGTTTTACTAATTAAAATCCTTTTCTTAATGGATTCTATTTAATTAAGAAAATTTATCTTATCGAATTCTTCCAACATATATTTTGAAAATAGTTGCAAATATAATTTTAACTTTCTATATTTTATTTTATTAAATCTTTTTTATTTAACACAATTTCTTCTTTAATTTAGGCAAATATTTGAGAAAACGATAAATTTAGTTTGAAAAAGATTGAAAAAGAAACATACATTCACTGTGGTTGGACTTAGGGTCTTAGTTAGTCCACAGTGAATGGTGAAGCCAGCATATAATATATGTATATGCACAGCTTCAATATATAACTATAAAAACAATAATTTTGGGATATTAAAACATGCTGATCATCATCAATGCTTTCACCATTTAGTTCCATTGATGTACTGGCTACTATAAACTTAATGACTATTAGAGGTTAAACTAAAATAAAATGTAGTGCATGAACTTTAAAGAATATTCTTTTTCTACCAATCCAGGATGATAATGATCATCAACTGGATGCCCATACACTAATATACATCCTTTTTATATAATAGACCATTATGCATGAATCTATCTCAGAAAACACAATATCTATAAACTGTTACTATGACCAAGAGATGATGCAGCATATAATATCCTAAAAATATTTTAGAATTAAGTTCACTAGAACATTAACAGTGAAACATAAGTTTATTAATAACAAATAAATGACATTAAGGTCTGCAGAATTTGGCCATATACATATGAATCAAGTCTTTTGACCTTGATTAACATAAAAAACAATATTCAAGTTATTACATAATGATTTACATATATGTTCCCATATAAAACACATATATTTACTCACAGACATGCAGTATAGTTTCTGGACATATTTTAATCATCATATAAAATAAAATGTAAGTTAACACATTTTAATGATACAAATGCCTCATACAAGGTTTACATAAAAACATATATATCATCACACAGATGGGTGGCATAATAATTTCGGAACATATTTGACTTGCTATAACAAAATAAAAAATTTAAGTTATCACATTTTAATGATATACATACCACAATGGGTTTATATAAAACACACACTCACACACACACACACATATATATATATATCATCAGTATAGATGTACGATATAATAATTTATTAACACATTTGAATTGGCATAAAATTATAAATGAAATTCATTTTCTTTGTTAGAATACATAACTAATGATAATTTAATCTATACATGTGTATTCATAGAAATGTATGTGTTCAATGATGTTTATACCATGATATTTTATCAAAATAATAAAATTATTAAAAATATATTTTCAGTATTAATTCCTTGCTGAATATACATAAAATTCACACACAGGTGAATATGTAAATAATAATACTATGAATCAGTTATTAAATTATTTCATAACAGTTTTTTTTTTAAAAAAATAATATAAAAGTTTTTAACAGGTTCTTAATTAATTATAAATGTTTTTCCAACAGCTCTTTTTTTTCTAATCTAAAACATTTTTTTTTTTAGATTTTCTTTTTCAAAATACAATCTTCTATGAATCAATCATTGTTTTACTTTCTAAAAATACAGATTTTAAATGTTTTTTTAAAATGATTTAATATTCTCTATATATCTATCACTTTTAAAATGTCATTTTCAAGAAATTACTTAAAATAACTCATTAGCAGCATTTTATATAAATATGATGTGATACATTTATCTACGGTTCTTTGTATATAGATAAAGCATCATAACATACCAATTCTTCAACAAGCTGATGGACTCTCTGGGTAAGTGTCATCATCAGGACAGCAGGTATAGTTCTGGTAACTGCTGGTCTTCAGTAAATTCCCTTCTTTCTAGGATTGGATAGACTTTAGGCAAGCTAGCTGTTTTGTCCATATTAGGGCCATAAAACTCTGAAAGTTGACCCTTTTTCTCCATATAAATTCAAACTCCACCATCATAAACTAGTAGCCACTTTTGGATCCGGATGTCTTCAATTATTTCTTCATTGTAATTCTCTAACTCTGAAAACCAACTACTCTATCAATCCTTTTTATAGCTTGGGTGGGGAGAAAAAAATTTATTTATTAAAAAACGTTTTTATCTTTTTAATTTTTTCAAATCACTTTAACCCTTTTAAAAGCTACTTTTAAAATTTGACCCAAAGTATAATTTACAAATATATATATATTGTACCGGATTCGAATATGCATCCTCGAAATACTGGCCTCTTAGGCAGAGAAGAACATACTTGGAGAGTATGTATGCCCAAACAATAGCTATAAAATATATAAATAACATTACATTTCCAGGACATAACTTCTTCTCGGCTGTTGAGTTCAACACCATGTTCAAAGCACTTTTTTTTGTTTGTGTATAAACACGGGTGCCAGCTATCTATTCAAGAATGAATAAATAATGCACTTTGAACAATGGCCACTAACTCAATGCCCAAGCATGCATGACTAGCTCAGTTGTTTGTAGTCACTAACAGATTATAGATAATTAGTGGTTAAAAGACTTGATAAAAAAATTGTAAAAGGAATTTATAAAAGAATTGATTGACAAATAAAGTTTAATTTTAAAGACAATTTATTAACTAACATTAATTTACTAATTTTAAACATCTTTATAATTTTTTTTAAACTAATATAACATATGCACATTTTAAATTAACACATTATGGTATATATCTTATGAAAGCATAAATAATATTTGACATCGATAAATTATCTCACATTCACCAACACGCACATCAATAGTTCATTTTATGCATGCTTATAAAGTTCAAATTACTTTTCTCTGGAGGCTTTACAAATTAATGCAATGCAATGGCTATTACAGTATAAACGAAAATAAGCAAATGTTTTACCTAGGATTTTGAACGTAGATTTAGAACTTTGTTTCTTCTTCCATTACGCATACTTCCAGCCAGCCGGGATGTTTCCTTGATGAGTTTCCTTATTTTTCATGATTATTACTATTGGAGACAATTAGATATTGATGGAGATTTCCAAGTTGTTACACTGACATTATTTCACGGGCAGATCTTTCTGTTTTCATCGGACTTTAGGCTGTGGAGAAATGTATGTTTCCAAAAGCTGCTCAACACTGCATTTTTTTGTTTTTAGATACAATTAACTTAACTGATTGGAATTAACTGACTCAATTGATTTGTGAACTGAACTGAACCCCTGTCTCAACTGATTGTCCAATAAAATATTCAGTATCTATATCGACGAAGTGTTTTCTTTTCAATATCCTCCGGCAAATATCTGTTGTCGAAATTCTTTAGCAATTAATCCCTTGACAACATGTTTTTGAAGATTGTTTAATTAATAATAGCCATGCAAAAATGTGTTGTTTTATATTAATAATTAATTAACTCTTATAATGCATGACTCATCTAAAAACGAGAAGATTTGACATCACTCTAAATCGGCTACTTTTTATCCCACGTATACATATGATATGTCATTAGAAAGAAAATCAAAAGTTCTGTAAGATGGTGCCCTCTTCAGAGTTATTTTATAAGTAAAAAATCAATAAAAATGACCATATATGTCAAACAAAACCAAAGCACCACCTCCTCACCAACTTTTCTTGAATCTTATTGGCTGTCCCACTTCTGTCAGAAAGGGTAATGGCTGTCAAAAAGTAAAAAGTTACGTTCGTTTTGATTTTTATTACGAAAATGATAAACGAATGTTTACAACATTTTAAACAATATTTGAATTGAATTACAAATTATTATTGATAAAATAATACTAAAAATCAAATTATTTTAGAAAAATAGTTAAGATATTACCAAGAATTATTTATTTATTGCTACATATTGATCGTAATGTAAAGTGAAAAAAAAAAGATTGCGTCAGCAATCTTTTTTGGTTGGTTGAATAGCGGTTACTTTTATTTCACCGCAATTGAATATTTTTTAAATTATAAATCAAATTTTATTTTTGAAAAGATTTTCGTTTGCTTTCGTAATCTGAAAATTCAGTAATATACTTTTTACAAATGAAACTAACGTATTTATATTATTAAAAGTGATCTATTTTAACAATAGATTTTGTTAAAGTTGTGAGTTGGCCAATTACAAGTTTTGATTTTTAACTCATTCGGCCAATTATATAATCATCGTTCAAAAGGTTAATAGTCATTGCTGTGTTTTTTAATGATAATCTTCTTTAACTTTCATTTATTTATAATAACATTTATTACGCATACATTTATTCTATTATTGACAATCGCACATATATACACACATATATTACTAGTTTTAAGATTACTTTTTCTTTAATTTGAATGAAAAGAGATTTTCATTTTTTAAATTTTAAATTATTTATATTTTATGAATACTAATAAGAAAACTCTATTTCCTTTTTATAAAACCTTTAGTTTAATTTTTCTAATGAAACACCCCTCTCCCCTTCTGATTAATTAATTGTAGCTTTTTATTTCAAAAACTAACATGGAAAACTATTTGATTCATATCTTTTTCGAAAACAAACTGTAATAAACTCTTAAACTTTTAATTTTACTTTTGACAGCAAACTGATTTTGTTTACTTAAAGAAACCTTTTAGATTTTTATAACTTATTTATTATTTAATAATTTTTTAGGCAAAATCATCATGTGCCAATTTCAATATTGGTACTATATATATATCAGTTTATTCATTTTAACATAAAACATAATTGTTTCAATTTCAAATAAAAATTCAATAAAAATATTTTTTAGACCTTTTTAAATGTTGATTTCATAATAAAATTTTACTTTAAAAATTAAAATTATTTCACCCCTCACTATTGTTTATTTGTATGTTTTCTTTCAACTTTATACGTATTCGTGCACACACACCTATGTTGTTCTATGCCATGAAATCCATATGTCTACAATATATAGTAATGATTTTATCAAAAAATAAAATATTACATGGTAAAAAAAAGCTCAGATGTGAGATTTTTATATTTCTTCTTATAAAAAATTAATGATTAATCAATTATTTTGTTTTTAATTAGATTTATCTACTATAGAAAAATATTTAATTTTCATACAAATTAAAGTCAAATTGAATATTAAATATGTATAAAATTAAAATTACCATTATAACCCCCCTCTTTATTATGTTTAATGTTCAATGGAAAGGCTAATGACATTATTAAATATTCCAACTAATGTATGTATTCAAACTATTAATGGTATTTAAATAAGAAATAGCTCTGATGTATTAATGCAATTATCAATCACTTAAAGGTATTTAACAATGGTGGATAATGCCTAAAATATATCATGTGGAAATATTTCAATTTTTGCGTGATGTGGTAATATATAGAATAAAATACTATAGTTGATGCATTGAACTTTTTAATATTGCTTTAGTTTATTTTGTATTTATAACATCTTTTAATTTACATATATATATATTGTAACCATTTCTATCCGGCATAACACGTATATAGGTGGTATACGTTTATTACGTATTTCAAATCTAAGTTTCTGCTCTTTTTATTAAACGAAAATTATGATGTGAACACATATATATGTAGTTGGTTCTGCAATGTACTCTAATTACTCACCAGCATATTTATGGACATCAATTTGACTCCAAGCGCCAATCTTACTTACGAGTAAGTAAGAATTATGCTGGGAGAGAACGAGTATCTATTTCTAGTGGATAGAGCTTATACCTCTGGCTAGCTCACTCAGGGGTAGTGGTCGTTGACCATGGGAAAGAGGTGAAGGGAACAGATCACCTGCACATGGAGCGCATAAACGATTCATTTTACTTTCTTACTTTTATTCCTAATGCTACCCTTTAATTGTACTATGTAATCTATGCTTTTTTTAAAAGAAATTAACACTAAACACACACAATTATATTTAAAACACTACTTAACATTTATTAATACAAAAAATAATAAAACCCAATAGAATTCCGTAATTGGATATTGGTTTGTGCCCGAATACTTAAATGACACACATGTAAATACACACTCGCATAAGTCCATAAATGTAACAAACAAAACATATATATCATAGCATGAAAAATAATTGCAATCAGACATTATCCTGCCTATTCGTGCATATAGTTATATAGAACATTATTTCAACTATCTTTGTATTTACTTTTAACCCTTTTACGCATTATTTTACTGAGATATTCTTATTCAAGAGGTTACTGTCATTTACAAAAATATTTGAGTTACCTACTTTATCACACCCAGGTGTAGATTAATGGTAATTTTTCACTGGCTTTGTGCTGTGATGTTATGAGTAAATGATTTCTTTTTTTTGTAGACTTCCGTAAGGCAATCAATGACGTCTGGTGAATGCTGTTCTTTTCATAACTTTAGGAAGGGCTTCGCTCCTACATGGACAGTGATGATAGTATCTCCACAGGATGGATGGCATAGCCCAATCCATTCTGTTCTTCTACCCCAGCCTGTTCATGATTTACAGATATATAACCCTTTTTTTTTTCTTTTACTAATTTTCCTACGATCCTGCTCGTGGCAGTCACAGTTCTAGAATCCTTCAAAGTTCAGCTTTCCAACTCCAATTAATCATGCTATTCTTCTCTTTTTTTTTAATTAAACGACATGGTTTGCAAATAGAAAATCTTTTCAATAACTTTTCTTTTTTTTGTTTTTATCTATGTTCAGGAATTTCAATTTTACCTTGAGATCCACACTTGACCATTCACTGTCTTTTATTTATAACATTTTCTTTTATTAATTATAACAGCTTTGTCTTGAGATAGTGATCTACAACTTTTTGGGTTCTTTCTTTGCAATTAACTTATCTTTTAGAATTTGTAAAATCTTTCCTTAGTCGACCATCTTGGAATCAATTTCTTTCTAAATTAAAATAACTTTACTCCTTGAGATAGCGATCTATAACTTTCTGAATTCTTTATTTCTAATTAACATATCTTTTAGAATTTGTAAAATCTTTCCTTTAGTTGTCCATCTTGGAATTAATTTTCTCTTTATGGATCCATTACATTTATCCACTCATGCAGCAACATAAGCACGCGTATAAACAAAATATAAGAGCACAAACCATATAATCCCCCATCCCTTTTATGTTTCAATCTATTTTTATTTACTTAATTAAAATATATACATACACACATACAAAACAACGAGGAAAAAAAATAATTTAATTTAATATTACACTTGATTTGAGTATATATGAATGCTTGCTGGTATCGTCCTATGACTTAGAACAGGGTTTGAACTCAGCCCTGTTATAATATATATATTAAATACAAGTATATTTTACATATGTGGAGTCTAGTATAATTTGGGGGGTTTGAACACAGTCTTTCAAGCTCCCTTCAACCATCCACTCTTTCATATAAACAATACACATGATCACTCAATGTGAAAAAATAAATATTCAATAAGCATATTTCATGCTGAACCAGCACTCATCAGTTACTCCAGATCACCATCTCCCACACATATGTATAATCAGGGCTGGGTTTATATTAAGATAGCAAATTTTCACATCTTAATGGACAGACTTCAATTTACTCCACCCTCTAACTCTTGAGCTATCCATACCATACTATGACCCCTCATAAATAGGAACTTGTCCATTTAAATATACAAAAGAGGGATGGGCAGGATACAGGTTGAATTTGTAATATTTTAAATACATATATATATTATATACCTGGGATATGTATTCAAACCCCTATAGTACAGTTAGACTCAAGGCAAATAAATTTGCATTTAAAATATTACAAATTCAGACTATGATCTGCCTATTTTTTTTCTATGTATTTAAATGGACAAGGCCTTATACATGAGGGGTCAAAGTGACTTAAGGTCAACATAATTTGTGACAATAGTTTTAGAGTTGACAAGGGATTTGTGCCTTCCCATCATTAGATTCTAATGGTATGGATGGCTGAAAAGTGAAGGTGGAGTGGATTGAAACCTGTCCATTAAAGTGTAAATTTTTGCTATCTTAATGTAAAACTAGCACTGGTAACATATATTTGTGGGAGATGATGATCTGGACTAATGGATGAATGCTGATTCAGCATAAAATTTGTATATTGGAGATCATTTATTTTTTCCCCATGATTGTGATCATGTGTATTAGTTAAATGAGGAGATTGAATAGATGGCTGAAGAAAGCTTCAAAACCTGTGTTTAAATCCTCTTTATTATATGTATTTACTAAGACAGTACAGCCAATTACTCAAAAATTTAATAGATTTATAAATGTAGATGAGAACAATCAACTCTTTAACCATTAATAATTGCAACCTGTAATCAAGGCAAACTCCTTTAGCAATATAGGTAATATCATCTTTATCTATGTTCTGATGTGTTTATATACGCACTATAGATTGCAACTTGACCAAGGAGTATGAGATTCATAATGCAAAGCAATTTAAACAAATCTCATTAATCAGGTAAATATAATCTGTTCTACAAGCAGGCTAATCTGGAAGTTATAATTGACTATTTATTAGTCTGCTTTCAGAACAGGTTACATTTGCCTAATTAATGAGGTTTCTTTAAGTTTCTTTGCATTATTAGTCTCACACTGCTTGGCCAAGTTACAATCCTAGTGTCTATATAAACATATCAGACCAGAGATAAAGGTGGTACCATCTTTATTGCTAAAAGAGATTGCCTTGATTGCTGGATGAGATTATTGATAACTTAAAGGTTGAATCATATATATATATATATATATTGAACCTTATATATATATATATATATATATATATATATATATATATATATAAGGTTCAAGCATGCACATTTGTAGATATACTTTGCAAGCTATAAAATAAAGTCCCACTTTTATTTAGCTTAATTCATTTTTGATGTGAAAGATCATAATTATTATTAATCTTCAAAGTCTATGCAAAAATAATTTATATAGTATAACCCTATGTGATCTTTTGTTAATGGCATTGTTAGCAATATATAATGCCTCTTTTATTTTTATTTTTTGATTGTTTTGGTCTAATCAGAGTAGTTTAACCCTTTGTGGGTCAAAATAGAGTCCTTGAATTTTTTTTGTAGTCTATGAATCCTGACACATGCTGAATTTTCATTGGCTCTCCTGTATAAATATTTATTCTACTCTATTCTAGATATTGCATTAATTTAGGCTGCACTGTAATATATACCAGAACACTTCTGTCCATTTCATTACACAACATACACAATTTATGGTAGTTCTGCTTTATTGATTTTGTATTTAGAGTTATTGATGAATATGTTGATTAAAATTTGACATCCTAAATCCTACATTAAAATTCTGATTACAGATTTTACTTATATTAGTTTTAATATGGATAATATAATGTATTGACATCCAAGATTTATTATTATTAATACTTGCAGTATTTCATTTTTTTTAAAGTTAAAATATTTAATTTTCTTGAGGATGATTTTTTCATTGTATTCTATGTTAAGTAGGTTTTTCATATATGTTTCCGTTTTACCTTTTTCTATCAAATTTGCATATGCATAAATGATAGTTTCGATTCAGAAAGCCTTTAAAATCTACGAGTTTATATGCAATTAGGAATTGACATTGTGTATATATAATTCCTTTAATTTTTATAGGCTTAATAACAATTCTATAATCAAGAAAATTTTCATTTCTGTTTATAATTAAATATAAAAATTTTACACTTCTGATGGTATCCTTATTTTTTATAGTTCATAGGCACTAGAAAATACTATATTTTAAGAATTTCACAATTTTTAATGATCTCTATATGGTAATTATTTTTTTTTACTAAATGAGATTATTGAATTAAAATCTTCAACTTTGAAATAATATATATATATATGACTAGTAAATGAGTTTATATAATATAAACAAATGAACAAAAAGATATGATTAATGAAATTTTAATCAAAAAAGTCGGATGTAATAAATTATAAATTCTGACTACTTAAAAATTACAAATTCTCATTCATAAATATTAATATTGCCATTTTTATTTACTTATTGTGCAACATTTGTATTGAAGAATACTCCTATATTCTTTTTATTATTTATTGTTAATACAAAATCTGTTACAAAAAAAAAAAAATACGATTACTCATTACTTTTATTTGAATTTCCTCATTCCCTTTTATCCAAAATTTTCCACTTTTTTTTTAATCATTAGTATTGTTTAATGAATTCAAACAACATAACCTAATTAAAAAATTCACGAATAATATATTTTCAAATATTTTATCAGAATTAAAGTAATTTTATTAAGTATACATTTCATTTTCTAATATTTTTGTATATAATTAATTTGTATTGTATAAATTAAGATAAATAAATCTGTTTCTAAGTATTGCTGTCAAAAATAATAATAATGAAAACAATAACCCTTTATTTACTATTATATATGCGTTCAAATGTTAATTGCATTAGATGATTTTTAATTTAAAAAAAAAAAGTTAATGGATAAATTTTACGATGACAATACCTATTAATCAGCACAACGCAAATATATCTCCAGGTATTATATACTACTGTTTTAGACCATTTATTTAATTTCTTTGGGGGAAATTTTTTTTTCTTCTGAAAAGCTTCATTATCTTCTCTAATTGTAGTTTTCCAGTGTATTTTATCTTGAGCTATATGTTTTCCAAGAAACACAATCAACGTTGCATTTTTCAGTCTATCCGATAATTTTTAAAACATAAATGTGAGAGATGTCTACTTCTATAAAAATCATACAAAACACATCATGAAATAATATTTAAACAGTGCTTAATCAACTGTAAATATTTTCTTACAATAAGAAATTTAATATCATTACACATAGAAAAATGAAGAAATTATGATCTTATGATAATATTTTTATAATATTGCAGAAAATCCTTAATTTTTTCCAAACCTTTATATTAGATAGAGATTAATTTCTATCATCTACACTGTGTAAAGGATAAATGTGATGTAATAATATTTTTATAACAATTTCATTGAAGAAATTATATCAGCACTAAATTGAGATATATTATCATTTAAGCTGTTTTATGCAATAGCAGTGTTGCAACCAAGCATATTTTTCTATCAATAAAATCACCAAGATATTTAAAAAGGTTTATGTCATTGAGATGATAACAACTCATACTGAAAGCAAATGAATATTTTTTCATAACTCATTAAGATACTTTTTAACATTAATTATTAAATCAATTTTTTTATATGTTGCATTAAAACTAATTGCTAATGAATTCATAAGAAACAAAAGCACTAAAAGTTTCAGAACTGGAATTAATTCAGGATCTTATGCTCTAAAATCTGACCCTCTACCACCGCATTAAACCATGCAGAGCAATAAGATGCATTCAAAATATTGAATTGACAATATCATGATCATAGTCATAAGCTAAAAATATAAAGTTGCTATTTTAGTAGTTAAGTCACTTTAAATTGAAACTCTACCACTAAACCTTAAATTAAAGTGTAATATTTGATCATGAAATCCACAATAAAGTGCTTCAAAATACCTCCCACAAAATTAAATAAAAAGTATGTTTTTGCTACACATCTCTGCTCAACATTAAGTGTTATTGCAAGTCATTCTATCAACAATAAAACTATTTCTTATATCATCATGTAAAAGCTACAAATTATGAATAAATTTCAATGAATAAAAAATATGTCGTACAAGTTTTTATATGGATTAATTTAAGGATTAGATTTCAAGGTATATTTTTTTACAAATGCTATTACCAGTTTTGATACAAAGATGGATATTAAATTTAATCATTACAGTCTTAAGTTCAAGATAGATAGATAGATAGATAGATAGATAGATAGATAGATAGATAGATAGATAGATAGATAGATAGATAGATAGATAGATAGATAGATAGATAGATAGATAGATAGATAGATAGATAGATAGATAGATAGATAGATAGATAGATAGATAGATAGATAGATAGATAGATAGATAGATAGATAGATAGATAGATAGATAGATAGATAGATAGATAGATAGATAGATAGATAGATAGATAGATAGATAGATAGATAGATAGATAGATAGATAGATAGATAGATAGATAGATAGATAGATAGATAGATAGATAGATAGATAGATAGATAGATAGATAGATAGATAGATAGATAGATAGATAGATAGATAGATAGATAGATAGATAGATAGATAGATAGATAGATAGATAGATAGATAGATAGATAGATAGATAATAGATAGATAGATAGATAGATAGATAGATAGATAGATAGATAGATAGATAGATAGATAGATAGATAGATAGATAGATAGATAGATAGATAGATAGATAGATAGATAGATAGATAGATAGATAGATAGATAGATAGATAGATAGATAGATAGATAGATAGATAGATAGATAGATAGATAGATAGATAGATAGATAGATAGATAGATAGATAGATAGATAGATAGATAGATAGATAGATAGATAGATAGATAGATAGATAGATAGATAGATAGATAGATAGATAGATAGATAGATAGATAGATAGATAGATAGATAGATAGATAGATAGATAGATAGATAGATAGATAGATAGATAGATAGATAGATAGATAGATAGATAGATAGATAGATAGATAGATAGATAGATAGATAGATAGATATGACCAAAGATTATAACATCTGGCATCATATTAAAAATTATTTACAGTCACTAAATTAATCTTGATTATTGTTCTATTAATTGTTAATTTTGTAATATACTAGGGAGATAACTTACAATTTATGTAGCATGAAATCAAGCTATGAGTGCTGCACAGAGAACAAAGTCAATTCAGGGTAAAATTATATATGGTGACAGTTTGTAGATTATGATAGGTAGGGAGTAATTTCTGTTGTCTGATGGTGGATGGAGTTGAAAGTGGTTAGGGAAAATGAGTTTTATTGAAAGTAATTGATCACACCATTCAATACTATTCAATGTGGTTATTGTTGGATTATGACCTATTGTATATGGTTGTTTGAGTAGTAACCAGGTGGCAGCTAAAATATCTGGGGTGCAATATTGTTGTCCTGGGTCTTGATTTATTGGAGCATATTGAAGAATATAGGTGGGTGTCTTCTGGTATCATGGCCAAGATGAAAATGCAGATAGTGCACTAGAAAACATACACAGTGAAAATTGTTGCACATGCTGTCAGAGGGTTATCTTCTGACAGGATTTAATTAGCTGTTATATAGATGCAACTGGTTGTCTTTATATATTTAGCGTGATAGCCCTAATCTAGTTGAGGGCTTGACACTGCTGAAAGACATGTTGTTGAGTTTTTTCTGAAGCATTACATAAGGTGAAGAATGGATATTTTTATATAGATGGCGATATTGAATAAAGTTCAAGGTTGGCAATGCATGTAGGTTAAAATGAACTAGGAAATCAAAACCTTTAGGCTTTAGAGACCAACTTGCAAAGCATCCTTAATCAATAAACCACATATAAACTTAGATTTAACATGATAAAACTACAGCATAGTTTATATACACCAACAAACCATACATTCAAACATTCCAGGGAAAAACAACAACTTTCTTAGGCTTCCTATTTACATGGGCTTACTTACAATGAATAATACTTTACAAACGAGCTTAAAAAATGCCACATGGATTGCAAATTTCCTCCCCAAAGCTTATCTTTCCCTTTATGCTAAAATTCACCTATTTAATATACTTATAATGACCAAGATTACATATTATTCGCCTATTGTTAAATTTTTAAAATTGTTTAATTCTGCCACCTCTTCTGTCTGCAATAAGCTACTATGGGATAGGAAAACAAGTTTCAATCTCAGCTAAGAGACTTAATTGCCTATCCATTAATAATGGTCTGGGCCTCCACAACACCAAGTGTTCTATATCCAAATAGCCATAAATTCAATTGCATCAATTGTTCAAAAGTTTCCAGAACTATGATACTTATTACAAGTAATCCCTGCTGATAGATCTCCCCCTACATCAGGTTTATTTCTCACCACATTATACCAATCAAACTTATAAACCTCCAACAGATCAACACATATGATATGCTATATCTGGAAGCCAATAAAGATTATCCTTTCCCCATGTTTGCTATCAATAACAACTAGCTACTCCACTCTTTCAAAAGATTGTTCCTGGATTCTAAATATCATTTGTACCATTCACAGTCTAATTTAGTTTTTCATGGTTTAATTTAGCCAACTTTTACACACTATAAATTGCAAGTTAATCAAGCTATGATGAAGAAAAATATCTTGTTTGGTATTTTCCAAAACATAGCTATATTTTCTGATTAACTCAACCTAATATTACTTAGTATAATGTACACTGCTGGCAGAATCAGTTTTTTATTTAATTTAGCAAGGGTGCCAGAATTTATACAAGAATTCACTGATATATCCATCACACCACACATCATAAATTAAGAAAAAAATAACTAAAAGTAAGATCAGGATTGTTTCTTGTCACTTAATGTTGTTTTCAGAGAATATTTCTCCCAGGCTTAATTAATAAATATGGTAACAATGGTAATTTATACATTTTAAACTTACTAAAAAAATAAACAATTAAAATTAAAAACATGCAAATGAAAGTGTTATGTTAATGCTAAATATTTTATTAAGGTCAATTAAAGTATTTAAATGGTAAATTATTAATATAAAATTGGAAAGCACATACAAGCTAATCCAGACAATAATGTTGATCAACTAATAAAAAAACAGTTCATATTACACTTAGATTTCTTCTAGAAAGTTCCTTGAATAAGAAAAATTAATGTCTCTATCAGTATTATATTATAAGCTGATAGCTTGCAAATATTTATAATCACCAATTAGGGTATGAATAACTGTTGCTTACCAGTAAGTTTATGTAGATTTTTGCAGTATACATGTTTATCCCTTGGGATCTAGAGCCCATTGGCAGTTAACTGGTTTCTTTTGCTGACATTTTTACATCTCTGGTGGGTTTTAAAGCTGTACACAGGCTCTGAACATGTGATTTTTTTTTAAATCTTAATAAGGCATTCTTATCATTCTATACAACTTGATAAGAATTATTTTATTTTTAAATTTTATAAATAAAGTATCCATTCACTCTACATTTATCTCAAATTAAACAACATATTTATCAAATATAAGACTTTTAATTGTTTTCTTTATTTAGTTATTTATACACTACAAAGGGAACTCTAGATATCAACGTGTGTACATCACAAATAATTGATACCTTTTAATCTTGCCTACAGACTACATCTCAATACATCTATGTATGAAGACATACATCCACATAAAATTTGATTAACACATTGTTTATTTTGTTTGAAAAGTGTGACATTTGAAGAATTATTCACCAATTTTTAAACTTTATATTAATTTATTAAAAAGAAAAATACTACTTTAAAGGAACTAAAAGTTTTTGATAAAAAATAGATTTTTATTTCAAATGCTCAAATTAAATTTTTTTTTAAAAAAATAATGATTTACTTAATGTTTTCTTTTATGTACCACATAAAGTTAATACATTGCTGAATAATTCTAAAAATATCATAAAGTTATCAGATTTTATGTGGATGCATGGCTTCATATGTAGATGAATTGAGATGTAATTGGGAAAAAAGATTAAAAGAACATCAATTATTATATAAGCATATAAAAAATAAGAATAATAATGATTTAGTAACAGTTTCTTTTTTCGTTGATCATGAAAAAACGTATAAGTTTTCTTTAATATTGTTCTTGAAAATTTTAAGATTCTTTATGAAGAGAGAAACCACAATAAAAGAAAAATTAAAAAGCCAATTTTCATAAATAGAAATAGAATGTCTACAATTAATTGACAATCTGCTAATGTTAAAATTTGGGAAATCATTTTTGCTATATTTGAATTAAAATAACAGTTGAGAAAAGTTAAGTGATTAATTGAAAGTACTTTTGAGAATTATAATACTTTTTATAATATATTATTACCATAATGTTTATTATTATTTTTTTATTATATATATATATATATTTAATGCAATACAGGAGTCTGCATCATTACAGGCAATCAAAGTGTCAAAATTCATACAAAAATTACCCTCTCTTGATTTACAAAATATGTGAAGGATTAAGTGATAATGGTTATATTACACATTAAACTATAAAAGTTAAAATAAAGGTGCATTGATCATTATTATAATAGTGGTTCATATAACTTTATTTCAATTCTACAATTCCCTACTTTCTGTAATTATAACTTTAGATTTTGGATCAATGTGACAACATGGATTGGGTTGTGTACATGATAAATATATGATTTGAGATAAAATACAAAATGATAATTATTCAGACCTCAAAATAATTAAAATTAAAATTCAATAACAAATAGTAGCATAGCATGAAAATCCTTTAATTGGATGTAAAGCACACAAATAATTATCAAAATGATCTATTTTTTTTTTTATTTTTATTTTTAATTTTTTTTTTTTTTTATTTTATTATTAATTTTTTATTATTTTTTTTCCTTTTCCAATAAAAAAAAAAAAATTATTATTTTATAAAAATAAAAAATAAAATTTAATAATATTATTTATTTTTAATTAAAAATTAATAAAAAACAAAAAAAACAACACAACAATTTAATTTTATAATATATATATATATATATATATATATATATATATATATATATATATATATATATATATATAAATTAATAAATTTATAATTAAAAAAATAATAAAGGTTTTTTTTATATATATATATGTGTGTGTTAAAATGAAGATTCTTATGGGCAGTACATATAAGTTCATCCATATATAATTCACAGTCCTAATGTAGTGACATTTAGGCTAGATCATACCAGCCATCAACTAGATAATAAATGTTATTAAAAAAACATTGTAGAGGCACTGTAAGAATTGATGTATAACAAAATTAAATGCTCAATCAATAAAAAACAAGAACAGAAAATTTTAGAAATATAAAAATGGATGGAATGATAGTAGATAAAAAAATCAGAAGCTGTTTAGATTAATGAATTTAAAAAAATTCTTGCAAATGGAATCTGGTTTACATGTAACATCAAGTTTACTGATGCAATTCTTGTCTTTTAAAGATATCAGTGGCTCTTTAGATCTTGCATTGGATGAAGAGACTCATCTTGTTAGAATCTTAGTGTTTGAGAAATCAGTGATATGATCCACATCCATAGAATGAAATTAAAATGCCAATAATGATGAGTGATAGTTAAATGCATTAACATATTCACCTCTCTTAACATTGATGCAATGATTACTCATATCCACATAAGTTGTTCCACAATCTCCATATAAATTTTTTAAAATGCTATGGTCCTCAAGAGAGATAGATTCCTTAGGTTTGGATAGATTGTTATCAGTTTTTTGGTTAGACATATATGCTGTTTGTATATTATAAAATGTCCCTATATTGTCTGTTATTCCCTTTATATAAATAATATACTCTAATTGTTATAATTTTTTCTTCTTTTTGTTTTTCATTATTATTGTCTTGAGCCTAAATTAAGACCTTGTTTATAATTCTATTACAAAGACTCTTTTTTTATTTCTAGCTTAACGTGTCGATAGATATAAATTCAAATATACACTTTTTTTTTAAATTGAGAAATTACAATAATCATAACTGTTCTTTATATTCTGCAAATATTATTTAATCTCTCCCAGAGAATTATATATATATATTAAATTTAATTTTTCATGGATTAATTATAATATAAACAAAGGAATGAGTGTGAATATTTCCATGCAATAGCTGAAGAAATATGTTAGCAGATGTATTGCTGGGTAACTATCAATTACTATTAACAGCCCTTTAAACTAAAATATTAGTTCTTATAGCCCACAATATTTTTTTGACTTGAGTTTTACTTCAAAACCAAAAAAAAAAACTTATTTCTAACTCAAGATGTTATATGAATTTAAATTCAAATGTATACTTTTATAATCACTTGTGAAAATATTGTTTAAAAATGAATTGATGTATAAAACAACCAAAATTATAAAAAGAGACATTAAAATGGGATGTAAAATAATAGAAAAACTTTTAAAAAATGTATGACTTAGCAGTTTGGATAGAATAATCAGAATTGAAGAATTAAAATAGTGATTGAAGATAGAAATAGCAAATTATTAATAAGGAAAATGAATGCATTAAAAAAGAATAGTTATAAGGTAGAAATAATAAGTCATTATCTATTTTAATTGAAAATAATTGTAATATTAGTAAGGATTGAATAAATGGGTAATAATAAAGCATTAAGAGAGATAAAATTTTAAAAAAATGTTGATAAGATTCCCAGATGAATTATTGAAAAAAATGAGATAAAGGGTTTGTGGTAATTTGATAATATTTATGCAATTTATGACTGAAAATAATGATCAATAAATTTCCTTTTGGTAAAAAGGAATAAAGACCTAATTCTGTGAAATGTTGAGAAATTTTAGACCAATTACTTTAATCTTCCATGCTACTAAAATACTGGAGGGATTTTGGATATATTGGTTTTACACATACATATGTGACATGTTTCTGATTAAAGAACAAGTTGTATATAAAAAATCAGATAAACAACTATAGTATGTACACGTTCTAAATGAATGTAATTGGAGTGGTAAAAGTTATAATAAAAATATTCTGAGTAAGAAAAGTTTAACACTTAATT
This sequence comes from Epiperipatus broadwayi, assembly GCA_028023455.1. Taxonomy (NCBI): domain Eukaryota; kingdom Metazoa; phylum Onychophora; class Udeonychophora; order Euonychophora; family Peripatidae; genus Epiperipatus; species Epiperipatus broadwayi. The sequence continues at coordinate 16,421,424 of JAQFVV010012404.1, read as the reverse complement.
TACTGAACTTGAAAACTCATTTGATAGAAAAAGTATGTTTATTTTATCAGATGTATTACAAGACATAGATTGGCAAGAAAAAATATTTATTATAAATATATTGTGTGAGAATTAATAATTATGTATATTTTTAAATTGTCTTCTTACAGATCTGATAACTATAAAAGAGGTATAGGCAGAGGACGTTTCTCTATCTTTCTTTTACTTAGTATATATTTAGATGAGTTCTTAAATGAGTGTTGTTTTGATAAGCATGAAAATATTGAGGATAAGAAAATTAATATTATAAGATTTACTGTTAACAAGTTATAAATATTCTGTTATTTATGTAGCACAACCTAAGTATGTAATATTATAAAAAAAAACAACCCTCTGGTCATGCACTTTATTAATCTACAGGCAATGGTCCATGCCCAACGAGTGCATATAGATTAGTAAAGTGAGTGACCGGAAGGTTGTTCTATCTTTATAATATATGATAATCTGTCCGTACTTTTAAATGACGCGGATGAAAATAAGTCCTACTAAGTTTAAAACAATGAAAATAAAAAAAATAAAAATATTGAGAGTAAATATTAAGCAACAAGGTATAAAACAGGTTAATGTTGTTAATTATTACTAAAATTGAATCCAAATAGTACAAATACTATAAAATAAATTAGACTGAGAATTGCAAAATTAGATTTAATAAAAGTAGGAACTTTTCTGTGATCCATTAAAATTAGACTAAAAAAAAAAGCTTGTTAAATGTTACATTTATCTATTAAAGTGTTGGTGGCCGAGTGGTTAGCACAGTTGCCTTACAAGCTGTTGTCCCGGGATTTGCTTCCCGGCTGACGCTTTGACACATAAGAAAAAATGGTAATAAATTGTAGTTGTAGATTTGTAAGAGAATAGAATGACTAAGTTAAATAGATGACATCAGAAATGTAAAATTTTGAAAAGAGTAAATGAAGGGATTTTTTTTTTTTTTTTTGAGGAAATTTAGGCCAAAAAAGTAAACTGATGTCAAGCATTGGTAGCCGAGAGGTCAGCAGCGGCCTTGCAAGCAATTGCTTGCAGACAGTTGTTGCTGGTTCGCTTCCGGATTGATGCTTTGACATATGAAAAAAAAAAGTAAACTGATCTACTTATGTACTTAGAGTTAAAGTAATTAAAAAGATATGTGGATTTTATTAAAAAAAAAAAAAATAGTTTTATATTTTTAAAAAGTTTCTAGTTTGATAAAATAAACTGATTATAAATTACTTGACAAAAATTTAACTTTTTAATGATCGCTGTTTATAATCATTTGAAAATTTAATGTTACTTGCACAAATACACATATTTATGTAGGATTTCCGGTAAGATCATTAATTTATTAACATTAGATAACTTATTTTATGAATAAAAGCATATCATAATTTTAAAACATTCTTAATCTTTAACTCATTATTGATGCATATTTATAAATATGAGTCTGCTTTTAAGTTAAGATATTAAAGCATGGCATTGTGCAAAACAAGTGATTATATCATATTAAGGAAATAGTAATTATAAAATGAAAATAAATCAAGTTTGCCCTCAATGTGTTGTTGGCTAATTTACCCTGAAGGTCTGGGTCAACTAAGCTATTTATTTAAAGTTAATGAATAGAATATATTTTATAAATAGTTTGAGTAAACCCGTCAAGCTTTGGTTTCTTATTTGCTGTTTTATATATATATAATTATTATAGTTAATAAAGGTAATATAAGTAATATGTGTAAATTTGAAAAAAAAAGCATTAACATGGTGTGGAATCTATTTCAAACATATAAAATGTTTTCTTGCATAAGAGATTTTGCAATATTCCGTTATCAAAAAGTATGTTTTGAACTTTGATGTATAAAGCTCTGAAACTATTCTATCATTGTGCTAAACTGTACAGAGCAATCTTTTAAAAATATATAAATATATGACAACAGCAGCAACAACATTAGGCTTAATGTTTTATTAGTTTTTATTTGTGCTTAAGCAATATATTAATTTTACTAGTTTAGGTTTTGTTCTATCAATTAAAAATAAGTTATTTATACACAAACTGTTGTTTATTTTACTTTCTTTATATATATATAATTTAAAGCTCTACTTATTAGTTACCAAAAAAAAAAAAAAAAAGCATGTAAGTTTATTTTTTACTGATAAAAAGATTTTAAGCTTTTTTAAAAACAGAATTTTATAACACACTCAATCAAATTATTTCTTAAGTCAAAATAGTATTTAACACTACTTTCTTTATTATCTAATATAGGTGATAAACATAATATTCAATAAAAATAATATATAACTAATAATATTCATTCATTAAGATTAAATTGATTATCTATGTATAAATATTTATATTTTTTTTTTAATTATTTACTGTTAAAAATTAAATAAAATAAAAAATTAACAACATAAAGTGAGGCTAAGGCTTAAAGTTGGAGGTAATATGTAATTTTTTATTTTACTTTGAATAAATTTCTAAAAAAAATATATTAAAAACATGAAAGATTGTAAAGTAAGCCTACTTAATATTTATTAATATTAACAATATTAATGCTTTGTATACATCATAGTAAAGTTGTAGAATTAGAAAGCCAAAGATTTCTAAATCCCTTTCAGAAATATTTATATTATATCTGCGAAAACTTTTAATTGACTTTAATTAATTATTATAAAATCTCTAAAACATAATTAGTCGATCTTTGATTTGATAATAAAAATAATTATCCATTTAATAATTTAAAACAATATAAAATGCTTTATTAATAAAGTTTATACTTTTTTTAATCTAGCAGTGCTTTTAATTTTTACGTTTAAAGTTAATAAAATATTTTCTAAAGTTTGGCTTAGAAAGTTTTTTTAAGTATTATTTTAAAAACACTTTACTGCCTGGGATCATTTCATAAGATTGATTCTCATATTTTGAATTTATAAAAACAGTAGTTTATTTTTTATATTCAGAAAAAAATGTTAATTTAAAATACTATAGTTATTTAAAAGTATTTTTTATATAGTAAAGGTGATTATTTTTTATTTTAATATAAAAAGTGTAACACATAAACATATACTCAGACATATATATATAAGCATTTTTCATTTTTCTAATTTTGGGATTTTCCGTTTTATTCATTTGAATAGCTAACCACTCATCCTGATTTGTTTCATCTTGCAAGTCAAGTATACATTTTTAAAATAAACTTTTGTTTTTAATTATAAAGTCTGCAAGGGTAAATGCTGTTTGAATTTAAATTTTATTTTGTTTTCAATAAAACAGTTTAGTGTATATCGTTACCATTGGATAAACGTTCTATTACATTAAAGAACAAGATTTTTTGGCTAAAAGCCAATTTTAACAATGCAGTTGATTTTGAAATGAATATTGGATAGATATGCTTCAATAATTTGTAAGGATTAACGGATTTGAAACAACCAATTATTAACTGTTTTTACAATGCCCTTTAATAGAAGACTCTGTATTAAATCTGTTTTTCAATAATTATATATATATATCACATTACAACATCCGAAAATTAACTATACATAAACCTTCAATCGGTTGTCAAAGAAACCTGTGTAAATAAAAGATGAATTTAAGATTTAAGGCAAAGATAATCTTAGGCTGTTATCCTGTGATTTACATTTATATACCTTCTAGCTTTGTGCAAAATCAGATTCATTATCTGAATAATATACATATAGAGAAAGAGAGAAAAGATGCTCATTGTGTTATCTGTGATTTGGATTCGAACTCAACAGAATAAAACTTGAAATTTTATTCCGGCTCTTATCTGAATTAGTATTTCTTTTAGACAGACAATTCAAAGCTAACTATCTAGCTAATCTTATCTGAAGCATTTAAAAAGAATACTGTAGTTAACAATGAAAAGTTGCCTTATTGTTTCTCCAAAAGAGAATATTTATAAGATATTTTTTTGGAAGATTTTACACTAATTATCAGTTCAAAATATATAAGAAGTTTTAAGGAGGACATCCAAATCTGAAAAATTTGATTGGTTACAAATATTTATTAGATACACACATAATATATATATGTGTGTGTGTTTATAGAACCATATTTTTGTTTCATTATATGTAGAGATGAGAATATAAATTATCATATTATGAATTGATGGAAAATACAAATTTCAAAATCAAATTATTTGTATCATAATCAAATGTAAATAAATTGTTTTGTTAACATTAATTAAAGTAATTATCTCTTTTCCTTTTGTTAAATAAAGGTATCTGGATGAGCAATGATTTGTAAGTTTATAATTTAGGTAATTTTATATTTTATTCATTTAAATTAAATAAGGATTGGGGTATTAATTTATAAAGTTTTACTTCATATACGTATCAGATCTTACGTCCATGTGATTTTCTATAGCTTTTAAACTCGTAACTAGGGTAAAATTATTCAGGTAAGGAATCAATCTAACAGAAAGCTAATAAACTTAATATACATAATATAAATGTAATCTCACTTTTGTGTTCAGTAGTGCCTCTGTTCCTGAGGCACCCTATATATTCCTTGATCTCAACTATACCATTATAATATATATATATACTGTGCCGGATGGTTCCGCCGAATGAAGTATACTTACACATATATATGTTTTGCTGGTTTCATACTTCTTCATAACACATTTATAATCTTATAAATGTTACATGAACGAACCGGCACATTCAAGCAAAATGGGAGATATTATTGATAGCTTTAACTATCAATAATGGCCCACCTCGGCTGCTAGATTCAAACCTTTACTATCCAAACACTTTATTTGTTTTGAAGTAAACTCCAGGTGCCAGCTATCTATTCAGAAGAATAAACAATGTATTTGGTCAGTAGGCTCATAATCCAGTGCTCGAAACAACCCCAAAACTAGCCCAGTCTAATTTTAATAAGTAATACAATATAGAAAAAGAATTGATAAAAAGAATTGACCAACGAATAAAGTTTAATTTTAAAGACAATTTATTAACTAACATTTACTAATTATAAACATTTTTATAAATCTATAAATAACACACACATTTTAAGTTAACATACTATGATATATTTTATGAAAGAGCAAAAATAATCTTTGACATTTAAATTATCTAACATTCACAAACACACACATCAATAGTTCATTGTATGCATGCTTATAGTGTTTATATAATTTGAATCTTGAATTTTTACGAATTACAGTGGTGGCTACTACATATAAATGAGAATAATAAAATGTTTTACCTAGGAGTTTTGGAATGTGGATATTGCTTGTTGTTAGCTGTTTCTGATGGAGTATATCTAATAAAGGATATTTAACCTGTTAGATTTTATGTTTCTTGGGGAGATTTGATGCTAATCCATTGGCTTTATTCTTGGAGACAGTGGAATATTGACGGAGGATTTCTGAGATGTTAAGTAGACATTATTTTATGGGCAGGTCTTGCTGATCTTGTTGGACTAAGGGCTGAAAGAAGAGTGTATATTTCCATAAGATGCTCAGCACTGCATTTCTGTTTCTGAATATATAATTTAAACAAGACTGACACTGAAAACTAGGCTGAAAACTGAACTCCTATAAAAATATGGCTATTTATATATGCAAATTGTTTTCGTTTTAATATCCTCTGGCAATAGGTGTTGTCAAAATTCCTTTAGTAATTAATTCTATGACAACATGTTTTTGAAGATTGTTTAATTAGTAGTAGCCATTTCAAAATGTGTTGTTTTTATATCCTTAATTAGTAGCCCACTGCTGTGTTGTTAAATACATTTCATTTCAATATTTATTTTCATGTGTTTTTCAATATAATTTTAACATGCATTTATCTTATTAATGAGCTAACATTTATTTTTATTTACCATCGCACATATATACGCATTTATTCTAATAAACTGGAATGAAAAGAGATTTATATTTTAACTTTTAATTTATAATAATAACACTTTTTAACTTTTATGAACTCTTAGTTTTATCCTTTCTAAACAAAACTACCCCTCCCTCTTTTTAACTAATTATTTTCTAACTTTTATTTCAAACACTTTTACGAAATAAACTGTAATAAACTCTTCAACATTTAAATATGTTTTTCTTTTATGAAAGATTATTTTTTAGATAAATTAGTATGTGCCAATTTCAATATTGGTACTATATATATATATATATATATATAAGTGCGGCTGCAGAAAAAAGTTTGCTATTAACTGAAAGGAGACCCTTTGATTCCTCTTGGAGGTCTTAAAAGAACCGAGCAGGGCAAATTTCTAATGTCCACTCCATACATTCTTGTCATTGCAGCTGTTATTACTATGTGATTATTCATATAGTATATGAACATGGATGGGCTGCTAAATGACACACATTAGCCAGCATGGTGAGTTTATTGGCTTTTTACCTCAGAGTTTAAGAAGATTTTTTCCAATATATACAATCATGACAGACAAAAATAAATCATGGCCCTTATTCCCAGGAGGCTGCAAAGTCACCAAGCAATGCAGCAATTTGTGGCTGAAGGTGGAGGGTGCTAAGAATCCCCTGATTGTAGACTCAGGCTGTCATTTGATGATGATTTTTATTTAGGTACTTACAACTGCAGATCACTTTCAAGTGAAAGAAGATTACAAGAGTTAGAAGAAAAACTGTATTATATTAAATGAGACATTATTGGACTTTGTGAAGTTAGAAGAAAAGATAAAGAAACAATTGATGCTCTACTATAAAGGCACAAATATTGGAAGTAAAACTGGAGTAGGATTCATTATAAATAAAAAATGGAAGAATAACATTGTGGAGATTGATGGTGTATTGGACAGAGTGGCAAGGTTAGTTTTACAACTTAATAGCAGATACCAAATACAGATATTTCAGGTTTATGCCCCAACAAGTTCTCATAGTGATGAAGCTATAGAAGATTTTTATATGGATGTACAAAAGGCTTTTTATCAGAGTAAACAACATTTTAAAATTGTTATGGGAGACTTTAATGCTAGAATTGGTAAACAAATGAAAGATAAAAATGTCGTAGGTAATTTTGGTTATGGTAATAGAAATGAGAGAGGACATAGACTTGTGGAGTTTGCAGAAAAAGAAACAATTTATATTATGAATTGTTTTTTGAGAAAAATTTTAAAACGAAATGGAAATGGAAGCATCCAAATGAAGGTACAGCAGAAGTGGACTATATTTTGACTAACAGAAAATACATATTTCAAGATTGTACTGTTCTTAATAAATTTAATATAGGAAGTGATCATTGATTAGTAAGATGTAAGATACATGTTAATGCAAAACTAGAGAGACAAAATTATTAAGAAAAACAATATTTATAGTTGATATTCCTAATCTTCAGAAACATTCTAATGAATTTAAATTAGAATTTATAAATTCATCTCAAGTATTAGTAGATTTTGAACACGATTCAGATTTGAATGACATTAATAGGAAAATAACTGATACACTTTTAAAAACTGCAATGAAGATAACTGGTAGAAAAAAACAGCAATTGACCAATAAAATTTCTACTGAGACTAGAGAATTTATGAAGAAAAGAAGGAATATGAGGATATACAACAATGATGCATTAAAAAGATTGAATATCTCGAATTTTGTAAAATGGTGCAGAAAAGAGTTGAAATGATATAGGAAAATATAACTAGAAAGGAAAGCTGTAAAAGAGAATAAAAGTCTAAAGAGTGTAAAACAACATTTTGGTATTGGTATGAAATTTATATCTGCAATAAGAAAAAAAGATGGCATTATTACTAAAAAGAGAGATGACATCATAAAATGTGTAGAAGACTTCTATCAAGAATTATATAGTAATAAAGAACAAGTGCCTCCTATACCTATTATATCTTCCAAATTGCCCAGAATTTTGAATGAGGAAGTGAGACATGCAATTAAATTTATGAAGAAAAAGAAGGATCTAGGTAATGATGGAATTATAATTGATGTATTAAAAGAAGCAGGTGAAGAAATATAAATTTTTTTAGCAAAGTTATATACCAAATGTCTAAATGATAAAGATGTGCCAGATGATTAGAAGAATGCAGTATTAATATTAATATTTAAAAAAGGTGATAAAGAAGATATTAGAAATTACAGACCTATCAGTCTTTTATCAGTTTTATACACAAATTTTATTAAGATAATTACAATTTGTCTACAGAAAACAGTGGATTTCCACCAACCAGTACAGTAGATCATATCCAGGTATTGAGAGAAGTTATAGACAGGACAAATGAATATGAGTTGCCATTATGCTCAGGATTTGTAGATTATTAAAAGGCATTTGATTCTATAAACATTTCTTCAGTGATTAAAGCATTGTATCATCAAGTGTAGATCCAGGATATTGTCATATTTTAAAGAATATTTATAAAAATGCAACTGCATCAATTAGATTACATAATGGTAGTAGGAAAATCAACATTGAAAAGGGTGCAAAACAGGGTGACTCCATAATTCCAAAACTTTTTACAGCAGTGCTGCAAGAAGTGTTTTGTAGAATAAAATGGAAAGCTAAAGGAGTCAAAGTAAATGTAGATTATTTAAGTCATTTACATTTTGCAGATGATGTAGTTGTTTTTGCAAATAATGCTTTAGAGCTACAAAAAATGTTGCAGGAGTTATCAGATGAAAGTAGGAAAGTAGGACTAAAGATAAATGTTAAAAAAAACTAAAGTAATGTTTAATAGATTTTCTCAAAATATGAAAATAAAGATTGATTATGATGAGTTAGAAGAAGTTAACAGTTACAAATACCTTAGTCAGATTATTAATACAGATGGAAACATAATGGCTGAAATTAATCATAGAATTAAACTTGGTTGGAATGCTTTTGGTAGAAATAACTTGATACTAAAAGGAAATATGCCTATGTGTTTGAAAAGGAAGGTTTTTAATAAATGTGTTTTGCCAGTTATTACTTATGAATCTGAGACTTGGACACTTAATAAAAGAGCAATACAAAGACTTCAGACCACTCAAAGAAGTATGGAGAGATGCATGTTAGGAATAACAAGAAGAGATTCAAAATGCAATGTATGGGTAAGAGAACAAACAGGTGTTACTGACCTCATTGAAAAAATTAAAAGAATGAAGTGCAGTAGGGCTGGACACATTGCTAGAAGAGATGATAATAGATGGACAATTGAAATTTTAAACTGGATTCCAAGAGATTGTAAAAGATACAGAAAGAGACCACATGTGAGATGGATGGATGAAATAGAAAAGTGTGCAGGGGTGAAGTAGAGAAGAGAAGCTAAAGATAGGAAAAGATGGATTGAACTTGGAGAGACCATTTTGCAGTGGATTGATAATGGTTGATGATGATATATCAGGGCATATATATGGGTTAACATCTAGATGGATCTTTATAGAATTATTTGGATGGCATAAATGTAAAGATCATTTTCAAAGCCAACATACTTTATATTTGAGGATAATCATTAGTTTATTGATGGCCCATATACTCATGCCAACAGATACCCTAAAACATTGATGTTGATCAGCATTAATGTAATGATCCCAGAAAATTTTTAATATATGATTGCTTTTATATTTATTTTAGCATTTATATATATATATATATGGGCAGATGAAATATTGATGATTCCATTATAGTATTACACTCTAAGTTTGGAATTGATTAGTTGATAATTTTCCTTAGATATTACTATATGTCTGTTCTAAATCCAGTCACAAGGGATATCTGATAATTCTTCATGATTATTTCTGGGGATAATATTTTTATAACATATATGTTGCTTATTATTTATTTTTACTTCTGATTTTTTGCTCATTTTCTATGCTCAGTAAATATGGTGCTTTTTGTGGATGGTAATAATTTTTGTTTGATGAAAATGATTTTATCACCCATACCGTTATAATATATATTTATATTAATAATATAAATTTTAAAAATTAAAATAAATTATTTAGGTTAAAATTAAACAATATCTATAAATAAATTTAATTTGTTAATCATAATAATACTTACTTTAAAACAACATACTTCTTTTTATATATTTCAGTAAAATACAGTATTTATCTTAAATAAAAATCTCCTGCTATGTAAAAGAAGTCCTATTATACAAATAAATATGTGTAGACATAAAAATTTGGATATTTCTCAATAAGTCAGACAGAATTTTTTTAAATAAAACAAAAATAGAAGTTTTTAGTTATATAACTTTCTTTAATATTTTTACTTTTATTCTAATATAAATGTTTTATCTAATTAATAAACATTAGTTTGTGATTTACAAATCTATTTAAAAAACTTTGCAATTAGTATTCATTCGTTTTTTATATTGCTTTTTCATTTGTCAATCAATTCCATGCTCTTTCAAAGTGATGCTACCTATCAAGTTTTAACTGGCTCAAGAGATTTATAATGATATTTGAAAAGTTTGGGTATTGATATTTGTTTTGTAATTTTACATTGAACAATTCTGATGAAATGATAATGAATCTATATCTTAATTTAACAACAGATATAAATAAAAGAAAATCTATATAGTGCAAAGATTAACTTCAGCGGCCAAGTTGCACAAAATATGAATCCTTGTTCACATTATTTTTTAAAAGAAAAATAATCATTTTAAAATAATAATTTTATTGTTTCAAGATAATATTTTTATTATATCAAAGTTATTTATATTTAATAATTATAAAAATATTCTTTAATTTTATAACTATATCATGTTTTTAGAGGAATTTAAATTTATGTCATAGAAAACAAGAAAAAATTAGGGGGACATAACTTTACTTTTATCATTGGTACCCAAACCCCCAGGACTAACTCTGCATGCCCACATCTTCAGCAGAACTTTTAGACAAGTATTTATTTGTAGCAGTTTTTATACCATATATATATATAGAGAGAGAGAGAACAGCTTTGCAAGTCCAACAGCATTACATTATAGTTGGATAAAATTAAAGAATAACACTGAACACACACACACATATAGAGGATTTAAAATTACCCTGATTTAATGTCTTGCATAAAATCAACATTTGAGATATTTTGCAAAACTTCATAAAATAGAAATGTTATCTAAGTTCTATTTCTAAAAGCAGATTATTTATTACAAAAAAAAGAAAGATTAAAAAAATGCAATAACAAAGAGTCTATTATCAATCAATACTTTCAAAATAATTTTACCAAAAACAAAAAAAAAATGCTAAAAGATTTAAATAACCTTTTCCCAACCATTAATCACAACTTAAAGCACAACATAAAATTGTCACTTCTGTTGCCTACATAAATATTCTAGAAGAACATTTATTTTAAACAAATTAAAAAAATTAACTCTATAAGTTACATATATATTTTTTAATTTAAAACTATAAAATCACTTATTAAATTAAATTCTATTTTTCTTTATTAAATAAGTCCACATTGACTATTTCATAAAACGCAACTTTATTTTTTAACATATATTTAATTTGATACTTTTTTAGAATGCTGTATTTTTTACTACAGATGCTTTATTTCTTCAAGATTTTTAACAACAGTTTTTTTTTTTAAAGGTGACTTGATAGAAAAAATTTATTACATCCAGGATTTTTAGCAAACTGTGTCATTTATTTCTGTTTCGTTTCACTTAACATTTTAAATATATAGGATAAATAGCTAATATAATAAAGAAAGACTGAAAACATATCTGATATAAATTAAATTTTGCAATATTAGCTTTGATATAATTACTTTTTCATAAAGAGTTAATAATATTATTTGGATTTTTTGTATACTCAGAAACATCAGTTAGTAATTTTCTTTTAAGTCACCTGTCCCTTTTTGTTATACTTTAATTTATTCAGTGAAGCTTGGTTTGCATTTTCTGCAGACCATAAATTGTTTGGCTGGCAGTTTATTGAGTACATTGTTCTATTTTTTTTTAAATCAGAGAATGTTTTCTTCTCTTTAAGATTACATAAATCAGCCTTTTCTTGTTCTAGTTTTATTTTTTGTATTTGGGTCAATCTTGATCATGCTTGAATGTGGTTAATCATGAGCTGTTCTGCAGACATATGACATTTTTGGTCCTAATGCTTTATTCTGGGACAAGGAAAGCTCACCTGCACTGTTTCATTGTATTCCTTACAAGACTGCTTTATTTTTAAAATCTCTAAATAGAAAAACTAGAATTAGTTTTTTTTTTATAAACCACTAGAAGAAAGATATTATAAATCTCTCTTTTTAAGTCATAGGTAAGAAAATGAACTTATCTGTCAGGGTATTTAATGTTTTCAATACTCTCATACACTCTCTGATATATGTCAGTAAAATCTAGATCAAACTTTTATATTTTGTTTGCCTGAGATTTATTTCTTTTTCTGAATTTAATAAACTTTAGAATTATTTAAAATTATTTTGGCTGACATTTGTCTGTGTTCTTCTCTTAATTGTCTGAACAATGTTAAAAATCTCTTTCTTTCTCTGGGTCTAGCTGGTAGCATTCATCATCATCATCAACTTTTGATCACTGTAAATTAAATTTTCTAGATAATTAGTGACCTAGTGGACCCTTGGGGATCAAAAGAAGTGGAGAAGTGACTGGTGCAGTATATATTATATCTATTATCTGTGCATAATTATATATGTATAATAAATCAGTAACTAAGCCTTAATTTAAATGGGTAGATTTATTTTTATTTTAAAACAGTTGTTTTTACAAAAAAATGCTAAAGAAAAAATTTGCAATCTTTTTTAATTTTTTGCACTTATTTTAAATAATGCAAGTTTTCTGGTTTACTTTTTTTTTAAAAAATCTTTTTTAAAATAAAAATAGAAACAATTTTAAATAAAAAACTTAGTTATTGATTTATTATACCTATATAATTATGTACACATACTAACTATGATATATATATTAAGAATTTGAAATGATTTACAAAGTGTTTTTTAAATTGAAAGAAAAAATATATAACTTCTCTCTCATGACCATTATTAACTCTTTGATATTCCCTCAAATTTCAACATTTTTCTTTGTTCTCATGTTCAATGTAATATTTAAGATTAAATCATTATTACTTACCAGAAAATTATAAATTTGATATTATTTGATAGATGTTTTAGTTTACTACTGAAATAAATTTTAAATGTTTACATTTTTTTATAAATGTTAAAAAAATGAGATCATAATCAAAACAAAAAGATTATGTCATCTTCTCTAGAAAGATTATTCACAATTTACAAAATCAATAAAATATATTTCTGAGTTTTTAAAAATCTGAACAAATATTTATTTCTATTATATCTAATAAAATATGCTTTTAAAGTTTAAAATCTTTCAATATTTATTGCAAAATTACAATATTTTCATACTCATTACTATAATTAGATTGCTTAATAGAAAACTAAGCTTCTGTATAGTTTTAGGCCATATTTGCATTGTCCACTAATATGTTTTATTTTTGAAAATAAAGTATTTTAATTCAAAATGAGTTATTAATAATTTATATTTTTGATATCTAATAAATATTATGTAAATTATTGCATAAAAATAGCTAAAATTGTAATAAAATTTACAAATAAATATATTTTTGGTTATTCAAACCATTTTCTTTAAACAGTGTTGTAAAAATCATGATGTCAGAATTCTGTCATAATAAAATAGATGTACTTGTAAGGGTGAAGCTTAATTCTATTGTTTAGAGGATTTTTTTGATTTTCTTGTCATTTATCAAATTTTTTGAAACTAAAATTTTATATTATAATGTATATAGGAAAATATGCATATTACAATATAATGCTTGTGAAAATTCTCACTAGGGGGTGAATTAATAAAAATGAAGCAATTCATTTGGAAATGCCATTTGATTAAAAACAAATGGAAAATTTTACAAATAATTGTTCTTTTTTTATATTTTCTTGCCCTGTTTTCCATATTTAACATATATATAAATTTTCAAGCAATTCTATGGAATTTGAATATATTGAAGTGCAATTTTAAAATTTCATTCTAACTTTAAAAAAATCAAAAGTTAACAAACAAACAAGCTGATTTTTCAAAAATCAGTAAAAGCATTTAATATAAGCATACTCATTGGTCTTATGATTTTGCATGATATATTTAAATTTTATATATCACTCTTAATATTTGAAATACAGGCATTCTTCATATACCTGGAGCTTAATTGTAAGTATAGGGGATTTAACACAAACATTCAAACACCTTTTAACTATTCATACTATCTCATATCAATGGTATACATGACCACACACATGTAGAAAAGATAAATAATCACAAATATATTTTATGCTGAACCAGTACTCATCAATTGGTTCAGATCATCATCTCCGACACATAAATATAATCAGAGCACTGTTTATATTAACATGGAAAATCTTCAAACTTTAATGAACAGGCTTCAATCTACTCCAATCTCCAACTCTTCAGCCATCCATACAATTGAAAATCTGATGATGAAAAAGCCCAAATCCCATGCTGATACCAATATTATTATTGTGCCATGTTGATCTCAAATCACTCTGACCCCTCATGTATAGGACTATATCCATTTACATACATAGAAGAGGGGTGTGGGCACAATGCAAGCATAATGTGTAATATTTGAAATACAGTCATTCTTCATATACCTGGAGCTTAATTGTAAATGTAGGGGATTTGAATACAGATACTCCAGCACCCTTCAGATATCCATACTATCTTGTAACACTGATGCACATGACCACACACATGTAGAAAACATAAATAATCACCAATATACATATTTCATGCTGAATCAGCACTCATCAGTTGATCTAAATTATCATCTCCTTTACATATTTACAATCAGTGCTCACTTTATATTAAGATAGAAATCATCATACTTTAATAGTCAGGTTTTAATCTACTCCAACCTTTAATTCTTCAGTCATCCATACCATTGAAAATCTGATGATGACATGCCCATATTGTCATCATCATGGGATTTGGGCATTTCATTATCATATTTTTAATAGTATTGATGGCTGAAGAGTTGAAGGTTGGAGTAGATTGAAGTCTGTCCATTAAAGTATGAAGATTTGCTATCTTAATATAAACTGAGCACTGATTATATATGTGTCAGAGATGATGATCTGGACCAACTGATGAATGCTGGTTCTGCATTAAATACATAATTTGGTGATTATTTATATTTTCTATATGTGTGTGGTCATGTGTATCAGTGATATAAGGTAGTGTGGTTAGTTGAAGGGTGCTTGAAAGTTTGTATCAACCTTAAATAAAAAATTTTGATTGCTTTATGTTATATCAAATTGTAAAAAATAATAGTTCTTTATTTACCTAATATAATTGCAGTAATTATACCCTGTTTTTTAATTTATTAAATGCAGTAACAGTACATTCGAATTTATGTTATACTTGAGAAAACAAACAAAATATTATAATTGATGCCAATTATTAAGGTGACAACCAATCAAGCTAAAAGTTTTTTGATTTTTTTTGCCCCATTATTAGCTTATAAGAAAACTTCAAAAAGTTCAACCTTAATTATGATACAAAGTCTTTATAGGTTACATTCAATAAGAATATTTAAGGACATAATATATGGCATTGGAAAATATAGAACAACTACTATCACATTTAAATTTTGAAGCTAAATAATAATCTATATTTAATTGATTTAAATGGAAATGTCCACCTTTAAATTTGCATTATATCTTATGTTGCTTTAGGAAGTAGTTTATAAAAAATTCTAATGACCACTGTCAAAAAAGTGAAGAACAAAGTCAGATCTAATATACAACAGTTTTTATATTAAGTGCCGTAGATTTTCCAATAGCAGATATAACATTTGTTGTTCCACATGTAAAATTTATATAAATACATTTTGATGAACAATATTATCATAGATCTCTCAAACAAATCAGTAAAATCAAGATTTAAGTTACTCTCTTTTGCTTCTAATACTTTTTTTTATATTTTTTCTTGCAATGAAATCTATATCTACAGTGTCTCTTGATTCTCTAAAATGTTATTAATCATTGGTCCAGAAGCAAACTAATCAACAAAATCCTCCAATACTATTTTGCTTTACTAAAAAATGATAATATTCTGCAATAAGTAATGAAACATTTTCTAGTTTTTTTATTTCTGCAAATTGGTACAATGGAAGCAGTTTTAATTTCAAGTATCAAAAGTTGCATGGGTCTATATATTCTTTACAAATGTTGATATTGTTGAAAGTAATTTCACATTAGCATATTTTAAAACTTTTGCAAGTATCTTAATCAGGAACTGTAACTATTTCATTTTTAACATTATAAAATTTAATTTTAATTTTATTAAGATGAATATCTTTATCCAAATCTAAATGAATCGGCAGAATGGTTGTATCATTTTAAATCATTTTCAAAAAGCTTATTAATTTATATTCTTTATTTAATTATTGTCTATGGATTTAGTCAAATTATAGTACTGTTTACAGGTTCATGTGTAATTTTATTTGCAATATAAAATGATTTAAAGCAACTATAATCAGATAAGCACTTTAGCTTCTTGGAATTTTTAATATTCAAATTAAGTGTTTTTGTCAGTTGTTGAACTTACGTTTTTAAATCTTTATAGCTTTTTATTTAGTTCTACATTCAAGTTATTATTTTTCTAAGCAATAAATGTCAATTTCTTCTTGATTACATCAATAATAATAGAGTCTTGTTATAAAATCAATAAGGATTCTTTATTTTAGTAATCTATAAATCAGATTTATTTATATTAGTAATATGACAATTTGAAATTATAAATGGGCAATTTTAATATTAAATACCTGATGAAATTTATAGTCAGTAGTAGATATATCTAGGGAACAAATGTCAAATTTCTTATTTATATAAAGAGAAAAGGTCTTACTTTTTAATGCAATTATATATAATAGATGTGCCTAAAAAAACTGATAATGTCACTTTTTTTTATCTATATGATTATAACAACAGTCTTTAATGCAACTGTTATTTTAAACTAGTTTGTGATTTGTCTAATAACTTAAAATTATAAATGCTAATGTAATATGAATATCTTTTGCAATTTTATTTTTAACTATAATATAATTTATTATATTTTATTGTTTACTGCATCAATGCATGCAAGTTTCTTTAAAACAAATTATTAACTTCATTATGATCCATCCATGAGTTGTCAAAAAATTCAATGTCAGTAAATTATTTGATTTCACAGCATTGTTGTGCCTCACTCTGCAGTCAAGATTTACTGTTCCTCTTAAGAAGAACTATTAAAATCTCCAAAAAAAATTTTTAATAATGTTTATATTGTACCCAGTAAACAATAAAAATGATCTTCTCTGAACTTTCTGAATCTAATATTGGAGTATAAGCATTGATATTGTGGACACTGAACCATTGTAAAAATCAAATTTTAATGTCCTTGAACTTATTTATACATCTAAGAATTGTAAAAATATATGTTTCTAAATTAAACTTTACAGAAAATCAAATACTATGGAGCTTTCTTGTACTTGATGATCTGTTCTTTAAAGATAAATGTTTTTGCTATCTTTTTATTCATTTGAACTTTTTTTTTTTAAAGTTTTTATATAATTTCTCAAAACTGTTTATATCCCTTTGCAATATGTTGCAATCATAGATTATATTAATAAAGTCTAAAACATTTTCAGTCAGCTACATAACACAAATTATGAAAAATCCACATTTTCTCTTAAGTCATCAATATTAAACTATAATAAGACTATTGTTCTGCTTTGGATACTACTAAGTTTTACTAAACCATTTTTTCTTATAAAAGATATAAACTATGTATTCAAATACTGAGAGAAAAAAATTGTGTATTCTAACAATATGGCCCATTTTATCAAAGGCTTTGGATGAATACTGCTACTGCTACTGCTACTGCTGCTGCTGTTGCTGCTACTGCTACTACTACTAATAATAATAATAATAATTTATTTTAATAATAATAATAACAACAACAATGACAATGATAAATAATAATAATAATAATAATAATAATAATAATAATAATAATAATAATAATAATAATAATAATAATAATAATAATAATAATAATAATAATAATAATAATAATAATAATAATAATAATAATAATAATAATAATAATAATAATAATAATAATAATAATAATAATAATAATAATAATAATAATAATAATAATAATAATAATAATAATAATAATAATAATAATAAAGGCATTAGAATATATTTCTTAAAATATTTCATTTTAACATTAAATATTTTCATACGCTTGTGCTTTAAATTTTATTATATAAACAATTAATACATTCTACAGACTTAAACTGCATTTATATATATAATATATGTGGGATTCGAACTCAAACTTTCACATGACCCACTACTCTCAGTACCATCTCATATTGCTGACCCACTTGATCACACACATGTTGAAAAGATAAATAATCACCAATATACATATTTCATGCTAAACCAGCAATCATCAGTTGGTCTAGATTACTATCCTCACACATATATATAATCAGTGCTCAGCTTTATATTAAGATAGTCAATCTTCGTACTTTAATGGACAGGCTTCAAACTATTCCAAACTCATGCATGAATACATATATTGGTGATTATTTATCTTTTCAACATGTGTGTGATCAGATGTGTCAGCAATATGAGATGGCACTGAGAGCCTGTACAATGTATTAATTTATATAAATAGTGTGTAAAAGGTCTGCCCATCCCTCACATATGTATGTATAAATGGATTATTCTCCTGTACATGAGGGGTCAGAATGACTAATATATCAACATGGGTAGGATGGCAACCTTGGCACTAACAAGGGCTTTGAATGTTCCACCATCAGATTTTTAATGAAATGGAAGACTGAAGAGTTGTGAGTTGGAATAGTTTGAAGCCTGTCCATTAAAGTATGAAGATTGGCTATCTTAATATAAAGCTGAGCACTGATTATATATATGTGTGAGGATAGTAATCTAGACCAACTGATGATTGCTGGTTTAGCATGAAATACATATATTGGTGATTATTTATCTTTTCAACATGTGTGTGATCAGGTGGGTCGGCAATATGAGATGGCACTGAGAGTAGTGGGTCGTGTGAAAGTCTGAGTTCGAACCCTGCATATATTATATAAACAATTGTAAAATACTAACATAATACTGAATAATAGAAGCAATAAAATTAACAATAATCTGTCTGAATTTTATTAGTATTATAAGCATTTAAAATATGTTTATTTATTATTATATAGTTAATTT
This sequence comes from Epiperipatus broadwayi, assembly GCA_028023455.1. NCBI lineage: Eukaryota > Metazoa > Onychophora > Udeonychophora > Euonychophora > Peripatidae > Epiperipatus > Epiperipatus broadwayi. The sequence continues at coordinate 16,402,179 of JAQFVV010012404.1, read as the reverse complement.
TTAAGACAAATACTTGCAAGTGTTCCTCAATAAATAAAAGGCAAAGGTGAAAAACTAGATTAAAGAATAACAATATAAACCTATTAATAGAGTCCTTTGATTACTCAAAATTACAATACATGGCTCTAGAGTCAAATAAATAGAATAAATTTATGTTCCTACATAAAAAGAGTATTAACTTATGTCTGTTAATAGATAATATCAATTTTATTAAATGTTAAATACTTTTATACATTGATTATTATATGTAGCTTTATTATACATAAATATAACTTTTATTTCTTAGTGAACAAGTATTAAAAGATAATGTATAACGATTTTAATATTTCTTTATCTTTCTTAAAGTTTATATATATATAGTAAAAATATTGAAATTTATAGTACGGATATAATTTTACTACATCAAATTTCTGACGACTATTTTGCAAAATATTTTATAAATAAAAACATTTTTATTTATTGAGGAACTACATTTTAATAAAATCAATATTTCATTAATATCAAAGAACAGCATTCATATTTTTTTAGGTTAAAAAAATGCGTAGTAAACAGGTTTTTTACTCTTCTATGAATTATGATGTAAATTAATAGAATTCATTCGTCAGACACTTAAAAAATATGAATATATAGTCACAAATTAAGAACACGAACCACTTATCAAGAAACTGCCTCTAGAAGGAACATCATGACTTATCTGTAAGTTTAAAAAATATTATAAAATATTGTCTTTAAGATTTAGTTTCTGTAATATGCATAATTACTAAAGAAATTTTAAACAATTGTTCATATATTTTAATGGAACACTATTTGATTTAAAAATTAGTGTATATATATATCTTGTATGTAATAAAATAAACTGGAGTTAATATTATAAAATTTAATAGACCCATACTAAATATAATAATACTTATGCTATAGTTAGTTTATGGCATATTTACATACCCAATAATAATATTTACATTTTACTTTACAAATAAATTCTTAAAATAGTTATAGTTTAATAAATTATTATAAAAATAATATAGTTTTTTTAATGTAAGCCCAATTTTATTAGTATTTATAAATATATACACACATGCGCATGTGCAAGTAAATACCTGAATTCAAAAAACTAAGTTTTCTGTTTATTAAAGCTAAAACTGCGATGACTTGAAAGGATTTTCTACCTAATGAAGATTTTTCTTTTTCTATAAATAAAAAATAAAAAAACATTTCAATTTTTTCTATTGTTTTGCATAATTTATTTTTATTTTCTTTTTAATAATTTAGATGGAAAAAATACAAAATAACTATGCAGTTATTTATATAACCGCATTTTAATAGCTATTAAAAGTAGCATTATTTAAAAAGGAAATCATAAGAAGATATATGATCCTTATTATTTTTTAGATATAAGTAATAATTATGTTCTACCAACTAATTGATAGTATGCTTATTTTAAACTAACAACTTTTTTTTTTTAATAAAGATATATAATGTTATAAAAGTAAAAAACTTTTTTTAAAGTTGAAAATAGCACTTTTTAATATTAATATAGTATTAAGGAGATAAATTTAAAATTTAAGGTAAAAATAATACCAACGATAAAAATATTTAAAAAAAAAAAAACAAAAAAAAAAAAACAATCAAATAACTACAAAAAAACAAGTATTTATGTTTAGAAAATTTAAGAAACATTGAATTACTTGGAATAACAAATAAAAAAATATAATAAAATTGGGGAAAAAATAATCATATCTTCTATTAAGAAATTTAAATAAACATTGCAGAGGCATTGTGGGAAAGCTATATTTATATATATATTATTGTCTATATTAAACTTAATGTAATTAGAAGGAACTTGAATTCATACTTTCAAACTTCCTACAGCTATCTATTTCATTTTATACAACCAATACACGTGACTACATACATGTAAAAAGGTAAATAATCCCCAATATACATATTTTGTGCTGAACCAGCACATATTAGTTGGTCCTGATCACCATCTCCTATTTATATATGGAATCAGTGCTCAGTTTAAATTAAGATCTTCTCCACTGAATGGAACACTCAAAGCCCTTGTTGGTGCCAATATTATTGTCATACCCATTCTGACTTTAAGTCACACTCACCCCTCACATATAGGACCTTAATATGTTCATTTAAACATACAGAAGAGGGATGGGTAGAATATAGGTTGAATATGTAATATATAAATAAATATATAATGTCTATACTAAACTTAATGAAATTCGAATGGACTTGATCTCAGACTTTCAAGCTAAATATATTATAAGACTCTTTCTTAAACTATTTATAAATCATATATTAACATATTTATTTTGACTATTACATATCGTTAGCAATAAAATCTTATCTGATTAATTCTGTAAATGAATTCTAGTAATAGTATTTTCGTAAGAAGATATGATAAAATGACAAAAAGCATATTACTTCAATGTAATATTATATTTTAGGCTTAAAACTTAAAAACTTAGAACAACATAAAAGTTTGATTTTATTTTAGAAAATTATACCTTATCAAAATTATAATTTATAACAACAAATTGCAAGTTTCCTTCTTAGGCTGCTTCATATATTTTATTAGATATCTGTGACATCTATTTTCTAATTTTGATTTTAAATTTACGCAAGAATTATATAACAATGTCTCATAACTCATGAATATTTTCTGGGTATTTGGTATTCATAACAGAGCTATTTTATTTGATGCATGCCATTTTTATCAAAGAATTAATTTATAAATGCAGTAGATAATTATTAATAAAATAAAGATATTTTAAAACTACTTTTATATTATTAACTGATTATACATACTTTAAAAATATTTAATTTTTGAAGTTTAGAATTTTTAATTTGGTTAATAGATAATAAATATATAAATGATAAAAAATATATAAAAGCGAAATTTACATCAATGTTATTTTTAGCAATTGTCATTTTGTTATCGTTATATACATTCATTATATAATAAAGAGCATGAATAAATATTTATTACTTTCTTTTAAAGTCATAAGTATTAAATTGTACAATTAAAAAAGAAAAAAGGTGGGGGGGGGGAGACAAAATTCCAAAAGCTGAGAACTTGCCAGTGTAATGCTAAAACATTTCTTTAAAACTTTTGGTTAAATATGATGTGCAATTGGTTAAAAGCAACTGCATTTTTTAAATAATTTTATCAAATGTTAAATTACAAAAATGTTATTTAAATAACAGAGAAACATGTTGATAGTATCATATTTCATAGTTTAATTTTTTAATTTATTTATTCATTATTAATAAATTTTTTTTTTATTAATTCATTTAGTTTGTGTTTGTAATTCAAACCAAATATATGCTTTTTACTCCCACATGTTAGTTAATATTCACAACCCTGACAAATCATGTAATTCACTGGGGGAGGAGGGCATGTTGGATGGCAGTAATAATTGATGATGCTCTTTCATTTAAAAACTTTTCCAAAAGTAAACTTTCTTTTTAGGAGGTTTGTTGTATTTGAGTTTGTTTTTATGAAACTGAACAAGAAATAAAAATATTTTCAGAAGTTCTTGTATTTTTAAATTATAAGTCATTCATTATTATCATATTTGTTAATATTATTGTATTTTTAAATTAAAATTTTTATTTGAATTTAATCATTGAACTTATTATTTATTCAAACCAAAGTTTAGAGTACACATCTTAAAGATTTCATTATGGATTATTATATGCTTTTGACACATTTAATATAAATAAAATTCCATCTGTAATAGAATATAAATACCATGCAGGAATAAAATTTTACCATTACATAATTGGTTTTTGTTGCAACATTTCTTGTTTTGTTTTTTTTTATTGTGTTTCTTCAAATTTTTGAATGCATTACTGCAAATTATATAAGGGTAAAAATTTATCTCTACTGGTATTTATTTTTTAGTCTATTCATTTTTCACTCTATCTCAAGCAATGAATACACTCAAAAATCCTGAGTTCAAATCATTCTATTTACATATATAGAAAATATTAAGTATAAGCAAATGACATACTGCCTTAAAATTACATATTGCTTAGAAAATAGATTACATCTTAGTTCAGCCCATCCTTCTATTATTAATATATATGGATACTTAATGTTTGATAATAAGAGAGATTAAGTTGACATAATGTCTACATGGACGTGACTATAATCAAATCCAACAACAGATTTGAGTATTCCATCATTGGATTTTCAATGAAATAGATGGTTGATTAGTTAGAAAGGTGAGAAGATTGAAGCCTGCTGTTTAAAATTTGAAGAATTGCTATCTTATTATAAACTGAGCACTGATTGTATATATGTGTGGGAGATTATGATCCATCTTAACTGATGACTACTGATTTAGCACAAAATACATATATTGGGGATCATGTATCTTTTTCACATGTGTGTGGTCATGTGTATCGTTTGCTTGAGATAGAATGGAGGATTAATAAATTGAAAAATCCTGAGTTCAAATCCTTCTATTTACATATATAGAAAGTATTCAGTATAAACAAATGACATACTGCCTTAGAATTACATATTGCTTGGGAAATAGATTATAACTTAATATAAGTTCAGCCCATCCCTCTATTATTAATATGCATGGACATGTAATGATCAATCATATGAGAGGTTAGATTGATATATGTTTACATGTGTATGACTGTAATATCAAATCAAACAAGAGTTTTTTTTATCAAGAACTTTATTACATATTTTAATTCATTTGTACAAAGCAATAAATGAGATTTGATACATAAGAGAAATATGATTCTTATTTATACATAAGAGTGATTGTCCTGATAGATGAAAGATTGCTAGAGTCACCCTCAGTTCTATAATGAATATCTATCAGGTCCCATGTTGTTCTGAAAGTAAGCTGCAGTGCAATTTGCTCATCTCTGTTTCTCATTATCATGAGTTTATACATAAAAAAAATTTGTCAGGGGTCAGCATCAGGTTGATTATAAGGCATTTTACAATGGGTAACCGAGTAATTATAAATCAGGAAAGTGGAACTTTCTCACCAATAAAAAATTCCCATCAACAATACCAGCCATGAGGGAGTTGATTAAAGATTGTTTTACAGCATATTCTGATTGGATCGTAGCTCTACATCCATAAAGAACTGACCTTGGATAATGATATGGGTAATCGTATCATCCTCCCTGTGGCATAATAGGTGGACCAGATCCAAACAATAAATCCCCTATGGGCAACAAGGAAATGACATGTGGGGAGGGCATCTACGCTAAGTTTTACCAGGAAGTTGAAGAACTTTGGCTCCACATTTCAGCGCTTGAATTTTTTTAATTAAACTAAAATTAGTGATATTGAGGAGCATCGGACTGAGGAAGGAAAAATTATTGATATGCTGGTAAGCTTCCCAGTAACTGATTTTATTGGCAATTGCTTGAATTGGTAAAGTGTTTGCGGATATGTCAGTAATAATTACAGATAACCAACTTTTATCTGGAGGTGGTGGAGTGTCTGTATGGCTAATCTAGATAAAAGGTGTTGCTTGTGGAAAACATAAACTTAGCTTGCATATTAAAGTAAAGGAGCAGTGGAACTGTAGTGATTGCAAAGAGTGATAGCTCATTCCATTTGGAGTGTCTCTGTATATTTTAGAGACTGCCACCATCTTGCCCTTCCATAGTAGCCATATGCACAGGGGGTTTATATTGCTAATAATTTTTTTCATAAATTTTATAAAGGGCATAAAGTATGATATTCTGGGGAACACCAGCATATTCATCAAAGAGGTTTTAGCATATAAGGATGTATATACCATTGCCAGAGAATTTGTTATTTTGCTCACTGATGTGAATATTGCATCCTGAACTGTCTTTCTCATAGCAAAAGGGGAGAGACTGATTGGTAGTCCAAGAAATTTTTGTGGCTTTGCAGTAAGTGAAGTTGATATAGAGTTCCCAAGAATAGCCCCCATGAAGCAAATTTATTAATATTAAGCAAAAGTCCTGACTCCAAGAAAAAATTTGTCATGATTTCCCTTTAATTTTGGAATTATTTTCTGAGATGGCAGGAACACAGTAAGTTCATCTATGTAGGATATGTGTGTAATGTTTTATTAATGCCAAGAATATATATTCCAGGGAGGCTCTGCTTGATTTTGCTCAACAGAAGATGTATGTAAATGATAAAAAGCAGGACACCAAGCAGAATGGATTTGGTTGGTTTAAAAAAAGGAGAAATTTTACTATTTAATGAGATGGCAATTTCCCTGTTTTTAAGCAGATTTGCTATTATATTGACAATGCCAGTAGGTATCTCAAATTCACCAAGAAGATGGATGAGATGGGCAGTCTTCACTGAATCAAAAGCCCCAACAATGTCTAGTTGGACCACCACAGGCTTTGATTTACTATTAGTTCTGGCATGATGACAATGATCTTAAAGAGGCTCATTGCCTTGGCTGTGGATTATCCCTTCCTGGCAAATTGGAACTGTGAAATGTATAAAAGCACCTTGTCTTGAATTTTATCCTTTATGATAGATTCAATTATATTGACCATCAAGGGTGTCATGGAGATGGGCCTCAGATTCTCAAGTTGTGATGGAACATGTTCTTCATGAAAAATGGTATCATCCTAATGGGCCTCAATGTCAAGAGATAGAGTGGAGAGGAGATCCATCCAATAAGAGTTTTGAATGTTTCATCATCAGTTTTTCAATGAAATGAATGGTTGAATAGTTGGAAGAGTGAGAAGATTGAAGTCTATCCATTAATGTTTGAGAAATTGCTATCTCAGCATAAACTGAGCACTGACTGTATATATGTGTGGGAAATTATGATCTGGCCCAACTGATGGATGCTGGTTCTGCATGAAATATGTATACTGAGGGTCATGTATCTTATTCACATGTGGGTGGTGGTGTGTATCAATTGTTTGCAATAGAGTGGAGGATAAATTGACTAAAAAATTCTGAGTTCAAATCTCTCTATTTACACATATATATATATATACACACACAAACTCAATCACACCAAATTCAAATTAAACAAGATTTTATCCAAAACTTTAAAGAAAATAAAAAGTTCTTAACATAACAAATGGTTTCTCTGCAAAAACACTTAACAATATTTTAGTTTTTCTAAGTTTTAACTAGCTTTATTTTATTTTCAATTTAGTATAGGTGAATTATTTGGTTGATTGCTTTAACTTAGATTTTTTATATAGTCAATTTATTGTATACTTGTAATTATTATTTTACAAAATGTTATCATTTAAAAAAAAAAAAATATTGCCAAAATTAAATTAATATAACTGAATAAATGTTTTAGTAAAATATAAACAATTAATCGATACACCATAGTAAATAACTAATTAAAAATAAAGCAAGTTAAAAGAATAAGTTAAAATATATAAAGTAATAAGCTAAAAAAAATGTGTTGTTATTTGCAGATTTCTATTTTCATTATAAAAACGCCATTTCCCCCCTTTCTTACTTTTTTACCAGCTTATTCTTAACAGGACATGAATTCTAATAAAAATCACGCATAGTTATAATCTGATTGTAGGGTAATTTATAATTATTGAAATATCATTTGGGGATTTGTGTGTAAATTGTTTGATAATCTCTGGACAATTCTTAGTTGTTCCGTCCCACTTTTAACCATGATTTGATATATAAGGCTGCTGTTATTATGATCAATAAAAATCTAGATTTTTAGATGCTTGTTTTTGTTTAATGTTTATATAAATATTAATACGAATTATCAATTTTAATAAACCTGCCCATAAATAAATATACTGTTATAGTAATTAATAAAAATATGGATTTATAGATAATTTTTTTGATAATTTTCTCCAATTTTTAGAGATATGGTGTATAAAATATACAAACTGATGTTTAAAACAGTTGAATAAATCCTAGAGAAGTTGCTCGAAATTAAATTCATTGCTCTCCATTCTATTGATTGATTCTAATCTTTTAATATTATATGCCACTGTTTGCCGACCTAATTGAACTGATAAACCTATTGCAATTCACTCTTTACTGCTTACTATTCTCTCCATAATTGAATAGTATATTGTCATAGATAATGACAATTATTATTTATGGGTTTCAATAAATATGCTTTATTTATATATAAATACACAAAAGCAGCCACACCTAAACAATACCAATATCAATAATAATCTTCAATCTCAATGTATATATATATATATAGAGAGAGAGAGAGAAAGTAGTTTACAATAAGATGATTAAACTAATCTCTTTTATCTCAAAATTAATTATTCTGTATCCAAACTATAATTAAATTAAAAAGATAAAGCGTGTCAAAACTTTTTCTAACCTACACAACTATATAAAATATATTTGTTTAATTTATTTTCTAATCAAACATCATTATATGAGATCTAATGTATCTCTCTCTTTCTCACTATTTCTCTTTCTATATACATAAACTATATTAAATAATTACGTTTTCATATTTTGTCATTCTAAATATTAATATAAAATAATATTCATACAGCGTTTGTCTCAACACTCATTATTGTATAAGAAAACTAAGATTAAGCTTGAAGCTTCTAATTCATCCGTCTTTCTAAATCATGAGAGAACACGGTCATTCCTGTGATCAGAGTACTATTAGAATTGTATGTGAAAAGAGAAACGATCGTAAACGTAAAATCAAAAAGGCATAGTTAATTACACAAAATGAATATATAATGAAGCAAAAAAATAACACAATTCAAATCGGCAAAAAGTAATGTTCTCAGCAGACCGACCATGAATATGACGTGAAATATTGAAAGTATTACTCAGTACAATAATATTATTACAAAATTTATATTCAAAGTCTGTATAAGTATTATTTTACATTAAACTATATTATATTATATACCGTAGGTAATATGTAATAAAACATTCTACCAGAGTATGTAGATAATTATCAACAGTAGTAAATCTTTGGTAGAAACAATATTTGTTACTTTGCTGAGTCTAGTGTCTATGTATCTAGTCAAATATATTTTATTATTATTATATATATATATAGTATATATTTTAATATTTACTTTAGACATCTAGATAGTATTATACTCATAAATTCAATTCAGGCATGGCTGAAGTAGTTTGGAAAACGAAATTGTAAAAAAAAAAAAAAGCAAAGAAATTTAATTTAATATACGTTAAATTAGAAACCAATAACAATCAAACAAATAAAGATGTAATTTTTAAATGTTATTTAATAATGAAATGTTTTATTGATATTCATGAATATGATATTAACTTCTTGAAAATATACCAAAGTTTTAAAATAAATATTAAATTATATATTCTGTTATAGTATATTTATATTATATATAACAATGACAAAAGTTTAATTTATTATATATACACAAACACGATATCTTTTAACATATGCACATACATAATAACTATACATGAATATCGATTTATAGAATTCTTTCACAACTCTTTTCTTTCTTTTTGCAAATTATTATTAATTTAATTTTCTACAGTAACACTATTTATTATGTATCTTCAAAGTCAAAATATTAATCTACAACAAATCAATGATAATTAGACGACAAAGAAGTCATATTTATAAAATTGTTTTTTCGCCAATAATTTATATATATTAAGAAAATATTGTTTTTTGGAATTGAATTTCATACTTGTTTAATTTTATATAAAATGGAGTAATTGTTTGATATTAAATAATTTTATAATTACATGTAAAATTAGTATGCATAAAAGGGAAGTGTTTCTAATAATTTAAAAAAAATTGCCAAGCTGGCTCTCAGTATTTTCGTATCATATTTTTGGCTAATTATGAATGGTATTTCAAATTAACTTTGTCAGAATGGATCTCTAGTATTATATATATATATATTGAAATGATATAATCACTTTAGGTGATTATCTCTATCAATCACTTAATAATAATCAGAGAAAGGAGAGTGTAATACAACATAGATTATTCACTCTTTAAGGACAGCTAGCAAATGTTAAGATTATTTAAATACAAATGTAAAACATACATCTTAGAAAACAAACAACTCATAACACTGTCAAGCATTGTTAACCGAGAGGTCAGCGCAGCGGCCTTGCAAGCAAGCAGTTGGTTGCAGACGGTTGTTGTGGATTCGCCTCTCGGCCGATGCTATGACATATGGAACAACTCATAACACTAAAAAATAGGCATGTGTTAAATTAATATTTATATACATGTATGCATATGTATGTGTTATATTTGTCATTTATTAATACATATAATAAGCAAAAATATGTATATATGATAAGAATTACTTAAAATATTATATAAGATCATTTTAAGTTTAATAATTAAATTAGTAATAATAATATTAATAATAATAATATTATACAATTAATGTTCTAAAGAATTTATAATGTATAACAAAACATGGGATAATTCCTGAACACACATAAATATTGTTTCCGATTGTCATTGGTTTAAAAGAACAAACAATATAAATAGGCATTTCCAAATAGTTCTATTGATTTGGCATTCTAAATTGCCATAGCTAAAAGAAAATAATTCTTAACAAGTATATAAAATCACTTTCTTGTAAATTCTAAAAGTCATGACAAGTTAATTAAGTAGATTCCTTCTGGGACGGGAAACTTTATACAGAATATCTTTCATACGCATTATCAAAATATCGCAGAATGTCTCACTTTTAATAGCAATGTAAATAAGCAAATATTTTATCTAGCACCGTGCTTGCAATTATATTTCATTCCAATATCAGCCTTTCAAGCTAATTGAGCACACGCCTTTTGAGAGTGTTAAATAAATGAATACTTTCCTCTTCAATCCAAGATATAGTATTTATGCAGGAATAAAAAGGATCCTCTTATTCCCATGACTCAAATTCTTTTATATGAGCAAATCTGAAGAACTGTTGAGGAGAGCGTGAGTAGATACTCACTTTAAATTACTATTTATGATGTTTTTTGACTGAATGACGTCAGTGTAATTACTTAGAATTTACTAAACATCATTCTTTCTGAAACTTAATTATGAGTAAATAAGCAAATATTTTATCTAGCACCATGCTTGCAATTATATTTCATTCCAATATCAGTCTTTCAAGCTAATTGAGCACGCGCCTTTTGAGAGTGTTAAATAAATGAATACTTTCCTCTTCAATCCAAGATATAGTATTTATGCAGGAATAAAAAGGATCCTCTTATTCCCACGACTCAATTAGCTTGAAAGGCTGATATTGGAATGAAATATAATTGCAAGCATGGCACTAGATAAAATATTTGCTTATTTACTCATAATTAAGTTTCAGTAAGAATGACATTTAGTAAATTCTAAGTAATTACACCGACGTCATTCAGTCAAAAAACATCGTAAATAGTAACTTAAAGTGAGTATTTACTCACGCTCTCCTCAACAGTTCTTCAGATTTGCTCATATAAAAGAATTTGAGTCATGTGAATAAGAGGATCCTTTTTATTCCTGCACAAATACTATATCTTGGATTGAAGAGGAAAGTATTCATTTATTTAACACTCTCAAAAGGTGCGTGCTCAATTAGCTTGAAAGGCTGATATTGGAATGAAATAGCAATGTAAATAAAAGGGATTACTTTTAAAAGCATTGCTAGTACAAATATCATACCTACAACTTTGAGAAAATAATAAAATAAAGGATCCACTGCCAACATTTAAAAAATATTTATCTGAGATCTGAAAATAAAAAAAAACTAAAGTATGTTTCATGTTTTGATTATGAATTTTTTTTAAAATTTAAACTAAACAAGGCACTATATTGTAACGGTATATATATATATGCCATTACAACACTTTCAAATAAAATTAGAAAAGATCTATAAATAAAATCGCCCTCAAATAGAAATATATATATATAAAAAGAGAGAATTTAATAATTTTATTTAAATTAATATATATATATTGTAACAAAATTTAAAGAGATCAAATAGATATTATTACCATATCTGAGCAAAGGAGTCCAAATATCAAGAATTATAAGCAAATTATTAATAACAAGTATTATAACTCAGGTATACAGACAGTAGGTTTTATCCACTTTCATTTCTTGGTTTGATGTTAAGTGCATGTTTAAACAAATACTAAGTGAATATGGTCTAGCAGGGCGCCACTAGATTATCTGAATCTAGACACGGTTATATCTGATAACCTTTCACATGTACCGGGTTTGAATCCCTTCTTGGTACTTTATTTCTAATAAAATGGGAGATTTTGCTTTTTGAGCCATATCACTATATGCACTAATATTTAGGTAAAAGTAAAACATCTATAAACCAAAGTGGAGTATACTAGACATAAATCATTTCTCAGATCTTAACATAACAAATGTGTTTCAATATTTTTATAAGTTTACTAGCTCAGATTATATATAACTAATTTAGGATGGCAATTCACTCATCCTTGCATGAAATAGATGATGGGATATGGTGATAATAATACTAAGAGATCACTAAATATTATAAAATCAATATTTATTTATGGCCTTTAAACAGTTAAACAGCTCATTAATTAAAACGTTGGTGACGATGATGATGATGATAATAATAACAATAATGACAAGGGTTTCAACTACAGCTCTAGGACTAAGCCTAAACATAAAACTAAATTTTATAAAGAAATTCATAATTATTGCTTAATTTTAGCATACTTACTTATATCTTAAATAACTAATATTCAACCATTGATGATGATGAATAATCACATTTAACAAAGACTACACTTAATGAAATATATACGCCTCGTTTAATAAAACAAACTAATATTTATTACTACATTTCTAACATATACATAAAAATTTCTAGATAAACATGAAAATTGACATGAATAATAATAATAATAATTGATTATATAACAATCCTCAGATTAATTTTAAGTTCTTCCCCCTTTCCCTTCAAATGTATTTTGTATTAAGTTGGACGTCACATTGACCATGATTTTCACTCCATGAGAAAAGTATTTCAAGAAAAAAAATATTATCTGCTCATTAGCACACATACTGTAAAAATCTAACATGTAAATAGAATGTAAAAAAAAAATGTTAGTAAAATTGAAAGAGCAAGTTTTAGAAAAGAGTTTTAAATTATTTTCTCCCCCCTCTCTTCTACCTCTGAAATGCTATACTTAACTTGAAACAAACTAATCTAATATTCTAATACTACTCATTATTTCACATTCACTCGCAATTATACACATATAAAAATATTATTATGTATGTGCGTGTTTTATCCCATAATAACAAAATATTATTTAAAACCAAGATAATAATAATATATTAGTTAAAACTAAAATCATAATACCATAAAAAAAATTGTTTTACACATTAATATTTTTCATAACTGTAAAATTAATAAACAAATAATTTTCATACATTCAAGATAATTTATGAAGCTCAAAGTTATTATTGGTAAGACATTCTTGTTTTAATCGATCTGAATAATCTTTAAAAGTTCTTTAAATAAAATATACCACTTTATTGCTAAAATGTTTATTAAGACTGATATCATAAAGAAAATAGATATAAAAGTCATATTACCGATCTTTTGTTTGTGGCGAATTTCCAAGGGTTCAAACTTGTCTTGTATAATGTCTATATTTCTGCAGCTACCATTTCCATTTTACGTGGGAACAATCTCTTTCTTGAGGTGTATAACTACTTGATGATGATGACTCTATTGAGGTTATTTGCTTTAGTGGACAATTTGGAAATCATTATATTAATTTTTCTTCTCTTCCTGTCAAGCATGATTCTTAGTGGATGAAATACAGCGGTTGTTTTCACATTTATAAATTTTCTTGAGTTTAAAATCAGTTGCTGGAACAATTAATTGGACTTGATGATTAATATTTATCAGTAGATTAATTCATCTTTTGTCGAATGCAGGTGAATGCTTTCTTCCTTCTATTAAAAAACATCTTATTTCTCTGGTCAGTTGAAAGGTGTAGAATATTATTTTAGACACAACATCTTTTCTTTCCTATGTGATGTGCAGCTTCCCCCAGATGGTCAGCAAAAATGGGACATACATATATTTTTTCTAGCCAGCCATTTCTTATATTTTCAACATTCAATTTGATAGTTTAATAATCTGAATCATAAACAAAAATAATAATTCCAGACACTTTTTATATCCAATTTTTAGCTAACTTAACCAATCAGAGATAACGTCACTTGCTATTTTTGGACAAATTTGTTTTAATTAGATCTCTAATTTATTTTCAACTAAATTATTTTTCAACTGAAAAGTTTAATCCTTTTTCCAGACACTTTTGTTTAAAAAAAAAAAATAGACTTAATCCTTATTTCCTTTCTTTTCTCTTTTTTTTTTTTAACATCCAGGTAACATTTCAAATCTTTGAGCTTCCTTCTTTAGATCTTGAGATAAGACAATTTCAAAATTAGAGTTCCCACCCAAATTAAGCTCCCAAAGTGACAAACAATTATTTACAAAAAAAAAATTGCTACAAAGATCGATATCTGATTAAACAGATTTCCTCTTTTAACAAAAAATTGTACAAAAAAAATAATTTGACAGATTTAATCCTTCCTTTTCTTTCAATATTTAGTAAATGTAAATTTCTGTATGTAATGTACACACATCCTTCATTCTTTCAAATCATTCATAAACTAACATTAAATACTATAATTGCTAGCTTAGTAATTATAACCCAATTATTTAATTAAATCTGTAACTTTTAAATCCCACTTATAATTAAAGAAAAGCAAAATAGAAGTATAGAATAAGACATTAAAATTGATCAAGCATAAGTTAGTTTTAAAGAAAGTTAAAATGTTGAATATTTGAAATATAAAACAATTAAATAGCTTACACATACACTGCCTATACGTATGCATTATAACTTTGCTTTTTAACAGAAAATTTAAATATTAAATGTGTGTGCTGCTCTTTTTGATATTTATTAACACACAAACAAGTAAAGCATATAATAGCTGTCCCACTCTCTTTCTGTCTAAAGTGTTTAAAATTTTGATCTGGTAGGGTTTGAACTTGGATGCCCTACAGCTTCTTTTATGGTTATATAAAATTGTGATGATGATTTTTGGTTTACCTTTTCTACATGCACATTACTATAAATTTATCTAGTGACTAAATTGTAATGGCACCATATATAATGCACAGATGGCAAACTAATTATATAATTATTTAAAGTTACAAATCTAAAAACAAGATTGATTTTAATATTAAAGAATAAAAAAAGCTGCTAATTAGTTATTTTTAATCTTAGAATGGAAATGATTTTCTATAATGACGTAATAGCAAACAGGCCCATTGGGCATAAAGTCATACAAGAGATTAATTAAAAAATACTAGTGATAAAATTTTCAGTTCCTGTTCTAAAGAAAGCCGGTCAACAATGATGGAAATGAATACATGGTTTACAGAAAAAAGTCATCATTGCCAATAATAACAGCGCCAAGCCAGGCAAGATAGATCCTGTAATTTGATGATAAGAGTTCAAAATGATATAAAAAGAAAACTTTTAAATGGAGATTAGATTTGGATTGCTCTTGCTGATTGCATGTTATTGAAACATATTTTATATATGTATTGCGAATCTCCAAAATGCAGCTACAATATGTGTCCCATATTTGCACCAGCTGATCCTCCTGAGAAATGGTTTCTGGAAAGCAGCAAATGATGGACTTGTCTTCACCTAGATCAATATGAAATGGAAAGAATTTTGAATTGTGTGATGCATCAAGGACCGCAAAGAGCATTGGGAAGTATGATCTTTTTCTTTTTTCCCCATGTATCATAGCATCAGCCAGGAAGTGAACCCACTAACCCAGGACAACTGCTTGTGAAGCAGCTGTCACTGACCTTTCAACTACCAATGCTTGACAATGATTTTTTTCTTTAAATGAATTTTAATTATATAATACAAACTTTTCCAAGCAGTAATTTTAAATGTCACTTAAATTTTAAAAGAAATCCCTTATCTGACTAAAATTTTAAATTATTTATTATATTTTTTATATGTGTGTTTGATATCATTTCCTGTCTTGTAAATTTCATTTTAATTAATTATTTAAAAATAGGCATAAATGGCTGCATAGATTCGTAAGATTATGTTAGTTTAAATGGGTTAATTTTGGGTTAATTGTTTCATAATTAGATCAGTGCTGGTAGATAAATATACAGATGTTTTATGTCAATGTAATTTGGGTAGGTGCATTGGATATTCATTCCCTAATGGCATGTTAACATACAAGGCATAATACCACCTGAATGTATGGCCCAAAAGAAAAGCCATTACATTGCCAATGGTCATAGACATATTTCCTATGCTATTGATTTTCTTACACTTTGGTTGGGACAGTAAGCCAGCAAAAACTGCTATCCCCATTTACAGAACATCTCATATATATATATATATATATATATATGAGATGTATATATAAATGGGTATATATATATATATATATATATATATATATATATATATATATATCAAATGATTTCACTTTTTGTATCATCAACTGGGCAATGGATTGTTCCTGTCTATTGGTGAAATTTATTAATGATCATGGGGAAGATGCTCATGCTTTCTTACAATGATTGCTTAGTTCTCAAATGATATAATGCTGCAGATGTAAATTCCTGTCAGCATGATTGTGTTAAGCTAACAATCTTATTTTTCATTTATCACATTAGTATATCAGTAAGCTAGTGTTGGTTTAAATGTAAGATTTTAACCTAAGGTTAAAAAGGATTAGCTTGGTTATATGTGCAATCTATATAGTATATTTATGCTTAGCAAAATATTAAAATTGTAATAAATCTATTAATATACCTATCTGTACATATAATTTAAATCAAATATATTCAACAGTAAATTTAATCTTCGTATGTTTGTATTAATATATGTGTGTATAATAAAATATTTTATTGAATTAATTTTGCAGTAACTTAATTTATATATTTTATTAATAATATTTGAAGTTAAGAATTAGAAATTTTAAATATACAATGTTGATATTTTAAGCTCAGATTCTCCTTGTGCTAGTGATTGGGGCTTTTGGTTCGATAAAAGAGTAACTCACCCACAAGTATCTGCCACCTTTATAAATTTTATAGGTTCGAATAGCCTAGTGGTACCTTGGCATCACAGATCCATCGACTGTTATAATATTATCTTTTTTTGTACATAAGTCATTCATAAATTGTAAGAGAAATAAATTTTAACATAAACTGTTTTACGTTATGGATGAACTTTTAGTATGGAAAATATTATGGTATTGATCTAATTGGCTATCTACAATTGAATTTTCTATTTAACTGAATCTTTAAACACTGCTTTAAATACTGGGATGATTAATCAAAAAATTGTAGCAAAAATTGTGATTTATCCTAGTATTAATATAACTAAACTTTTTTTATAAATTCATTGTTTAATCTAAAACCTCTTAGTTTTCATTGACAATAGATCTTTTGTTTTTTGATGATAATTTTTTTTCAGTTTTTTATTCAGTTTAAAATAAATGAAGGGGGTAGGAGAGGGGAAGAGATTGTGTGTGTGAGGAGGAGGAGGAATCAAAAAAATATGATTTACAAAATGTAGATAAATTTCAAAGAATCATTTTCTTATTTGTACATGAAAAAAAAAATGTTTTGAAAATTTAGATTGTTCTTTTTTGTTTTGTTTTGTTTCTTGTTTTAAAAAGTAATGGGGAAGACAGAAGTGGTAATTCTAGTACAACTAAATTTATAAATTCATTGTATAATCTAAAATCTTTTTTATTGACAGAACTTTTGCCATCTTTTATTTTTTTAAATTTCAATGTGAATTCAATAAAATAAGTCAAAAGTCAAAAAAGGGAAACAAAATTTTTTTCAATACCAGCATGCTATGAGAAATTTTATATTTAACTTATTAAAAATTACTTTCAAGATAAACTTCGTTGTTGATTTAAATTTTTTCTGAAAATAGTGAGTCTTTGTTTTTTTTCATTTAAATGGTTATTATAGTTTTTAATTTAAAACTACAAGAAAAAAAGTCCAAATCAATAAAAAAGTTTTTATACTAAGCTTTTTTTTTATTGACAGCCAGTTTATATTTATTCAGAGTGTTTGATTAGATTTGTCATGAATGCACTAAAGTCCACAAAGCAATTATCCCTACTCCCCCCTTTCTCTCTTCTTACATTTTAAAATTCCCATAAGAAAAAAGATAAATTTTAAAGACAAAATATGTCTATCAATTAGAAATCAAAACAAGCTGTTTGAATTAGGTAATGAATGCAGTTTACACACACCCTTCCTCTTTAAAAAAACCAATAAGAAAAAAGAACTTAAAAAAAAAAATTTAAAATAAAATCATATTCCAAATCAAATTTGTCCATTACAAATCAAAACAGGTTGTTTGAATTATGAGATATTACAGATACTATTCACTCCACACACCCACACACCCACACACACACATCTCTCTCTCTCTCTCTTCACTTTTTAATTAAAAAGCCAATAAGAAAAAAAAAATTACACAAAATTTTAAACAGAGAATAATATGAAAAAAAAACAACTTTGAAATTCTAAAGAAATCAATTTTGTAAATTGATATGACAACTAGAAATCCAAAAAAACCCTTGAAAATTGACCTTTTTATTAAAAATTTGAAGAAAAAAAAATACTAAAAGTTCACTAAAAAAAAAAGAAACTTGTCAATGAAAATTTTAACAGGTTTTAGATAATACATTAAATTTATGCTAAATGACCATTTTTTTTAAAGAAATCTTCACATGATCAATTAATCATCTTAGTAATGTTTTATGATGTCGAAGCAGTGTTTAAAGAATTAATAAAAGATAAAAGTAAAAATGTAGATACCCAATTAGATTGGTACCAATATTATATTTATTAGTTAATGTTATTTCATATGTTTCTAATGTGTTTTATAAGTTGTGGATATCTTTATAGTAATAAATGAATATTTTATATTTTAAATATTTAAGATTTCAATTAATATTGTAATTTTACTCTTAGACAAAATTCTCATTCTGATTAATTTATGGTTAATAATTAAATTAATAATTTTTTTCATAAACTGAGTTATAAAGTATAAAAATTCTGCTACCTTGAATTCTGTAAAAATATGCAGCTGTGCAAGTTTGAGGCAGATAGAAAGAATAATATACATCTTTACACCAAAGACCTACTACAAGCAGGCTATAAACTCAACACTATTAACAATAAAATCAAACAATTTTATAGGAAAATCACTGACAATAAAAACAATATTAAACTTTCATATATTACTCTTCCCCACATACCTAAAATCTCCTATAAATTAATCAAGGTTTTGTCTAATAAATTTAAAATTAGCTTTCATACACCCCCATGCACTAATCATCTAATCAATAACTCTAAGGACAAAATTGAACTTTCTCAGACTCCCCATGTTGTTTACAGCATATCTTTCCCACAACCTGGTTACTTGGCCATTTATTTTGGAGAAACCAAGGCAGGCATAACCAACAGGACAGCACAACACAGATATACATATAATAGAGCTATGAAAAACAATGATAATTCATCAATATTTTTAGAGCATTCCAAGAAGACAGGACATTTTGAACCCTCCAGCCCTAAAATAGTCTGTATTGAGAAAAATGACATCAAGTGGAAAATCAGAGAAGCATATTTTATTAATGGCAATAATAACTCCATCAATAGATGAGATACCTGCTTTGACATCTCCAAATGTTGGACTATCTAGTTCATTTGCATATGCTTTGCATACTGTTTTGTTTTCTTGCCCTATTTCTTTGTTCTGCAGCTCACAGAATTGCTATGAATATGAGGCAAAAGGCCTCGAAAGTGCTTAGCTTGTAATAATTTCTGTGTATCTTTATAGCTTCTCATTCAAGTGTGTCATACGCTTTGTTAATTTTTGTATATTAAATTATCGAATGAGAAGTCTTAAAATCTTTAATATTTTACAAAATACTATTTCATAAGTTCATGGTAGTACAAATGAATAAAGTAAAAGAATGGATAACCATTTAAGAGCATTAGACAATATGAATGATCTGAATTACAAGAATTCTTTGATGTTCATTTATATACATGTTAAATAATTAAATGTTTTCTATAACTTTCTGGAATTTTATTATAAAATAATATTGTAATTTAAGAAATCCAAATGTGTGGATTTATCTGTTGATTATTTATGTATATATTAAATTTGGGATGCACTTATTTCATATTATTTTCATAATAGCCAATATTACTGACACATGTAAAATCTTAAATTACTAAAGGTTTAAAATTATAATTCAGTTGGTAATTGTGTTTACATTAATTTGTCTTGGCAATATAACTGAAGATGTGATATTCCCTCATTTACATTGAAAATAATAATATACATACCTGCTATTTATATTCTCCATATGTTACAAGGGAAATAAGGGGTCTGATGATTGGTTCACTATATATTTTAGTATCTATTAATATATTTTATGGGCATAATTTTTATATATGCAACTGAATTGCAGACAGATGTATTACCAAGGTATATATCATAGTTGTGACATATTGATGATAAGAATCCAAATCATAACTACCCTCATAATTTTTAATGTTGAAATTTGTATAAATGTGTTTTCTTATGCAGTTTTTTTATCTTAACTTCTTTGTGAAGAACTGAGTGGAAGATGCATCTTGAACTCTTTGTGAAGAACTGATATGGAGAAAAATGAGTTATAATATTACTGTTATTAATAATATTCTTGTATATTGCAGAATTCTCTGCATGCATGGTTAACATCTTCATGATTACTTAGTCATTGATTTTAAACATCCATCTAAGAATTTAATTTCTGTTTAAATTATATATATATATATATATATATATATATATATATATATATATATATATATATATATATATGAAATGATTAAGGGATTAAGTCATATCTGTTTTTATGTCATGTGATACACTCAAATAAATATATACATTTAAAAGTTAGTAAATAATACTTTCTGATATAGAATATGCTCATCTATAACCATAAAATTTATCCAAATGTCAGATGCAATCACACCATATCAAATTAGCTAAAATTAGTTTTTCATAACATTTTTATTTCTACAATTAAATAGAAATTTAAAATATTTGATTTTATAGTTTTTTAGAGTTCATTATAAACACTCATCCCATTCATTAGCCAGCTTATTTTTTTAACTACTGTTTTGATGTGGAGTTATTAAATTATATCGTTTGATTTATTTGTTAATGAATGCATTGATTTACTTGTTAATAAAAGCATTTATTTTATTTACTTTTATAAATATTAAGTTTATAAATATTTTTTGTCATTTGGTGCCACTAACATGAGGAAAGATTAAATATATTTAGATATGGATGGAAACAGACATTTCTTTTTGATGTAATTGATATTAAAAATATGCACACATAGTGGTGAAAGGTTCCATGATCTACCAGGATTAGGAAATAGATAGAATATGTAATTGTCTTTGATTATAAAATATATTTAGGTCCCATTGGATTCAATACATTAATTCAGAAGTGTTGCACAGTAGAGGGAGTTCATTTATCTATTGTCATCTTATATGTTGACCTTTACAATCTACCTGATTTGTGAGAACAATTAAAAATTATAGTGCTAAAGCTTAAAATTGCTAAGCCAGGCTTTCAATACAGTCCATCTTTATCAGAGCTAAAAGAAATACTTCATAATTACTATGACTTGAAGAATTTTAATATTTGTTTCCTATTTCGCTTTTTTTGCATGATTTTATTTTATATATATTTCATTATTACTTATTAATAAAACTCAAAATATTTAACAAAAACATTTAAACCTTAGTGAGATGTAAAATTACATTCCACAAGAATGTGGTAATTAATAATTACTACAACATTAAAGTTTAAAATTGCTAAGAAAAGTTTTTGATGAAGTGAATCTTTACATAAAATTAAAAAATATATACTGTATATGAATTAGCTGAAATATTAAGTTTTCAAGCAAAAGTAAATTTTGTTATAACTTAGATGTAGCAACAGGCTTTTATATATGGTTGAGTTCTTGATAAAACTTATTTTTACCCATTTTAATGTCCATGCAAATGAAGAATTTTTTTAAAAAATATTTATAACAATACTATGTTTTTCCAACATTATATGTGATTTTTATTTTGACTCAATAGCCAAGTGCTATTAACAAACTTTATTAGCATTTTATATAAACTAGATTTTTATGACAGTGAAAATGATCATTTGCATTATATAAGATTTACAGACATAGATATTTTCCAAATAGATGAAATCTATTACAATAGCTTGATAATTCTGTTTAACTTCAAATAAAATCAAATTCTTTACATTCTTATTAAACATAGACTATCACTGTTTAGGTGTGTGTTTAATTACAGAAGTAACATCAGATTGTAATAATCATTAGTATTTTAAAATATATATATATGCTTAAATTTATTTTGATTCAAAATTTTACGAAAATTTTTCTATTAAATCCTAAATATTATGAAATAATAAAAGTATATATTTAAATTTATAATTAATAATATGATAAAAGTTTCTATATTTCATTTTATTTTTTGACAAAAACATTTTTATTAGACAAATTATTTTTAAATTGACTGATTTCTATGAATTATTTTCAAAGAAAGATATTTTAAATATTTAAAATTACTATATTTAAAAATTAGACATATATATATGACTCTTGTAATTTTTAAATCCGTATCACTAGAAAACTACTACAATTAAAAAAATGATTAATAACAACTTTTAAAAACCTCTAATCAAATCGGAAATGAGAGATTATGAATAAGCATTTTATTATAATTTTTGTTTGTTTGTTTGTTTTTAATTAAGAACTTGTGAATGTGTCCACAAACACCAACTTTATTAAAATAATTTAACGTATTTATTTATTTTCAGGTTTTTCCTTTTCTGTACTTTTTTGTTGGTAAACGGGCAGTTGCAAGAAGAAGGTATTAAATACCCATCTACAACAACAAAATCGCCATCGCATTTTAGCGAAGAAGATGATGATAATGATGATGACGATGGTGATGATATTTTTAGTCAATCCCATTCAGCTATTTTAAATCATACAAGTGATAATGTTCCTTTTAACAATAATAAAAAACCAGAAACATCTTTTATTAATCCGGCTGAGAAACCTGTTAATCCTCCAAATCAAATTGGATTTCCATCACCTGTTAATCAAGTAAACGAAAGCACTACTAATCATTTTCATGAGCTATTTAATATTTCTCCTACTTCTACTGATACACATGCTTTACCAGATATATCAAATACAGATATCCAATATGTAAATACTTCTTCCAGTATTTCTCCATTTAACACTCAATATAATCAAAACACTACTATTCAACCAAGCAGTGAGTTTATAATTAAAAGCAATAACATCTATAACACAGCGCCATTATTAGCTACCAGTTCAAGTTATAGTTTTCAAACTACTGAAACTAGTGTTTCAGCATCTACATATGATGGCATAAACTTTCCAATAAATGCTAATCAAAATAAGTTACCTTCTGTAATAATGCCTTCAAACACACAATCTATTATGGAAAATTCTATTTTAGCTACAACTTCTAGCTATGATCAGGGTTATTCTTCATCAGCAACATTTTAAAGGGGGAAAGAACGATTTATTAGTTGTTGTTTTTTTTGAAAAAATTTCTTTTATTGATATAAAATATTTTTTAAATAATTTGGTGCTTGTTTTAAAGCAATAAGCGAATATAAAAAATATTATATTTCATTAAATTAGCAAAAATGTGTATATCAAGTATAATTTATATTGCAGTATGCTGTAAAAGTATTAATATATTCTTGCACACTAAAAATTTGAAAATAAATTATTTTATTACAAAAAAAAAAACATGTTTTGTGTGTTTTTAAAATAATAATTAAATGATAAGATAAAGTAATATATAAAGTATATCCATTTTTATATATTGATTTGTCTTCAGTTTATTCTTAATAAAAGTCTCGTTCAAACTATAAAGATATCTGGATATGATTCAGAATATAATATGGCCAGCTAAAAAACAACAATTTAAACAAATATTCAATGATACAAACAGATTAATCAGTTAATTATGTTAATAAATCTGATTATTCATAATAAGGTAGGATAATTGATTATAAAATTGAGGGCTATTTCAGAGAGAGACAAGTGTTATTTAATCATATTCATTAGTTTGGAATTACTCTGACAGTAACATATATTATTCACTATTTGCATAATGCAGTCAGTTATCAAATTGAAAGCAGAAAGCTATTAAAAGCAATAGTATTAGACATTTAATAAGAAAACCAATGTGTCTACCCAGGTTAAGTTTATTGTAATTATTACAGCAATTCTCCAACCCATTGGTTACTATTAGCAACAACTATGCATTTGTAATTTCACCAACTATAATGAACAATGAATGCTTATAATTAGTGTAATTATATTATTACTATAAATAGATATAATAAATGATTATTATAATTTTAGTTATATTTTAATTTTTTATTAATTAAAAAATTCTATTTTAAACATGAAAACCTAAAACCAACAGAATTGACACAAAACATACAGAATCTAGGTGAAGAGATCATTAGGTCTTTATCAAAATTAAAGATTTATCAATAGTATTCAATAGAATTGAATTTTGACAGTAGCTAATATTATTACCACTAGTCAATTAATCAAAAATAGTATAGCCAAATGCTAAAGATTTCTTCATTTCTATCAAAAATTTAGAAAAAAAGTTTATTCACAATGGAAAAAAGACAAAATACTTAAGCAAAAGAGAATAAAATTAAAAATAAAATAGTTTTTAAAATGTAATAATTTAAAAATTATGTATTAGATATATTTTTGGGTAAAATCCTGAAATCTGGGCAAAGCCACTTGGAGCGTTGATGCTAGACAAAATCAATGAAATATAACATTACCGGGCCACCGCAACTTTTTTCTTTTTTTATATGAGAAGTTTTGTTTTTTTTTCTAATATTGATTAAACGAATAATTTTTATTTCATTTAGAACATGATTTCTTTATTATTAAACAAATTTTGATATTCATTTTCATTACTTTTTGTATGTTTTTTGTTGGAACCTGATATTTTTTCAACAAATTTTGCTAATTGTATTTTTTTCTTTTTATCATTTGAAAACTTTGGACCATTTCACGATGTCAAAAAAATTTGTTTGAATCCCACCGCTGAAAAAATAGAATACAATTATTTGTGACTTGTCTAGAACTCAATTCTGCCTTTCTTTTATTTTTATTTTTTTTTGTCTTGACTAAATGGTTTTTCTTATTATTATTATTAATTTTACTTTTTTTTTTAAACACAACTTGCTATCACTTTGATTTAGTTTATGTTTGAATTAGCCTTTTTTTTTTTTTGGCTACTACAAGAAACAGCTTTTTGAGCAGGGGGGGATTCATACTGTTTATTATTAACAAAAAGGCAACAAAAATAGTCAATTATTTTAACAGCGCTGAAAAAAAAGAATCAACTTTTGATTTTTCGAATTTTGATTTCTTTTTGGTTGACGTAATTATTTTTCTTAATATTAAATCAAAATTTACTTTTGTGTTTTTGCCGATTAAAAAATTGTTTTCAAACAACCACCCCCACCCACACTCGGAAAAAGAATTGTAACCAAAAAGTCAAGAATTTAACCTTTTTTTTTTTTTTTTGAAACAATTTTTTCTCACTTTTTACTTTGATTTCTATTTCGTTTGAATTACCCTTTTTTTTTTTTTTTTTTTAGCCTTCTACAATAAACTGCTTTTGGGGGTGGGGTGGGGTGTATTTCGTAATTTGTTATTCTTAACAAAAAGTCAACCAAAGTCATCATTTATTTTAACCCCGCTGCAAAAAATTGAATCCAAATACTTGTCGATTTCTAATTAAATAAAAAACAAAAAAAAGGACACAAACTTTGGACTTTTTAAAATTATTTATTCGATTTTATTGCTGTAATAAAAAGTGGACATTATGTGTGCGTGACAAAATAAAAAAAAAAACCACAATCTCACACACTTTCTGTACTCGGTAATTTATCTGAAGAAAAGTTTCAAAATTGCACGTTCATCTCAGATCTTTTAGTGGTCTCGAATATTTTCCCCACCATGCTGAAATGTGACTTAGCATGTGAGCTTTGTCGAAAGCTCTTTGAACATACACTTTGCCAATTTTTTTACGTATTAATCTTTTTTTCGGGAAGGGTAGGGACCATATGACAATTTCTTAATAATTAACAACGTTTTTTTAAATCGAAATGACATAACTCTATTACGGAGATTTGAAAAAGTCATACCGGTTTGAAATTTAAACATACGGTAATCAGCTATGAAAAAAACGAATACGCGTAAATAGCTTCGAAGCACAAAACAGGCTGTAATATTTTTGTGCGACATCATATAAAGTGGCCTAGCTCAATGGGTTAATACAATATGTAAATGTTGTATTAGCCTGTAAGACCATGGCCACCAAAATGGCATTTTTATGTGTTTTGACATGTAAACAATGCCCCAAGCGGCTGTGCCGGATTTCAGGCTTTTACCTATTTTTGTTTATATATATTATATGTAGGTTGTTTATATGTGGATGTGTATTTATATGTGAATAGGTATATTTGTATATATGTCTATGGGTGTATGTATATGTATTATAGTGATGAGCTACAACCTGATACACCATCCATTTATTTAAGACACTCTACCAATTGGAGCCACATAGACATATTTGCCTAACCAATAAATTGCCAAGCAAATTATTATATAAACATTTTTTCTTTCCAACACATACATTCACATAAACATCTTTAATATTTAAACAGCATTAAACTGTTGCACATGTGCTTTAGATTTTAAATATAAAATGAATGAATACTAAACACTTCAACCACATGATAAAGTCTTTGGAAAAGATAGAATGGCCATCTATCTTTCCGAACCCAAACTTTTGTGTATGGATGAATCTTAAGTGTTTGAAAGTGAAAGCATGAAGATCTTAAATAATCACTTTAAATTACTTTTACATGCTTGAATGAATGACGCTGGTGAAATTTATTAGAATTTATGATATGTCATTCTTATTTAAAATTAAATGTATGTATACATACATTTCACCAGTGTCATTCATTCAAGCATGTAAAAGTAATTTAAAGTGATTATTTAAGATCTTCATGCTTTCACTTTCAAACACTTAAGATTCGCCCATACAAAAGCATTTGGGTTCAAAAAGATAGATGGCCATTCTATCTTTTCCAAAGACTTTATCATGTGGTTGAAGTGTTTAGTATTCATTCATTTTATATTTAAAATCCAAAGCGCATGTGCAACAGTTTAATGCTGTTTAAATATTATAGTTTATAAAAAACATCATGCTATATAAAATAATTGACTTATTTATAAACATCTTTATATTTTTAAAAGAAGTAATAAAAACTACTAAATTACTAGGAAAAGAAAAAAAACAGATAGGTATATTAATACTGGAATAAATGATGTTATATGTTATTAACTGGGGAGAACTATACCAAAAAACTTACATATAAACCTAAAAAAACAATGACTGAATTAAAATCTAAATGCATAGCAACCATTTGTAGAAATGAAATTTAAAATATTTATAAATTATTATTTTTTATTTATAATCCCATTTATTTATATTATGTCTGTTAAACTATAGGAAATGTCAAGGTTAAAATGCTTAAAAAAACTTCACGTGACCTACAACCCAGTATTAATTGTTATACTGTCTTCTGCTTTCGAAGATAGATCTTTTTTTTTCTGCTTAAAAATAAATTTGAATACAAAATGAATGTGAATATTCGAATTTAAATATATATATATATTTTAAAATATTAATCAAAATGGTCAAAAGCTGAATTTTTAAAGCAATCGTTTGATGTGGAAGAAATAATTTGAAAGTAAAAATTTAATTATTTGCTACTTAGACAATTTTAGTTAAATTTACATGTTGCAGTAATATTCAATAATTAATTGTTTTGATATATAATAATATCATCATTGAAATCTTGAGAAGAAAATGAAGCAATAAATATATATTATTTTTATACCATGATTGCTTGCTGAAAAGTTTATACCATGGGGTAATAACATGCCATCAATAAAGCCATAAAAAGTTAAAGATTTTACCTGCCCATTTAGAGGAAACTTGAAAACCATCTTTGCTTTAAATAAGATGTCTAACCAAATCCAAGACAGAATAATTGGAGACCGATATTATTTTTTTTGACCCAGACAAGAAATTTCTATTCTTTGCGGGAGCAGAACTTCATCTCCAATCTTAGGAATTTATTTGGCAAATAAACATTTTCCAGCAGACTCATCGGACTTTAATTAAGAAAATGGGATAAGATTTGTGATTTTTGTTTTATTATTTTGTCTATTGTAAATCTTATGTATTCTTTTTGTTTTCTACAATTGGAAGTTAATGTGTTATAATTTTGGGAGAAATTCTTTATGAGAGTAATGAGGGGGGAAATATTAGATTTAAATATATATATTTTTTATCACCTTTAATTGTATAAAGAATAAAAAAATTATTAGTTTTGACCTCCCCATCTGACTGGCTTTTGACAACATATAAGAAATTGAAAGGTAAGAAATTTTAATATTATCTTCAGTAAGCAACACACAATGATAGATTTTTATTTTTTTATTATTAATTAAGCTTATTTTTTTATATTACTGTTAAATCAATGATTTATAATCATTGGTTTATCTAGACAACAAAGATATATTTTTTTGTTGTTATGTTTGTATACATATTTTAAATTAGCCAGCTAAAATCGCAATCACATATACATATTATAATTTTACATATTCGTTGTTGTAAATAATTGGTCAAGTACATGAACTTCTACCATTGGGTTTAGGGCAATGATTTTATTTTTATTAATATTGTTATAGATATCGATATGGTAGAAATTCATCCTTGACAAAATAAATTACAAGTATATCAGATTTAATTGTTATTCATATTTTTTTGTTAATCAATAAATGTTTATATAATTCGTTATTTTAATTTGGTCTCTAACTCATCATTATTTCCATATCCACCATCAGCTTTATAACTCTTCATTATTCACATACCCATCGTAAACATTATTACCTTATTTAGTTTTACACTTATCAATATTATTAATATGATAGAGGAAATACATATACATGTTTAAGCCATTTATTACAACTTTTAATACATATATACTTATACTGCACATACATATTTTTATATATCTTATGCTTAATTGATTTTTGGTAATTAATTATCACCTATATAGAGGTGCAATAACTAAAATTGTTGTGATATTCTTCACTGTTAAGAGAGCTCAAGCAATTACTCCCTGAGTTTGAATACTGTGGTATAACGTGGCTAGAAAGGGGTGAGAATTGGATGAACTGACCCAAATTGTATCTAGGTTAATAAAAATAGGTAGAGCTAGTCTATTGGAAGTAGGTCAATCATAGGTTATGTATTCATGGCTTAATCACTTGCATCCTATCTGAAGACCCAAAGTCCAACCATAGTAAGATGCACTCCCCCTATCTCTTCTGGAAATCACCAGCCCGTTACATCTGGCACCCAAAGTTTCTGCATGAATATCAAGTCTCCAAGAAGATCCAGCTATTGAACTCATAAAAAAAAATAATATTTTTTTTAGTTTGAAATCTTTTTTATCTTAAATCGTTTTTGCACATATATAACCTCTATAAACTTACACATCTAACACATAATTGATTTATATAATTACAGCTTTGAAAAGTGTATTTAATATTTCTTTTTATTATAAATAGTTTTATTAAATAAAAACTATTATCTAGAATGGTAAGTGAAATTTGAGGGATATAAATAATGAAATGAGCCAAGACCAACTATTAAATAAATAATCATTGATTAAATTGTAGTTAAAATAGGTGAGTCAGGAAAAATAAAAGATCAGGTTTTTTTTAAATGGGAAATAAAAGTTACATACATAAGGGAAATCTAAACTAAATGCAAATGGTAAAAAGATGGTGTATAAAACCCTATAGTATATATATATAAAATACATATTTTGCGGGTTCATCCGTGTTAAAAACTTTTAATATTAATATACTGACGTTTTGACTTGGTCACACAAGCCATCCACAGAGTTATAAAAGGTAGAAAGACCATTTCTACCTTTTATAACTCTGTGGATGGCTTGTGTGACCAAGTTGAAACGTCAGTATATTAATATTAAAAGTTTTTAACATGGATGAACCTGCAAAATATGTATTTTATATATTTAACCCATGCAAATCTTCGTTTTAACATATATATATATTCACTTGTGTTAATAAAACCAAATAATATATTTCAAATTTATAAATAAAATTTTAATGTTAACCAGAAGTAAAAAATATTTATTAAATATGGATCTTAAGCATTTACCAGAATCAGAGAATAGTAGTGATAGTGAAATAGAAATGACTACCACTGTTGTTGAGAAAGAAGCTTTGTATAGCCAAGCAAGTGAGAGGTCTATAACCGAAACTGAACATTTCCCACAGGTGCAGGAAGAAAGCCAGATAGTTTTTCAAACTCAAGAGACCCATATTAATGAAGTCACACAAACACCTAGAGTTGCATTAGCACAAACTGTAGATAATGGTGGAGCTATGGATCGGCTTGTCCAAATGATCATGAAAATCAATAGTAAAATGAATAGTTTAAAAGAAGAAATGGCAATCAATAACAGTAGTTTAGTAACAAAGATAGACAGTAATAACAGTAGTTTAAAGGAAGAAATGGCAGCCAATAACAGTAGTTTAAGAGAAGAAATGACACCCAACTTCAGTAATTTAAACATTAATATGGATATAAAAATGAAGGAATTTGAAAGTAAACTATCTGCAGATATGAAACAATTATCTCTTGGTTTAAATAGTGTCCAAGAAGATAATAAAGAAATAAAACAGGCTATGTTTGAAATGAGGAAAAAGATAGATGAGAAAGTGATAAGGTGTAAACAGAGATTGGAAGAATTCAAGTACACTATCACCAGCCAACTAGACACTAAATATGAAGAAGTACAACAAAATCATGTATATTTTAAGGAAGAAGTATCTGCTGAACAGGATAGACACCAAATCAAAATGCAGGAAGAATTTAATGTCATAAACACCAAAATTGAGCAATTTCACTCCCAATTAAATAATGAAGTGGAATTGAATAACAAATCTTTTGAAGTCATGAGTCAAAATGTAAAGCATTTGGAGGAGAAGATAGCTTCTGGGGAATTAGAGACTCTTCCGAATGATGTAAAATTAGGAACAGTAATTGAAGGCATAAAAGAAATTCAGGACCAGATAGACCATATGGACAAAGCCACTAATCAAAGATTTGAAGCAATTAAAACTCATTTACACCAAAAGGCATATAGAATGGGAATGCAGCCTACTGAGATTGATAAATCAACACAAACTAATAATCAGAATGGAGATAAGTTAGGAAACAATTTAGAAGTAGTTTTCAAAGACAGTAGCAAGGATGATGACCCCTATTTGGGATCTACTTGGGCATGTCAAATACCACTGGAGATAGAAGCTTCTCCTTATAATTTTAACTTAGAGGGAATAGTACCGAATAACTACCAGATGAATCAAAATGCACAAGTACCTATTCAGCCAATTAACTTGATGGAGATGACTAATATGAATAACCATACTGCTCAAATCAGTGCAATTAACCAATTTGTGAAGTTGAAAAACTTTAAAGGTTTAGCTAATGAGGTCACTATGGAACACCTTAGAAGTCTTAATCTATACTTCTCAGTTAACCACAATTTATCTGAAGCAGAGAAACTTACTATTGCTGATAGACACCTACAAGGCGATGCAGTAATGTGGTGGGAATCATTGTTCCAAACTCCATCCACATTTGATGGCTATCAAAATCTTTTAGTAAAGAACTTCTGGAACAGAGGTAAACAAGAAGCTCTTTTTATCAGCTATTTCAAGAGAAATATTGGCAAACACCAGAAGAAACACTTATCAAATTTTTCTGCCACCAAGTCACAAAACTTACCTACCATCTGAGTGAAGGTGATATGATAAGAATTATCAAAAGAAATTTGCCATTAAAATTTGATCAAGCACTAGTATGCACCAATTCTAAAAACATTGAACAAGTAGCTGAGCTATTAAATAGCACTGACTTAAATACAGCTAATGTTTCAAATAGGACACCTGAAAAATGGAAAGAAGAAATGGCCATCAATACCACTTACTACAAAAAAAAATAATAATGACCCATATCATTGGAAGGGAAAATCCATGAATCCTCTCCCTACATATGGACCCCTGATAGATCTAACCCAGGTTAATAGTGTGAAAAACAAAACAAATCCCCATAATAGCCCAGGGAATAACCCAAAGCCAGGGTGCAGTAACCATGTACCTACTATCATGCAAAACCAAACTAGAATGGTACTTGAGGTCATGTTCCTCATCTCAAGAAACCAAAAATACAATGAGGAATGCTAGCCAAACCATAGTAGGAGAAATCACTAATCTAATGTGCTCGTGGGATGACAAGGCAATCAATTTTGCTTTGCAAAGCTGCCCCCTGATAGAGATTTTGTTTGAGGGTTTGCTAGTAAAAGCCTTATTAGACTCAGGTAGCCAAATTTCAATTATATCAGACAATTTTTATCATACAGTTCTGATTAAAAATGCAAACATTAAGACCCTACTGCTGAAATCAGTACAAGTCACCATGGCAAACAATAGAAAGGCTAAACTAGCACAAAATCAAATCTGGGTTCATTTGAACATTGGCCAAACAGTTCTCTATCATGTGTTTTTAATACTATAATGTTTTCCATTTTGCTAGGCCTCTACACACTAATATAAACTGTGCGCGAGTTGATCAAGCTATGTCAAAAAAGAAGAAAGTTGTATTTCTATTCTAAAAACATACCTATATTTCCTGATCAACTCAGCCTATTAATAGTTGAGAATTATGCTATTGATGAAATCAGCTTTTAATTTATTTAATATGGGTGCCAGAACCTTTTATTCTAAAGAGTCCGCTGAAATAGTCAAATAATGTCTCACAAATAAAAAAAGAAAAAATACTTTTAACTTAATCGGTATTGCATCATACTGTAATGAGAATTATTTTTTAAGATTATTATTCCTGGACTTATTCAAACATATTGGCAAAGGTAAATTACGTTTTAAATCTAATTAAACTAATAATAAATTAATAAAAAAATAATAACTATTATTAATAACGCACAAATGAAAATTGATATTAGAAATATTTTTTTATTATAACAGATTAAAAATCAGTTTAAGTTAAAATGAAAATTCCTAATCAAGTAAATTAGAGAGGACACATATTAATTCAAATATGATGCAATCAATAAAATAAAATAATTAATTAAAAAGTTCTGGTATAAACAAAAGTCTCTTGTACAGAAAATATGAAAGTCTCTATCAGGATTATTTTAAGACTTGTTTGCAAATGCTTAATTTTGTCACAATCAGGAATAAGTAGTCTTAACTTACTGGTAAGTTTTGTGAATTCACGAAGATTGTAGCTTACTATGCATAGTTTTTTGAGTTAGAAATGAGCTCGGCCATTAGTGATAAATTGATCTTGGTGCTGATTCCATAGGCTAGTCACATAAGCTTCTCTGGTGTCCATCATGAATGATGTCAGCTAAAGCTCCAGTCTACTCTCGCATGAAGAATTATTTCATTGTAGCATGGTCTGGATTCTTTAATCCAAAACCAACCAAAAGAATAACAGGCAACCCAAGACGTTCCTCCAACCAAATCCCTCCTTTTTATACTAGAGGTCCAGTTTTCAGACTTCTGCGCATGCTATTATCATGGCGTTTTGTGTTTATAATCTTATACAGTCTTTATCATTTTTCAATTACTAAGTTCTCATTTTTTTATCAAGTTTTTCCACCATGTTTAATTAGCTAAAATATTTTTCTTTTAGCTTATCTTTTTACTTGCTTTTGGAATTCTTTTGTTCTCTCCAATTCTACTTTTATTTCCAATTACATAAAAAAAAATACGAAAGAATAATTTAACTTTCATTGTACATTATTTTTTTTAAAAAAAAAAAATTATAGTCAAAAAAAAAAATCTAAATTTACTTTTATTTTTATTTTTTAGCTTTTACAAATGCCAATATATTTGCAACGTATATAAATAAACGTTACAATACTGAATGGCTTAATGCATGATGTCATCCTAGGGGCAGATTTCTTGCATAAAAACCATTGTTTTATTGATTTCTCTGATAAGACAGTTAGGGTTAGTGATGAGATCTTGGATATGACATTACTTCCAAGATATGACCTACCTGAAGTTGACTGCATAATATCTACCATCCCAGAAGCACTCATAGAACTAAAAATCGCACAATCCAACCTGATTGGAAGCAATAGTATAATGGAATTGCGATCAGTTATAAATCAGTTTAGCCCAATTTTCTCAAAAATACCAGGAATAATAGAGGGTTTCCAGCAAAGAATAAGACTCATTCATGACCAACCATTCCAATCCAGATCATATCCTATTCCATATCAGTATTGTAAAGAGATAACTAAGCAAATCAACAAGATTTTAGATTGGGGAATTATTTCCAAATGTTTTTCATCTTATTGTAATTCAATTGTAACTGTGAAGAAGAAAGATGGGTCAATGAGATTTTGTTTGGATGCTCATCAACTGAACAAAATTATAGTTCCTGGTAGGAACATTCCACCGCCTATCCACGAATTATTCGTGAAATTTGGAAATAAGAAGGTATTCTCTACCTTTGACTTCCAGTTATTGGCAAATCGAACTCCATTCTGTTGATTTCCAATATACTGCCTTCCGATATGAGGACTTCCCCTATCAGTTTAATAGGATGCCCTTTGAATTGATCAATAGTGGGTCTGGCCTAATAAGGTGCCTGGACATAACCCTATCACCTGAGGTTAAACAGCTCACAATCATTTATGTGGATAATATAATAACTGCATCTACTACAGTTGAGGATCACCTTTAACACCTAACTATATTCTTTAAAGAGTGTTTAAAAAAGGAAGTAAAGGTCAACTTCAAGAAGAGTACTTTAGTTTGTAATGAGGTAGTCTTTTTAGGTCACATCATTAGTTGCAATGGGATAAGACCGCATCCAGACAAGATCAGTGCCATACAGAACTTTCCAAAGCCCACTAATAAAAAACATATATATTATTTATAATACTCATATACACTTTAATGCAAGTAATTTTCTTAACCTTCTTTATTTTCTTACAGTTTCGACTGTCCAGCAGACTTCGTCAGAGCTACAAGATTTGAACAATACAAATATATAATTATCATTTCAGATATATATGTATAAATCATATATAAATCAAATATATATACATATATCTCCATCATTCTATATATATACAAAACATACACATACATATCAAAAAATAGACATATATCTTCTTCATATATATACACATATAAATCCATATGACCCCCAGACATATATATAATTCATATACATCTATATATACATATGCATATCTAATACTTAAGACATACTTCTTTTAAACAT
Source organism: Epiperipatus broadwayi (assembly GCA_028023455.1). NCBI lineage: Eukaryota > Metazoa > Onychophora > Udeonychophora > Euonychophora > Peripatidae > Epiperipatus > Epiperipatus broadwayi. Next base: position 16,366,500 of record JAQFVV010012404.1, on the reverse strand, counting down.
ACATCTATATACAGATATACATACACCTATAGACACATATACAATCCTCATATATCTTTACTAATACACATCTATATGTATATTTTACCTACACATATATATATAAAATACAAAACATATCCAATTTACCGTTTTTTTAAAATTTTATTTTATCTTTTTAAACAATTCCATTTTTACTTTTTATTTTAAAACAACCCTTTAAATATTCTTCTTCTTAATATTATCTTATAATATTTAATACTATTTTATTATTATTATTTTTATAATTATCTAATATATAACATCTTTTACATTACTATCTTTAATTTTACTTTTTATAACTTTTATCTCTATATCACTAAATAATATTTTTTAACATCATTACCTTAATCCTCCTTACAGTTTAACCTTAATTAAAATGACCGTTATTTCAAAATCTTGTTTATTCATTTAAAACAGCTACCTCTTTTATCATTATTATAAAACTTATAATTCTATGTAATCTTTCCAACTTCCCAATTATAATCATTAACCATAATCCAATATTATAAAATAACTACTTAACCATTATTTCACATATAAATACACATATCGTCCATATATATATATATGTAGGAAATATGGACGATATGTGTGTTTATATGTGAAATAATGGTTAAGTAGTTATTTTATAATATTGGATTATGGTTAATGATTATAATTGGGAAGTTGGAAAGTTTACATAGAATTATAAGTTTTATAATAATGATAAAAGAGGGAGCTGTTTTAAATGAATAAACAAGATTTTGAAATAATGGTCATTTTAATTAAGGTTAAACTGTAAGGAGGATTAAGGTAATGATGTTAAAAAATATTATTTAGTGATATAGAGATAAAAGTTATAAAAAGTAAAATTAAAGATAGTAATGTAAAAGATGTTATATATTAGATAATTATAAAAATAATAATAATAAAATAGTATTAAATATTATAAGATAATATTAAGAAGAAGAATATTTAAAGGGTTGTTTTAAAATTAAAAGTAAAAATGGAATTGTTTAAAAAGATAAAAAAAATTTTTTTTTTAAAAATGGTAAATTGGATATGTTTTGTATTATATATATATGTGTAGGTAAAATACACATATAGATGTGTATTAGTAAAGATATATGAGGATTGTATATGTGTCTATAGGTGTATGTATATCTGTATATAGATGTATGTTTAAAAGAAGTATGTCTAAGTATTGGATATGCATATGTATATATAGATGTATATGGATTATATGTATGTCTTGGGGTCATATGGATTTATATGTGTTTGTATATGAAGAAGATATATGTCTATTTTTTGATATGTATGTGTATGTTTTGTATATATATAGAATGATGGAGATATATATATATATTTGATTTATATATGATTTATACATATAATTATGTATTTGTATTGTTCAAATCTTGTAGCTCTGACGAAGACTGCTAGACAGTCGAAACTGTAAGAAAATAAAGAAGGTTAAGAAAATTACTTGCATTAAAGTGTATATGAGTGAAATATTATAAATAATATATATGATTATATGAAGATATGCAAAGAAAGTGAAGGAGAAGAATAACATAGTATACTTCTAATAAAAAACATATTAGATCATTCTTGGGACTATGTAATTTTTACAATCATTTTTATCGAAAGTTCTCTGACTACATGTAACCATTACTAAAACTCATTAGAAAGGATGGAAGGTGGACTTGGACTAGTGAACAAGATGAGGCATTTGCAAAGATTAAAACAGGGTTCTTAGAGCAAACAATCTTAGCCTTCCCTGATTTTAACAGACCATTTATTGTTCAAACAGACAGCAGTGGTTTTGGATTAGAGGTAACATTATCCCAGATCCAGGAGGATGGTCAACCTGGTGTCCTCTATTTCATAAGCCACCTTTTGAAAGGTCCAGAATTAAATTATACAGTCACTGAGAAGGAAGCACTAGCAATAGTGTGGGCCTTCCAAAAGTTTCAACAGATGCTTCTTGGATCAGAGGTGATAGTGGTCACTTATCACAAAAGCCTCGAATTCCTGAATCACAGCTACTTGACAAACAGTCATTTAATCCGGTGGAGCTTGTTATTACAGGAATTCAATTACACTATCCAATATTGCAAAGGATCTGTGAATATTGTAGCAGATGTGCACAGTCGAAACCCATGTAGGTCAGAACAATATAACCTATCAGTAGATAATGCCTACATTACTAACATTGATATAATTATTGATAAAAATGTAGAGAACGATTTAGAAAGCTTACAAGATGCACAATCAAAAAATCCTGACTTAAATCCTATAATTAAGGCTTTAAAGGGGGAGAAAGTTCTGCATATGCCAAAATATCTCATATCATACAAGATAGAAAAACAGGTCTTATTATATAATATAAATTCACATACAGATGAGTGGAGAGTAGTAATACCTAAATATATACAAATCCCACTCATAATACATATACATAGTTTATATGGACATTATGGTGCTCATAAAACTGAGTGTACTATTAAAAACTGGTTTTACTGGCCAAAAATGTATCGTGTTGTCCTCAGTGCAATTCGGGACTGTCTGAATTGTTTAAAAGCTAAGCCAGTAAACCAAAAGTACAGCAGTGCATTAAGATCAATCATACCGGAAAGACCGAATGAGATCCTAGCAATAGACTATTATGGGTCATTACCCCCATTCAACAAGCAAAAATACTTGTTAGTCACCTATGATCTTTTTTCTAAATATGTGTCTGCTTACCCAATACCCCAAGCTAATACCAGATATACAATCAAGATATTAGACACCCTCCAATTTCTATTGATAGGAAAGCCCAGAACCATCTTAACAGATCATGACACCCCTTTTCTATCAAAGGAATGGAAAAAAATGGGTGGAAAAATCACAGATCAAACACGTGCTTACATCCATTAGGAACCCACAGTCAAACCCTTGTGAACATGTAATGTGGGAGCTTGGATGTTTGTTCAGGACCTATTTGGGAAATGAGCATAAGGGGTGGGTAAAGCAAATGAAGCATGTAGTGGATTATATTAACTGGAGCATAAATGAATCAACAGGATTCATGCCCATTAGACTACATTTACACCAACTCACACCTATGTTATTCACCGCATATCATCCTCCAGTATATCCCACAGAAATAAATGTGGAACAGGAAAAATTGCAAGCATAGGAAAGGCTCAAGAAAATGGCTGACCAAAGAAATAAAAAAAAAGGAAAGGTATATTATAATTTTAGAGTAGGGAACAAAGTCTTAATAAAAACTCCACATGTAAGTAATCCGCAAGATGACATGTACCATAAGTTTTTCAATCAATATAAGGCACCATTTACAATAGTAAAACAACCTGGTTATAATGCATATTGGATTGATATTGGAGGAGAGGTATGAGGAACATATAATGCTCGTATCTTAAAACCATATCTTGGAATCTCCACGTGAATATACAGTTGTCTTATAGAATGGACAACCCAGCTGGAATAGAATGATAATTAAAGTATAGTAAAAGATAAAATCAATATCAAGGAAAATATCTATATTTATATCTAGGTGATTTCAAAAAAATGAGTATAACTAGAGATATTATATTTATATTTTTTTGTTGATGAGGGTATACACAGGTTAATGCTTTAAAAGCGTTGGGTTATCTTGACATTAACCGAAATAGAAGAGTCAATTTATACAGAGTAATGGATGCTCTGATATATAGTTAGACCTTCAAAAAAATCCAGTAAGACTCAAAAAAGTAGCAGGATGAAGGCTAATAAATAAAGTTATGTGCCATCTAAATAGAGACACATTACTGGATAATTGTTAGTCCACATAACCATCAATAAAAAGAAAAGAAAAAAAATCCTTAAGTTGAAATCACACATTAAATGATATATGATTTAACCGTAAAAATAAAGTGTAAAGTAATTTTGAAAGACTAGCTGATAAAATTAACCAACATTGGAGTAAATATTTTTTTAAAACCCTTCATTGAAACCTAACTCAATCCAGCATTAAACAAACACGTTCTTATATGTTAGTGATAAAATTCTATCCATACATCAGAATTTTAACCCTGTAAGTGAGGGGTGTTGTAGTGATGAGCTACAACCTGATATACCATCCATTTATTTAAGACACTCTACCAATTGGAGCCACATAGACATATTTGCTTAACCAATAAATTGCCAAGCAAATTATCATATAAACATTTTTTCTTTCCAACACATACATTTACATAAACATCTTTGTAATTTTAAAAGAAGTAATAAAAACTACTAAATTACTAGGAAAAGAAAAAAACAGATTAGGTATATTAATACTGGAATAAAAGGTGTTATATGTTACTAACTGGGAAGAACTATACCAAAAAACTTACACATAAACCTAAAAAAAACAATGACTGAATTAAAATCTAAACATGTAGCAACCATTTGTAGAAATTAAATTTAAAATATTTATAAATTATTATTTTTATTTATAATCCCATTTATTTATATTATGTCTGTTAAACTATAGGAAATGTCAAGGTTAAAATGCTTAAAAAAACTTCATGCGACCTACAACGCAGTATTAATTGTTATACTGTCTTCTGCATTCGAAGATAGAACTTTTTTTTTTCTGCTTAAAAATAAATTTGAATACAAAATGAATGTGAATGTTCGAATTTAAATATATATATATTAAAATATTAATCAAAATGGTCAAAAGCTGAATTTTAAAAGCAATCGTTTGAAGTGGAAAAAATAATTTGAAAGTAAAAATTTAATTATTTGCTACTTAGACAATTTTAGTTATATTTACATGTTGCAGTAATATTCAATAATTAATTGTTTTGATATATAATAATATCGTCATTGAAATTTTGAAAAGCAAATGAAGCAATAAATATATATTATTTTTATATCATGATTGCTTGCTGAAAAGTTTATACTATTGGGTAATAATACATCATCAATAAAGCCGTGAAAAGTTAAAGATTTTACCTGCCCATTTAGAGGAAACTTGAAAACCATCTTTGCTTTAAATAAAATGCCTAACCAAATCCAAGACAGAATAATTGGAGAACATTATTATTTTTTTTGACCCAGACAAGAAATTTCTACTCTTTGTGGGAGCAGAACTTCATCTCCAATCTTAGGAATTTATTTGGCAAATAAACATTTTCCAGCAGACTCATCGGACTTTAATTAAGAAAGTGGGATAAGAATTGTGATTTTTGTTTTATTATTTTATCTATTGTAAATCTTATGTAATATTTTCATTTTCTACAATTGGAAGTTAATGTGTTATAATTTTGGGAGAAATTCTGTATGAGAGTAATGAGGGGGGAAATATATTTTATCACCTTTAATTATATAAAGAATAAAAAAATTACTAGTTTTGACCTCCCCATCTGACTGATTTTTGATAACATATAGGAAATTGAAAGGTAAAAAAATTTTAATATTATCTTACAGTAACCAACACACAATGATAGAGTTTTATTTCTTTATTATTAATTAAGCTTATTTTTATATTACTGTTAAATCAATGATTTATAATCATTGCTTTATCTAGATAACAAAGATATATTTTTTTGTTGTTATGTTTGTATACATATTTTAAATTAGCCAGCTAAAATCGCAATCACATATACATATTATAATTTTACATATTCGTTGTTGTAAATAATTGGTCAAGTACATGAACTTCTACCATTGGGTTTAGGGCAAGGATTTTATTTTTATTAATATTGTTATAGATATCGATATGGTAGAAATTCATCCTTGACAAAATAAATTACAAGTATATCAGATTTAATTGTTATTCATAATTTTTTGTTAATCAATAATATCCACCATCAGCTTTATAACTCTTCATCAATAATATCCACCATCAGCTTTATAACTCTTCATTATTCACATACCCATCGTAAACATTATTATTTTATTTAGTTTTACACTTATCAATATTATTAATATGATAGAGGAAATACATATTTAAGTCATTTATTATAACTTTTAATACATATATACTTATACTGCACATACATATTTTTTATGTATCTTATGCTTAATTGATTTTTTGGTAATTAATTATCACCTATATAGAGGTGCAATAACTACTATTAGTGTGATCTCCTTCCCTGCTAAGAGAGCTCAAGCAATTACTTCCTGAGTTCGAATACTGTGGTATAAAGTGGCTAGAAAGGGGTGAGAATTGGATGAACTGACCCAAATTGTATCTAGGTTAATAAAAATAGGTAGAGCTAGTCTATTGGAAGCAGGTACAATCATCGGTTATGTATTTCATTGCGAAATCACTTGCATCCTATCTGAAGACCCAAAGTCCAACCATAGTAAGATGACCCCCCCTCATCTCTTCTGGAAATCACCAGCCTGTTACAGTATATATGTATGGTTAAAGGGTATATGTAAATATATTTTGATATATATATGAGTCTATGTGCATACATATGTATATTTTATATATATATGAAATAATGGTTATGTATTTATATTATTCAAATATTGTAGCTCTGATAAAGTCTGCTGGACAGGTGAAACTGTCAGAAAAATAAAAAAGTTTTATTTTAAAAAAAATTTGCATTAAAGTGTATATGAGAGGAATTATTATAAGCAATATATATGAATATATGAAAAAATGCAAAGAAAGTAAAGGAGAAGAATAAAAGTAAACCATAAGTTCAAAGTTTTGTATTTGCTAGCTTCTAAGACTTAAATAAGAAAGTCATAATTTTCACATTTTGTATTTACCAACCTCTAAGATTTAAACAGCTAGGCTTTGCAAAATTTTTGCATTATTATTTTTATTTTAAGTTGTGGGTAGTTTACAGTGTTAAATTGCCATAGACCTTCTGATATTCTACTACTTTGAGTACTTCTCATCCAGTGACAATTTTTTTATCTATCTAAGGATTGCAAGGCATTATTCATTTCTTTACAGTCAAATGCATCACTTCTATGTAACATATTAAGAGCAAAGATTTGTTAAAAAAAATTAATTTTGTGTATACACATGTATATTAAAATTAAATAATTAAATAATAGCAATTAAGGAAGTTAATTAAACATGCATAAGCACAATAAAATTGGAAAATAAACTGGAGAACATAAATAAATTAAACAAGTAAAAGCAGATATCAAGATATTCGGGTTCAAGTCAGGTCAGTCAGGGGGTAATCATAGCAATAATATTAAGTAATAGTGAAAAGATATATTAAGAGGGAGGTGCTTTGAGGCTTAATTTATGAGTCATTATTTTTAAAAAATCGCATTTGTATTTTTTGTGTGTAAAAGTAATTTAATTCAGTTTTTTTTAAGTTTAAAAGTGATTAAATATATAATCATATGTGCTGACAAGGGTAAATTTTTAAAAAATTAAAAAAAAAGATGATCATGGAAAAAACAGCAATCAGCTAAATGCAAAAAAAAGAAAAGATCACTATAATTTAATTATTATAGATGATGCCAGATAACCAGAAGATAACACAAGAAATGCTCAGAAAATTTAAAGAACAAAGAGAAGGGAATAATAAAAAGAATGCAGAAATAAGAGGATAATAAAAACAAAGAAAAATTTCAGGTATTTCTAAAGAAAATAGAAGAAAGAACTCAAAAGTTGTGGAAAAAAATTGAGAAGAATAAAAAGCAAGGCACTAAAATAGAATTTATTATGAATCATGTTAGGTTGTAATACAAATGGAAGCTGAAAAAATAAACCTGACTGTTGAGAAACCAAAGGAATTAGATCAAAAAATAAATGCACCAAATTAATTGGAAAAAAATATAGATCATGAACAGTTGTATATGGAAATAAGAGACCAAAAGAATAAAGAATAGAAAGAAATTGAGAAATTAGCGGGAAAAAAATAAAAGAGGAACAAGGGATTGTTATTGCAATTAAAGGCACTGACTGCTGATTTTCTGATAAATGATCTCATACTACTTACACTATGAATATGACTCAAATAGTCAAAAGCATGCTTAGTACTTCTGGATTATTATAATATTTTTTTAAAACACAAAAATGTGTTTTATATTCAATTGCATTAAAAAGAAAAGAAATAAAATTATTTAATTAAAAATTAAGTATAACCTATCACCACATAAGATAATCCAGATGATTATGGGTGATGACAAATGATTATTGAATCAATAATGGAGTTGCTGAGGCAAACAAACCCAAAAAGGGTAAGGAAGAAGAAATTGTAAGTCTTTCAACTTTCAAATTAAAAAATTTCCAAAAATGAGAAATAAAACTAATATAAAGAATAGGGCTGTTAATAGACACAAACCATGAAAGCAGGCATGGATGAGAAAAAGAATAATTCACAGAGTAAAGACAATCTGAACAGTTTATTATCATCCTGTAACAGCCTGATTCAAATAAAGATTACCAATTGTGCATATAGATTACAATACTTATCTGAATTCTTTATAATCTTATACAGCACCGTAATAAAGTAAAAACTAAGATGCAAATTTAAAATAATGAAAAATAAAATGTGCATTCCCAAGTCTTTGTCTAATCCTATTAAAGAAAATATATTGTAATATTATAAACAGTGATCAACTTGAGACATGTCAAATATTATAAGCTTATTACATTTAAAATAAATTAATTAAAAGGAAATGGTAGATCTAATTTTCCATGTTTTTATATCAGGCATTAATTTATTTAGATATTTTATGTACTAAATAATAATATGATAGTTTCCAAACATTTATAAATATTAATATGAATTTATTATAATTTATTAAGAATTGTCAAATAAAGAAAAAAGTATAAAATCAAACACATAATTTCTTTTATCTTTTCTTTCAGTAATTTTAATTGTCAGTTTTAATTGTACTAACAGTAAAAATAAATTTCTTTTTATAAACTTTTAAGAATAATAATAGGAAAGATATATGAATAAAGTTTTAAGAGGAAAATAAAAAACAAATTCTCAACATTTTTTGTTAAACTTTGTTTTAAATAATTAATTGGTTTTTTTTCTTTTCATTGTATCTTTCACAAAAAAAAGTGCAGTGTTTATCAAATCAGTATAATTAAAATATTACCTTATTTTTGGCATAAAAACAATTACAGAGAACCAATACAATAGATACCAGAAAGGGCCATTAAGATTACTCTCAGAACTTGATCGGATTACATCTGAACTGAAAAACATCCAAGTTACAGAACACAACATCCCACAAATTCTACTCCTAAAACATACATATAAACAAACCAGAATGACTCTTGTGGAATATATCCGTATTAAGCGAGCACGCAATTATCTGGAACAACAAGATTGTTGGACTCCAGGTTATATCAGATGGGCCCTCGGGTCAGGAAAAAGAAATCACACACCCTCCTCTTTGTGCCTTGACGGTATTACTTACTCTGGCATCAGTATGCTTAACAAAATTAGGGATTATTATTCCACCAAACTGCAGCCCATTGGAACTGTTGCCAGATGACACAAATTTGTGAAAGACTCAAATAGCTCTCACAGCATTACTGAAACTGATATCATCTCCAAAATTAAAAGCCTGCCTGAACACACTCATCCCGGCATGCACGGAATTCCTAGATTTCTTCTGTTACACTTGGAAAAATTTACCATACATGTTACAAGGGGAATCATTGATCTCTTAGCCACTGATAGCCTACATATTCCAGGGATCTATCCTATATCAGTGGTCCCTTTCATAAAAAAGAAAGATTTACCTGTAGACTTAAATAACATTAGGCCAATATCCATGGTTCCTCTCCTAATCAAAATTATCGAAAGCATTATAAAAGATAAAATTCAAGAGAAAATCATATCAAAACTTTCCAGACATCAATATGCTAAGAGGGGTTCATCAACTGGTGATGCTGTAAGCCGATTTCGACTCCTCGCTGATCATATCTGTAGAACAAAACAATCCCGGCCAGTCGCAGTCCAACTAGACTTTGCTGGGGCTTTTGACTCTGTCCGAATAGATGTACTACTTGGTGAACTAGAGGCTCTTCATGTTCCTTTGGCATACATTCAGATCATAGAGAATCTCCTAGCAAATCGAGAGATTTTTTTTTCTCTAAATGGGAGAATTGCCCCTGGGTTCAAACCCTGCATCTCCATTCCCCAGGGCTCCCCATTAAGTGCTCTCCTCTTCATGATCTATATAAATCTCTTGCTTTTGAGCATTGAGGATGCACTGCCTGGGATCTCCATCCCTCTTCTTAATGAAAACATCTCCCACATCTCCTACATGGATGATGTAGGGTTGTTTCTTAAATCACATGAAGAAATAAACATTCTTGAAAGCCTATTACAGCACTATGCTCAGACGCATGGGCTTACCATTAACAGGTACAAATCAGCAATTTGGAATATCAAAACAGCTAACAGGATAACAGGTTCATTACAAGCTATGCCTCAGTCTTTCTTGGGATTCAATATGTCACTATCCCCTACAGCAATGAGGATGGAAACACAATGAAGACTACTAAACAAAATAGACATCATCATAACATACCTCTCAAGAATATATATATCTACATTTGGAAAGGTTTCACTCTTAAACTCCTTCATACTTCCCAAGATTATATATTATCTTGCAGGTTTTAACCCAACAAAAGCTTTCATTAAAAAAGTAGAATCCCATTGTCTGCGACTCTGTAGAGGTGGGCGCAGATCATTTATCAGTCTGCGCACCCTTCAAAAGCCAAGAGACATGAATGGACTGGGACTGCATTCAATAAAGGTATTCACAATACAGAGAACTTACAATATGATCCATAAACTTTATTCTGATTGCAGGACCTTCCAATGTCCGCTTCCCAAAGAGCAAGTGCTTCCCACTGATAGACCGCCCCCTCAGAGGTTCACTCCCATCTGGCTTCAAATGCAGATCTCATACATTTTTACGCACATAGTACCTTCCGCGACCATGTTCAATTCAAAAATAATCTATTGGGAAGCCTTCAACCTATCCAACTCAAATACCCAGAAGGCACACACTTACCTCCCCATCAACATAAACAAACTGTGCAAACTAGCCCATAGATTGAAACTAGCACCTAAACACACAGACTTTCTTCTCAAAATTAACCTTGGTAGCCTCTCCACTGCTATATTTCTTAATAGAAGAGGCTTCCGCATAGATCCCATATGTTGTCTCTGTCTTTCCAGCCCAGAATATATGGACCATATCCTTTGCCTTTGTCCGGTCTGGCAAGGACTAAGACAAAACTTCCAGAAACACATTGATAATAATGGTCCAGATCTAACATCTCTTGAAGGGGTTTTAAATAGAGGCATTTTCGCTGAAATCAGGCTCGCCACCTACATAAACTTTGCCATCTGGTTGACCAGATGCAAGGTGATTTTTCAAAAATTACCGCTTAACGAAATCAATAACTGCTTCCTCAGCATAATTAAAAATATCCAAGAAACAGACAAGAGAGAGGCCAATCCATACCTGGCCATACTAACCTGGGAATTCACAACTGGTCTAAACAGCACTTCTCCAACCAACCCCTAAATAATTTATATGAAAATATCTATTATGATTTAATATCTTATTATGATTTAATAAAACCCTCCAACCATAACTTGCCAAAACAGGGTTTACTAACAAAGGTATTTCGTTATAGACTAGATGATTAATATTCACCTTGCATGCACAGGTTATATTCTACTGACTTTTGAATCATTTCTTCTTTGTATATACCACCCTGTAACCTCGTCTAGTTATTTCTTGTTATTTTTTTTATTTTTTTTGTAATCACTTATAGGTCAAATAAAATTATCTTGAAAGAGAGAACAATTACAGAGAAATTGTTTTCATTGAATAATGAAGGAAACTAAGTAAACAATCTTTTTGCAAAAATAGACTCAACTGATTAGTGTTTAATGTGATCATGTGAAGACATGGTATCATTGGATAAATATAGAATTGTTCCAAAAACAATATAGAAGTAAATCAATAGACCCCAGTGTCAGCAGAAAAGCAGTCCTTGTTGGTTAATCTAGTAAAGAACTAAATAGCAAGAGTCTGCCTAGTCTCAACTGTTGAAGAAAACTAGTAGTAGTTTTTTTCTTGATTCAACTGTTGAATGAAATAAGAATAGTAGTCTTTTCTAATTCAGCTGTTGAAAAAACAAGAGTAGAAGTTCAGCTGTGAAAAAAAGGTTTTTAAATTGGAGTTAAAAATCTAATGTTCTAAGCTTTAGCTTTAGGCTGAGCATAATTAGCCTCACCATGTAACATAATCATTAGAAAAATGTAAAAGATAAAAATACCACAAGATGCATCAAGTCTCATTGCCATTTAAGAACTTTTCTGTATCTGACTTTTTATGTGTTAGCCTAATTGGAAAGACATATAATAGAAAAATGCATAAATTTAGCCTATAAAACTTGAAAATATTGTATGGCAAAAGTAGTTGATAAATTGACTATGTACATTAGTCTGCAGGAAGGTGTTAATGGAAAATCCTTCACAAAAGAAACCAACATAAAAAACTTGAAAATTATAACTCACAAAGAAAAGAAATGAGTCAAAAGAAAAACAAATCCATCATAAAAATATTTGAATGTCCACTTTAGATCTGCATTTATAAATAAAAATTTTATATAAATAATAATTGGTAATAATGAATAATGTTTTTAACTTAATATCGTTTTTAAAACATGTTTTATTTATTCATTTGATTTTTCTCTCAAAAATTGTAAAAATATTTTTTAGCTAACTTACAATTTTCTTCTCTGTTATTATTAAAAGCTATTTTCTAAGATTTGGTTATTAAAAAGAAAATAAATTAATGAATATAAGAATTGATTAATTTAATTAGTAAAAAATCAACTGGTTATTCATATTTCCTATATTATATTTTTATAAAATGTATGAGAATAGAAATATATTATTTTTGCAAGTTTGCTAATTAATTTATTAGTTAATTCATTAAATAATTGGTTTTAAAAAGTAATAGTGTTAACATCTTTATTCCTCCAACTATGTGTTTGAAGAATGGTAAGGTGAGTGACTGAATTTCATAACAGCATAGTGCTTAATGGATTTGTAAATCGTTCCTATAAAATTATTCAAATTAAAATAGAGTAAGATTATACATTTATATATTTCTGGATTATTGTCACAGTTCTTAGATTTCTTGCTTCCTGAGATAGTTTACAATAATAATGGTTAATTGATTTATATGTAGGGTTTATGTTTGTTTGGACAACAAAAAATGGCCTTTCTGAATGGCATAAAATGTATCACTTTTTAAAGGCCATTCACTGCATTTCACTTATGTTAGAAAAATTTTAGCTTCTAGTTGGCCTGTACTATAATGTTACCAAATTGCTACAGCATTGGTGATAATCAACATGTGTCATGGTTTCAGCATTCTTTTTTATACTATGATAGATATCCATCTAAATATTTTTGATATATCAGGCCCTAGATATGACAGTACCCAGATAATTAGCTTATTTATAAGATACCTCTTTTAGATTCAGGCACAAGGCATGATTGTTTATTATTATATAAATGATGGTGATACAGCTTATAAGTATAATGGTTATAACTATTTATATTGTTTCTGTTTGCTGAGTCTTATGCTCTCTCTATATATATTTTTTTATATTTTTTTGTGGGGATAATGATTTGTTTGCATTTTTCCATATTACTCCCAATCATACCATTACAAATGGCACTCTACATGATGCCAGATGATGATTGAATTCTAGTGGTCACTATACAAAATTCTCACATAAATTGAAGGTCAAATATAATTACATCTGAGGAAAAACTCGTATTTTAATGCAGAATTAAGTTATTAAAAAATGTATATTACTGTAAAATGTGACAAAAAGATAGAAGGTGATGAAAGTATAATTCGATTAGAGATTGTAATAATTAGTGATGTGAATTTATATTTAAGAAACATCATATCGAAAGTAGAATAAAAAATGAGAGCATAATTTTTGGAAAATGGATTGAGATTTTGACTATTAAAGAATGTTTAGTCGTATATTCAATACAGATGATGAATGGAGAATTTTGTCATTGACCTGGAGATGCAATGCTAACATAAAACTTCATGGAGTGTTCTATCTCAACACTATACAGACATTCTTTTGAGTTTTGATATTTTCAGTTGATACCTTAATATAGCCCTGTCACAAATTTCAGCCCTTAAGTCTCATGGAATGTGAGCAAGACTTAAGTTTAAAGTATTTTTCAATCTCTAAGCCTTAAAAAACCAAGGCATAGTTTTGAAGTTTTATATTTAACAGTCTCTAAGATTGGAAGAAGCAATGCTTTGCCAAGATATCTGCATTATTGTTTCTGTTTTTGGTTATAGGTGCCTTATAATGTTAAATTAAAATAGACATTTTGAGTCCATGCTGCATTGGGTACTTTTAGCCCATTTGCTGGAATATTTGTTTATCCTAGGATTGCATATTACTATTGATTCATTTGCTCTCATATGCTGGCCACATCTCTAGAACAGCTTTTGAGAAAATGTTTTGTTATATGCATTTCATTTTGTGTACACATGTACTTAAAATAAAATAAATTATTGGTGAATAAGAAAATCAACAACACATGCATGAGTACATTAAACAAGTAAATTCAAGTATTGAGACAGTCAGATTTAAAGAAAGGCAGATTTGATGTAATAACAGTTGTAGTATTAGGTAATAGTGAAAGGTTGCATGGTGCAGGAACTGATATGAAGCTTATTTTATGAATCATTATTTTAAAAAGATATAATTATATTTTTGTGTGTAAAAGTGATTTAATATAATTTTATTTTAAGTTTAAAGTGATCAAATATAAACATAAATGCTGACAAGGGCAAAATTTTAAAAATGGATAAAGATGATGATCACAAAAAAAAAAACTCAGCAATCAGCTGTAGAAATATAAAGAATAGAAAAGACATTATAATCCAGATATTGCAGATGATGCTAGATGAACTGAAGAGTATACAAAAAATGCTCTAAAAATTTTTAAAAACAATGAGAAAAGAATAATAAAAAAGCAGAAGAAACAGAAATGGGCAATAAAAAACGGGAAATAGAAAAAAGAGGATAATAAAAATTCAGTAGTAGAAACTCAGTTGCTTCTAAAAAATAAAAGAATGCACTCATTGATGAAGATTGACGAAGCTAATGAACAGGGTAATAAATATAGCAGCAGATGTTACAATTTATGTTGATGACATAAGACAAATTGAAGCTGAAATAATAGATTTGACTGAATGGGAATCAACGAAATTAGGGCAACATATAAATGCTCTAAAACAATTGGAGAAAAAAAATGATTAGAAGTATATGAAAATAATTGCTCAAAAAAGAGAAGAATTAAAGAAAGAAATTGAGAAAACAGTGAAAAAAAATAACAGTAATAAACCAGAATTTCTATCAGTGATATGTATACTCAGTTTTTTCAAAGCCTTATATCACAGTTAAAAGCATTGACTGAGATTTTCCTATTAAATGACCCCACAATAAAAATTATTATATAATACCTATCCCATAAGATAAACCAGAAGATTATGGGTGTTAAGAAAAGTATTAAACCAATTGTGGGGTTGCTAAGACAATAAACCCAAAAAGAATTAAAAAAAGAGATTTTAGGTCTTCCAGTATTCAAAATAATTCCTTCCCTAGAAATGATAAATAAATGTAATAGAAAGAATAGGGCTGTTAAAAACATAATAGAAATAATCAATGAAACAAGCACAGATGAAAAGAAAGATTAATTGTGATTTAGAAAGTATAACAATCTGAATAGATCATTATCATCCTGTCACAGCCTGACTCAAATAAAGATTTCCAATTATACATAGATTAAAATACTCATCTTAATACCTCTATAACTTTGCACAGCACATGCAATAAGATGAAAACTAGGATGTAAATATAAAACAATGGAAAATGAAATATTTATTCTAACTTCATCATCACATCTTTTTAAGTAAGGTGTATTGTAACATTATAGACACTCATTGTTTCTCACCATGTCAAATATTATAAGCTTTTTAAAATTAAAATGTATTAATTAATAATAGATTAAATTTTTCCATATCTTTTCTTTATAATATCAGATGTAATTTATTTAAATATTTCTATGTATTAAATGATAATAAGACAGTTTTGAAACATTGTTTTCAAATAATGATGTGAATATTACAATAATTTGTTAAAAGTTATAAAAAAAAAGGATAAAATAAAATAATTTATTTTATTCTCACTCACTCTTCAGTAATTTTTATTATTTACTAGTTGTAACTTTAAAAAAATGTACCAAAAGAAAAAAAATTCTCATTAGTAAGTTTAGTGAAAAGTTTTAGTTTTAACTTTAAAAAAAAATAATAGTAGAATAGATAAATGAATAAAGTTTTAAAAAGAAAGAAAATAATCTTATCATTTTTTGTTAAATTTCATTTTCAATTGTTTTTTTCTCTTTATATCTTTCTCTAAAATCTTAAGCAGTGTTTATCAAATCAGTGTAATTGTAAGATTATCTTATTTTTGGCATAAGAAAAAACAACTACAGGAGAATTTTTTAATTGAAAAAAGGAGGTTAATAGCCATACAATCTGTAAAAATAGGCCCAATTTGTCAGTATTTAATTTTGTCAAGTGGGAGATAAAATATGATTGGATGAATATGGGATAGTTCCAACAAATAATATAGAAGGTAGCTTAAATCAATAGACCTGAATGTCTTATGAAGAAAAGTAATTCTTGGGTAAGCTGCTGAAAAAGTCAATAACAGCAGTCTGTCCTGACACAACTATTGAAGAAACAGCAGCAATTTTTTTTTTGATTCAACTATCAAAAAAAACAGTCGCAAAAATATTTCCTTATTTGGGTGTTGGAAATAACAAAATTAGATATTCAGTTTTGAGAAAAGTTTTTAAAATGGAGACAAAGAAAACTATGTGCTAAGTTTTAATTCTAAGCTGAGCATAATAATATTCACCATCTAATCTGCACACTAGAAGTTTATAATGGATAATATCTCTGGCTGCAATAAGCCTTGTTTTCATCCAAGAAACATGTCTCTCTTTGTCTTTTTATGTGTTAGCCTGATGGAAAATAATTTGATTGCAAAATAAATAAATATAGCCTGTAAAATCTAAAACAATTATATGGCAAATAATGGATAAATTAATTAAGTTCATATGCCTGTACATAGATAATAATAGAGAAACATACAAAAAGAAAACCAATATGGAAAAACTAAAAATTACAACTTCCAAAACAGTTCCCAAAGAAAAATAAATCCATGGTAAAATGGTATTTTAATGTGCACATTATACCTGAATTTATAGATATATTGTTTTTATATCAATTATAATTGGTAATAATAAATTATTTTTTTAATTTATCATTTTCTTTTGAAATGTAGTGTTTGTTTATTCATTTGATTTGTCCCTCAAAATTATAAGAAGCTGTTCTTTTATTGTTATAAGTTGTTTTCTAGATTTAGTTATTAAAAGGAAATAATTTAATCAAGTAAAATTTGATTAATTTAATTAATAAAATCCAACTGAAACCAATCATATTTAGTGTAAAATATTTTATTTTTTAATAAAATGTATGAGAGTAAAAATATATTATTATATTATTTTTGCAATATTTGTAATTTATTTATCAGTTAGTTTATTAAATAATTGTTTTAAAAATTGTGTTAACATCTTTATTTCTCCAGCTATTTAATCTATAAATGGGAAGTATGTGTTATTGCATGTTATAACAGCATTGTGTTTAAAAGATTTGTAAATTATCCCAGTAAATGTATTCAAATTAAAATAGAGTCTTTATACATTTATATTTTTCATGATCACAGTCACAATCTTTAAGGTCCTAGCTTCCTGGGCTATCTTAGAGCAATAATGATTAATTTATTTATATATAGGAGTTTATGTTTAAATATTCAGATAGTTCTCTAGATGGCATAAAGTATCATCTTAAAATTCCAGTCACTGGATTTTATTTTTTCTGTAAGAGAAAATTTTATCATTGGCCTATACATTAATGGGAGTATATGGCTAGAGCACTGGTGATGATCAACATATCTCATGATTCCAGCATTCTTTTTGATATTATGATAAATATTTGAGCATTCAATTCTGTGCAGTATTTTTACCTTATCATAGATATTTTAACACTTAAATATGTGTTTCAAATAAATGTTTGTATATCATGCCCTATGTTTGACAGTGGCTACATAATTAGTCTTTTCATAATGTTTCTCTTTTATATTCTATCAGGGAGCATGACAGTTGATTATTGATATAAATGCTGGTGATGAAGATTATAAATGTAGTTGTCATATCTACTTACATTGTTATTCATTGCCGATTCTTATGCTTCATTTATATATATATTAATTTTATTTATTGTATGGGAATGATGTGTTTCCGTCTCCCCATATTAATTCTAACCTCTGTCCCATTGCAATATGTATAAATAAAACAAATTTTAACGGTAAATACAATATTATAGTTTAAATTCTTTTGTAGCACTTTCGATTATGTGGTAATCTTCGTCAGCTTTAAAAGTGCTACAAAAGAATTTAAACTATAATATTGTATTTACCGTTAAAATTTGTTTTTATTTAAATATATATATATATAATATTTTATAATGGGTACTGTATTTTACACCCACCCACACATACACACACACACATATATATATATATAGTAAAATGATGTTGAATGTCACATGAACTACAACTTGCATTTACCAATATATAATATAAAGAGCATTTGAATGATTTCTCTCTTAGCATTTATCATTAAAAAAAAGATTCTTTAGTAGAGTTATTGAAATGCTCTTTATATTAGATATTATGTAATAGCTGTAAATAAATGAGGATTAGATATTAGATTTAAATGATATAATAATGACATCTATTACTCTCTATTTGAATAAACGGCAATTATGATTTTAAAATATATGTAAGCTTAGGTAGCAATAAAGTAGCATTCTTTTAAAGGGAAAAAGTATCGAAGAACTATAAGGTACTAGCCAAAAAGAATAGTCATTACTTTTTACAAGCTCTATAAATTGATATTTGATTCACAACCGCTTTAGACAGGTTTTTTGATCATTAGAATTTAGCATAGTTTGACAAAAATCTTATGATAATGAAATAGTGAGGAGGTCTTGTTTTTTTTTTATCTGCAGATATTCAAGTTCAGTATTATTGTTAACTTCTTTGGAATAAATAAATATTCTTTAAACAACCTTGCGCCAGTTTTTATTTATATAATAATGTATTGCAAGAAGTTTAAAGAGTGGTTATAAGAAAGAAAAATCTATATGAAATGACTCAAAGAGACATTGTAACAAAAACATTATCATTATTTATATATAGTATTTAATGGTTTATCATGAAAGAATAAATAAACAAAGGAATGATCTTTACTAATTACACTTCATTATCTTTATAATATAATCTTTTTTAAAAAAAATAGATAGCAATTAATTAAGTTATAAGTTAAAATAATAAATAAATTGAAGATGCCAATTCAATACCAACTACAATATTCATTATTTTTAATATTTTTCTTTTTTGTTAATATTATAAATAATTCCATATCCAAAACCTAAGCATAATAAATAAATTTTAAGTTCACTATAACGTCTTTTTTTCTGTATTTACTTTATATTTTATGTCGATATGCTTATTTCATAAGTGTGATTAATATTATAGTTTATATGGCTCTCTTACTTTATAAAGTGTATAATTCTTTTCATGCATTTTTAAATATTATTGGAGACAATTTAGATAAGTCAGATAAAACATCTTAATTATTATTGTGTATTAGGCTTTCTGTACATGTTTATTTATAATTGGGTTGAGTGAAATCCAGAATCTGCATTATACATAGAAATTAATGGTTTACATGCCGTGACTATGACCTAAGTTTAATATATGAACTGAAACTTTTTCCAATGAAATTGAAATTTTTAAGCGAGCTTAGAGATTTATTTTCCTCAGTTAGCCAGACATTGATTGGCTATTAAAAATTAGTATAAAATAAAGCTATTTTTAAAAATTATCAATTGTCAAATGATTGTTTTACAATGAAATTTTTACTTAATACTTTTATATGAAGAAACATTTTAGAGGCTTTTGTCCTCTACTGGACTATTTAAAGTAGTTTTATCTTTTTATCTATATGCATATATAGCAAATGGATTAATTAAGCACTGCCATCTGGAATCTATCATTACTTATTAACCATCAGAAGGTGAAAAAGTTTGTTGCTATATATTATTATGAAGACATCAAAGATATTTAGTGAAATATTTTGTGTATATCTTGAGTTTAATTATAATGTAATTGTGTACATATCCAATTAATAATTGAAAAATTAATTAGAATAGTCAAAAAAATACTAATGCTGGATTGTTGATCCAGTTTTCAAAAAATAAATGAAATTTTTTAAAAAATATTTTCAATGTATACGCCTGTATATCCGTGAAAGTATTCTAATTAATATACTATGTATAAAAGTGTAGGTTACGTGCCATGCAATGCACTAATTTCCATTCATTTTTTATACATGAGATGAATTCTGGATTTCACTAAAAAATATAAAAAATAAAAAATACTTCAATTATAGTAATATATGAAAGCACACATCTAAAATAAAAAATTAATATAATAGTAATATATATGTATGTTACTTTTAGTAACTAAGATTTTAATATCTAACTGCGAATTTGAAATTTTTTTTTTAAAAATACACGAATGATAAAGTTGGAGTGCGGTCCATAGACTTTGAGTTCCAGATTCTCCACTCTATTATTTCATTAAAACACTCAAGACAGTATGTACGACATAATAAAAATGAAAAGAAAAAAAACTTTTTACACATGACCTCTTATGTGTAGAGAAGATATAATCAATAAGTTGTTAAAAAATCGTTACTATTCTTTATCTGTCATTAACGTTTTAAAAGTGCAAAAGCAATAATGTCTTGAATAATAGTTGACTTTTTTTTTTTCAATATAGTGGCGAAACTTCATTTGTTTAAAAAAAAACAATAACTACGTTTTGTAATCAATTTAAATTATTCTAATATTGTGTTTTAATACATTCTATAAATAAATGCAGAAAAGTATTAAAATAAGGTAAGTTTTAGTTTTAAATTAATAAATTTATAATATTAATTATATTTTAGAATGTTTGGCGACTAAGCCAAACGCAAATTTTTTTCAATAACATATTCTCTCTCTCTCTATATATATATATATATTGGTTTTATATGGAAGCAAGCATTATTAAATAAAATTTAATTTATATATATAAATGTATATAAAGTCATGCCGATACACAAACCTACTTTCTACGAAAAGCACTCTAGTTTTTTTTACATCTTTTTTTGTACCTCCTTTTTAGTTATTTTGCTTGAAATTATCCAATTTTTTCTTTTGAAAAATATCTATTTGTTGACTAAAATATATCCTACTAGTGGCTATTATATTTCTAAGTATATTATCAATTATTAATCATAAATAAAAAGCATTTTTGGTACATGGTTTAGCGTCCTTTTCAAATATTAATAATCTATTGTTACGTGATTCGTGATGTGATGAGATGCTATGTGGCTTCTCTTTTCTCAGAGTTATGAATCTCTCACCCACTATGCTCAGAGAAAACTCTTAGTTATCTCAATTTCTCTTTCTATTCACCACTCTAAGTTTTTCGCATATTCTTCTCTATCCTGCTACATCCCATTTCCTCAACATTATTTTTGTCAATTATATGGCCTTTATATCTAAATCCCCCTTCTCTCTTCCCAAACCCAGCATAAAAACTAAGAATCCACTTTCTGTATAATCACTTTGTTTATATTTATTCTCCCACAATTTCATTATTTGTACTTATTCTGCTTGTAGGCATTTACATTTAATTAACAGCTGCCTAATATTTTCTGTGCCTTCCTTACACAACTTGCAAACTAAATCGCCTATATTTTTTCCATTTATGTGTATATTCCCTTGTTGCTGCAAGCCATAAGCAGTAAACAACTTTCCTTACTATTATCATAAATTAACTCGCCCCCAATAATTTGTTTACTTCTATATATATTTAAATTCCTTTTACTCTACATACTAGTTCTCTATCTCTCCAACTCTCTATTTTTTATTAATGCATCTATTCTTCTATCTCATTCCTTGCCACTATAACACTCAAAAATTCTCCTATTACAATCATCCCACTTTTTTGTATAAGTATACTGATATAAATTCTTTATCTATATCTTATATTTATTATACTACCATTTTCATCTTTGTTGTCTGTCGTTTACTCATAATCTAATTAAATACTACTTTGGCTATTCTCTTGTTATTCATAAATTGCAATGTACCAAACAATTTCATTTTGCTTTTTGCATCTCTCATATAAAAACTTGATCATCCAATTTCTCCTTGAATTGCCTCCCTTGCCATCCACACATCTGCATCTAATGCATGTCTTCCTATTTGTCTTTATACTTTTTCTAGGTAGTCTAACACCCCTTTACTAACATATTATTAGCATAACTTTACCTGGCTGGTGTCACTCTTACCATACAATTTTAGCACATATTTATTATATGAAAACAATGTTAATTTATTTATCAGGCCCTTTCTTTTCTTTACTTCATTAGCAATATTTTCTCCCATTCATCCAAGCAATATCTCTGATTACTTAAAACATATTTCCAAATAGTTATACTTATTTACCACATTTAACTTTATATCCCTCAATAAAAATTATTTCTCCTCTTTTTTCCTAATATTTTTCATCATTATTTTTGATATTTCTTCATTAAATTTAATCCTAATCTCTTTACCACCCTTGCACATGTCTTCAATCTGACTTTCATATCTTCCCTACTTTCTGTGCACAAGAAGATATAATCTACAAATAAGAGACCCAATAATGTATATACTCCTTTACCACCTATTAATGGTATCTCTACTCCTCTTCCTAGTCTTTCTATTGCTCTCTCTATTTATCTCAAAATTAACAAAAACAAAATAGGTGACATAGGGAATTCTTGCCTTAGTCCCATCCCATTTTTAATTTTAACTGATTCTATATTTTCTATTTTATACATATAGTAATTATTTTCATACAATCTCTTAATAAGATCCACAAAAGCTCCATTCATTCCTAAATTTATTAAATTTACCCATAATCTAGTTCTATTTACTCCATCATATGTCTTTTCTATATCTATAAAAATCATATATAACTATCTACCTGTATTCCTACTCAAATCTATAAGTTGTTTAACTACAAATAAACTATCTTCTATATGTCTATCCCATCGAAAACCTCCTTGCATTTCTCCCAATATATTATTTTCTTTCATCCAGTTTGTGATGCTTTTACCACCATATATATGCAAAAACTTTATGTAACACTGATGTTATCACTATCAGTCTATAATTGATTAACTTTCTATGATCCTTATTCTTTCCTTTAAATAGCAGCCTTGTTCTTGTATTATTCCAGCTATCTGAAAATTCTCTCTTCTGTGCATCTTATTAAAACATGACAATAGGTTTAATTTTGTCTTATTTCCTGAATTCATCACCATCTCTGCTATTTATTCATTTAAACTTCTTGCCTTTTTACTTTTCAATTTCTTTGCTGCCTCATTCTATTCATTTTCTGTAAACCTAATATTTTCATTACTATATGCTTTAATGTCTGCTATCACTCTATCCTTCACATCCAACATCTTTTCTATAACCATTACATATTTATTTAAGATTGTCTCTAATTATTCTCTAGAACTATACTCTATTCTCTCATCATCTAGTAATACTATTTATGTTGCCCCTACATTCCTTCTTTTGATATGTTGTCAAAATTTTTTACTCCAATCTCTTCCACGTTTATTAACATCCTCCAACAATTTGCTATTTAATTTCATTCTCTCTATATAATTATCTATTTTAGCCAAGTTCTTATTTTTAAATACTTTTCCTATTGAACATTAACATTTTTTTCACTTTCTTTGTTTATAATAGCACACTTATATTCTCTGAATGCTTTTTTCTCTCTTTTACACTTTTACAAACTCTTACTTTTCTGTTATTTTATTCTTCTGAATATTCTTACCTAAAACACTCTTTGCCACCTTTTTTATTTAACCACAACAGTCTTTTTTATCTCTAACAAACCCATGATTTCTTCTACTTTTATTTTATATTTTTCTAACTTATTCTTATCATTCATTCTCTGGCCACATCTTTTACTATCCTTTCTATTTTTATTACTATTTTCAATTACTAAACATTTCTATTATAAATTATGATCAATATTATATATTCTCTCTTCATTATCAAACACTTTAATTTTTTATACATTATTCAGTCCCTCTTTCTCTACTAAAACATAATCTATTGTGTGAAATATATTATTTCTAGGCAATGTATATTATCACTCATAAATATTTGATAAATTTCCAATGCTCAAATTCATTCTCTGACAAAAAAATTTCAAAAGTTGTTTATTCTTGTTATCTACATCTTCAATGTCTTCAATATTCCCATTCGTATTCTCTCTAACCATTATTTTCTTCCTCTTTTTTTGAAACTCTGTATGTCCTTAAATAGGAATTCATATATGCTTCTGTTTTACTCTATTATAGTTTGATTATCTCCAATGGCTGTATACACTACAGCCACCATCTATTTTAGTCTTCCTAACCTTATTTCAAATCACTAATGTTCTTGACACTTAACAGTATTTAAATATTTCTTTGACATAACTCCTATATCACCCCTTTTTTCTTTTTCTTTCTATTTATACCCTACCCTACCAAGACTTCTAATATATGTTGTCCTTCTTTTGTTAGATTTATTTTCACTACTGCTAATACTTCAAGCTCTTCATTTTTAACTGCTTTGTTTAATTCCAGCTATTTTTCTGGTCTTCTACCACCTTGCATATTCAAATACTTGATTATAACAATTTCTTCTTTTCTAATTACTCTTTTATAAATTCTTTTGACTCTTTTTTCTCCATTACATTCATAAATAACTTATTTATCATTAATTTTACAGACATATTTCTTCTCTATATGTATATTTATATCCAAATCAGCTATTCTTTGTTTATTTTTTACATCCCATCCATTCTTCTTCTTTTTGATAATACTGCAATTTAAAACTGTACCCCCTTTATAAGTTCCCCAAGCTATAATATTCTTTATAAATCAAACTCTCTGAAACTTTTTTTCCTTGTTTTGCTTAGTAGAATTCATCTTTTCTATATAACTCCCTCTTACAAATAAAAAGTCCCACAGATCTACAAACATAACATCATTTTCTCACATTATTTTTTCAATCTCTCATTTGTAAAACATGCCCTATCTAACATATAGTCTATTGTCAAATCTTGATAATAGTCCAATTTTTCATACTCTTCATTTAATCTTACTCAAATTAATAATCAATTATGTGTACTCATCTATTACTCTCTCCAATGGTTCTCACTAATTATTTGTCTCTACCAAAACATACATATCTCTACTCCCTTGTTTCTTTATCTTAGCTATAACATCCCTAATTTTATCTCCAAACAAATATATTCTTACATACATGTTTCTATATACAAGAACATATCAGTGTCCCCTAGTTTATATTTTACTAATACTGAATCAGTTGTTTTGTAAGTATTCTAATTTGAATTTCTAAAAGTTTATTGTGTCACTTAAATTAGCCAAGAAGCAAAAGTGAAAGAAGTATAATTAACTCATCTGTTTTTCTTATGCAATATCATTATAATAGTTAGCTAATGATTAGCAATAATCATTAATGTATTTTAATGTAGGTATTGTTAAATATGTAAATGCAGGAAATTTGTTACTTATACATTATAGTAATTTTTAAAATAATACAAAGTGATTTCATTTGCTCTTCCAAATTATTAATAAGACAAAATTTCAAAACATTCTTTTTAAAAGAAACTTCTAGTTTTAATCTTTTCAAAATAAAATAAACATTTTATTGCTATTACTGAAATATAAACTAGTCATAAACAAAGTGCAATTATATTCTATATATCTTTTTTTTTTTTTTTTATCTTTCACAATTTATTCTTTTTCAAAATCAAAACTCTTCTCTGTTTATATATTTTAATATCTTTTTTTGATATTCATATTACACAGAGTAAATGAATTGTAAATTAATAATTTTTATTAGTCATTCATTAGACTAGAGATTAATTATTAATATACTTTCATTAGATTATTATAATTGCGAGGGCAGCAATTTTATAGATAGATAGATAGATAGATAGATAGATAGATAGATAGATAGATAGATAGATAGATAGATAGATAGATAGATAGATAGATAGATAGATAGATAGATAGATAGATAGATAGATAGATAGATAGATAGATAGATAGATAGATAGATAGATAGATAGATAGATAGATAGATAGATAGATAGATAGATAGATAGATAGATAGATAGATAGATAGATAGATAGATAGATAGATAGATAGATAGATAGATAGATAGATAGATAGATAGATAGATAGATAGATAGATAGATAGATAGATAGATAGATAGATAGATAGATAGATAGATAGATAGATAGATAGATAGATAGATAGATAGATAGATAGATAGATAGATAGATAGATAGATAGATAGATAGATAGATAGATAGATAGATAGATAGATAGATAGATAGATAGATAGATAGATAGATAGATAGATAGATAGATAGATAGATAGATAGATAGATAGATAGATAGATAGATAGATAGATAGATAGATAGATAGATAGAGAACAATGATAAAGTTTTATGTAAGAGATTATAACATTATATATATATACATGTATACATATTATCTTACATAATTTTCTATTTTTTCAATTGGCCAATTGTTTACTAAATTTATCGAAGTTTTGTAATTATTCATACAATGTTTAATGTAATATGTTTCATATGTTTGTCTTCTCTTTGAATTTTTAATATAATTTAAAGGTTTACTATTTTTATAGCATCTATTTTGTGTCCGTATGCTAAGTAATGAATGTGTAAAGCAGATTTATTACCTCATTTATTAATTGCATTGTTATGCACTTTAGCTCTTATCACTAACTGTTTCCCTGTATAGTCATAGTAAATCATATTGCAAATTCACAGTTAATATTATACACTATGTTTTATTTTTATTTATATCATCTCTTAATATATAATTATCTATTGTTATTAGCCCATCCAACATCTAACTGCTTATCAATATAATTTTTGCTTTTTATCAATGTATTATAAATTTTGGGATAATATAAAAGCCTGATCCACTTTTTATTTTAATTATAGTTATTATCATTATTATAATTGTTTTATATTAAATTTTATTAAGCACTAGTAGATGATCTAATAATAATGTGAAAGGCCAAAACCTTTGACAGAAGCACCTTAAAATACTTATGTGAAAGCCAATCAGATGAAATAATGACTGCAGGTGGAACTTTCAATTCAAGAACACAAGCCAGAACACAAGAAAAAGATGGTTCCCATCTTATTTTCTACTTAAATTTATATATAAATAAGCCAGACTCAAGCATTCCAAATTAAGAGCATGAAGCTTAAAACATCTTCACATTTAATACTCTAAATATTATATATGAATAAACAACATGAAATCTTCCAATTTACAATGAAGCAATTTTCAAATCTAATGAAGTGATAGTAACAAATGTAAATATATTAAATTTTATTAAGCGCTAGCAGATGATCTAATAATAATGTGAAAGGCTAAAACCTTCGACAGAAGCATCTTAAAATGCTAGCACTTAATAAAATTTAATATATTTACATTTGCTACTATCATTTCATTAGATTTGAAAATTGCTTTGTTGTAAATCGAAAGATTTCATGTTGTTTATTTATATAAGTGAAGATGTTTTAAGTTTCACACTCTTAATTCAGAATGTTTGAGTCTGACTTATTTATATATAAATTTAAATAGAGAAGAAGGTGGGTCCCATTTTTTTCTTGTGTTCTGGCTTGTGTTTTTGAATTGAGAGTTCCACGTGAAATCATTATTACATCTGATTGGCTGTCACATAAGCATTTTAAGGCACTTCTGTTTAAGGTTCTGGCCTTTCATGTTATTATAATTGTTTTTATAGATATACTATCATCTATGAGAGATTTCTTAGAAATAAAAAGTATAATTTTAATAATTTTAGTATTGTATCGATAATCTTTATATAGTAAAAATGTAGCAAATTTATAAAAGAATCAATTTATTAAATAATATAAAGATTATAAATAAAATCCTAAAACTATTAAATATATACTTTTTAATTCTAAGAAATCTGTGGTAGATGATAGTATATTTATAAAAAAAACAATTATAATAATGAAAATAACTATAGCTTAAATAAAAAATGGGTAAGGTTTTCATATTATTCCCAAATTTATGATACATTGATAAAAAAATAAAAAATAAAATTGATAAGCATGTTAATATTGGATGGTCAAATAGCACACTGGATAAATTAATAGGTAAGTATATATTAAGAAAAGATATAAAATTCAAAAATGGAAAAATATATAAAATTAACTGTGAATTTTGCAATATGATTCACTAAGATCATACAGGAAAACAATTAGAGGTAAGAACTAAAGAATATAACAATGCAATTAATAGAAGCAATGATAAATCTGCTTTATATATTCATTACTTAGCATATGGATACAAAATAGATGCTATAAAACATATTAAATCTTTAATTATATTAAAAATTCAAAGAAAAGACAAATACATGAAACATATTACATTAAACATTGTCTGAATATTTACAAAACTTCAATAAATTGAAATAACAACGAGTCCAATTGGAGATAAATGGAAATTTATGTAAAACAATAAATATAAAGTTGTATAATACCTATATTAATTGTTATAGATATTATTATGTTACATAATCAATTTTTTAAAGTTATATTGGATTTCTATATGAAAATTTTATTCTATTTTACTAATGCTTTATTTTTGTTATTGTTGTTTTACTTCTATTATGGAACAGTAGATGGTGTTGTATATGTACTTTGTTAATGTAATAATAGATTATTAACATTTGAAAAAGGCACTAAACCATGTGCCAAAAAAGGCTTTTTATGTATGATTAATATATATTTATATTAGTTGTTTTATACATTTTTGTTGTTGTAATTTATATGAAGTAATAGCATAATGGTATTCATTATTTTCATTTTTGTTAATTTTATATTTTCAAGTTTTATATTAATTTTTCTTTAAGTATTTAATTCAAAAACTTTCTTAGGAATTTTTCTTTTTGAAGCCTTAAAGAAACCAAGCATTAGAAATTCCTAATGTCTACTTTTAAATATTTTATCCTTGCAGATTTTATTACGATATGATATTATTCATACAATAAATAAATATGGATGGAATGTTAACCAATACATATCAGTGAACATAAAGACTCTATCAGATTTTATTTCTGAGTTTAAGATTAAAAACTACTATGGTCTTTCTTTTATTTTTTTTGGTAGTTCTTAACTAAAATACCAGTGAATATGTGTTAATGAACTTTTATATATGTATGAAAAATAGATAGATAGATAGATAGATAGATAGATAGATAGATAGATAGATAGATAGATAGATAGATAGATAGATAGATAGATAGATAGATAGATAGATAGATAGATAGATAGATAGATAGATAGATAGATAGATAGATAGATAGATAGATAGATAGATAGATAGATAGATAGATAGATAGATAGATAGATAGATAGATAGATAGATAGATAGATAGATAGATAGATAGATAGATAGATAGATAGATAGATAGATAGATAGATAGATAGATAGATAGATAGATAGATAGATAGATAGATAGATGGATGGATAGATAGATGGATAGATAGATAGATAGATAGATAGATAGATAGATAGATAGATAGATAGATAGATAGATAGATAGATAGATAGATAGATAGATAGATAGATAGATAGATAGATAGATAGATAGATAGATAGATAGATAGATAGATAGATAGATAGATAGATAGATAGATAGATAGATAGACAAATCTAAATTATGGCCCAAGATAGCAGTTACCAATCAAATGGCAAAGGATACTACCAATCCCCTAATTGTTGATCCAGGCTGTCATTCAATTATAACTTTTTGTTTATGTGCTTACAAATGCAGATCAATTTTAAATCAAAGAAGATTGCACAAATTAGAAAAAGAACTATCTATATAGAAAATATGTTACTATGGAACTTTATGATGTTAGAAAAAAGATAAAGAAATGATTAGTAAATAAAAGTGATATAAGATTTATAAATAAAAACTTAAGAAATAACCTTATAAATGTTGATGGTATAGTTGTTAGAGTGCAAAGTTAGTTGTTCAAATTATTGGAAGATATCAAATGCAGATAATTCAGGTTTATTTCCATATAAGATGTCATTGTGAAAAAGATGTAAAAGATTTTTAAATTGTCATACAAGTGATTTTGATCAAACAAACATTATTTTAAAATTGTCATGAGAGATTATAATGGTAGAATTGGTAAATTATTGAAAGAAAAAAATGATGTAAATTTAGATATAGTGTTAAAAGTGAGAAAAAGGCACTACTTTATAGAGTTCACAGAAAAAGGATAATTGTATGTAATTATATTTTTCTTCAAGAAAAATACTAAACAAAAATGAGCATGGAAGTAATCAAATAAAAATATAGTATGATTGGATCATATTTTGATCACAGAAAATATCTACTTCAAGATTGTGATGTTCTTAATAGAGCTAACATTGGAAGGGTTCATCAAATAATTAATGTACAATAAATTTTTAATGCAAATTTGGATGTTAAAACTATTAAGAAAAGCAATGTTAAGAATTAATATTCCTAACCCTTAGAATCACTCTAACAAATTTAAATTAGAATTTGCAAATTGTTTAATAATTAACAGATTTTGAAATTGATTCAGACTTTAATGAAATTAATAAGAAGACAATACACTATTAAGAAGTTCAAAAAAGGCAGTTGTTACAAGAAGTAACGGCAATTTATAAGTACATTTTCTATTGAAATAAGGCAATATATGAAGAAAAAAAAAATTACGATTTTTTTTTTTTAAAAAAATCCATTAAAAGTTGAATATCTAAAGTGGTTTTAAGTGAAATAAGAAAGAGTTCATAACAATATAACAAAACATAATTGTGGATTGAGAAAAAAAACCATAGAAGAAAATAAAAATTTCTAAAGCATAAAACATCTTGGTTTTGGGGGAAAATTATTTCAGCCACAAGAAGCAAATATGGAATTACTATTAAAAAATAAAATCGCATTACATGTGTGAAGAGTTCTATAAAGAATTATACAGTAATAAAAAAAACAAGAAAACAAAATATCATTTACAGTTATAAATATCACTTACCCAACATTTTAAATAAAAAATTGAGATATATAATTTAATATATAAAGCCATGAAAAGCTCCAGGAAATGGTAGAACTATAATAGATATCTTAAAACAATCAGATAAAGGATTAAAAATATTGTTAACAAAGCTATATATCAAATGTCTAAATTATAATGATGAACTACAAAATTGGCAGAATGTAATAATAATATTGATGTTTAAGAAAGGTGATAAAATGATTATTAAAAATTACAGGCCTATCAATCTTCTATTAGTTCTATACAAAGTCTTTAATAAAATATTTACAAATCATCTATGATGAATTTTGCATTTAAACTAACCACATGATAAAGCTGAACTTAAAAGGAAATTTAGCATAGTGAATCACATACAAATACTGAAAGAAGGTATAGAAAAGTTCAATGAATGTAAGCTGCTATTATGCTTTTTTGGATATGTAGTATATGAAAAGGCACTAGATTCTATAAGCATTTTTAGAGTCTTTAAAGTTTGGAATATCAAGATATGAAATATTGTCATATTCTAAAAGTATTCATTAAAATTCAGCAGCAATAATTGGCTTACATGGTAATACTAAAAATATTAGCATGGAGAAGAATGAAGGACAAGATAATTACAAATCTTCCAAAAAAATTTACAGTAGATTTTACATAAAGTATTCTGTTAATTAAAATATAACCTAAAAGGATAAAAGTCAAGAGAGCTTATTTAAGATATCTAAATTTCTATGATGGTATGTTCTTTTGAAAATAATGCTTCCAAAAATTTTAAAAGATATCAGATAAAAATAGGATTAAAGACAAATGTTAAAAGATTAAAATAATGTTCAATGGATTTTCTAAAAAGAAAATAAAAACTTATAATAATAAATTAGAATAATATAACAATTATAAAACAGATTATTAATACATATGGAAATACAATGGATAAAATTATTTTTAGAAAAAATATTGGATAAAGACATTTTAGTAGAAATAACATAATAATAATAATAATATGCCCATGTGTTTAAAAATGAAGATTTTTAATGCATCTGTTTTATCAGTTTTTATTAATGAATCCGAGACTTCAAGCCACATTTCAAAGTATTAAAATATAGTAATTATATATTGGTGTATTTCCATTATTCTATATTAAATATTGAATGTCTTTAGAAAAATTCAAACTTTATTTAATCTTTCCAAATGTATTAAATTGTTAGCATATAACACAATATTTTAAGTAATACAATTATTTTTTCTCATTCAGGTGTTGCTGTCCTGACAAATAGTAATTCAATTTTAAAGTAATGATTTAACCAACTGAGCTTTTTTGCCAAAGATAAGTCTGTAAAAATTTTATGTGCTTTTCTATGAGGGTCCTGCTGATTATCCCAATTTTTTCTAGGAGTAAGGTTTATTGGTGATTTCCAGATATTCTGTTTTAGTACATCATGTCGGCTTATGTAATTATGTGCTATTGCCATATATGCAGCTTCTTTGATATTTCTTCTTTATACTTATTTCTTCTCTATCCAATTTTTTTTGTATTTTCCCAAATGAATTCATTGGTAATACATGTTCTGTTATTTTGGATCCATCTATTTTCTCTTTTCTAGTCACCAGCTTGTCCTTTTTTAATCATTTTCCAATGGCAATTAGTTTGACTGATATACATTCTTTCACATTAATATATTACTTCATAGAGTTAATTTTTGTTTTTAAGACATTTAAAGTTTAATTTTTGTAGATATTAGAATTACTCATAGAGTATTATGGCTTTGGAAAATTATTCAGATCTTATATTGATTGTATATTTTCTTTCATTTGTCTGCTATTCCTGTTATGTATGGATACATTATAGTATCAGTAATTATTTATAAATGCTTTTATTGTAGTTGGAAAATCAGTTTGTTTAATTTTTGTTTAGTTGTTTAGTTTTGATTTTTTTCAAGTTTGAATGAAATTTTAAAATCTAGGTTTAATATATTTAAATTTAATAGAATTGCTTGAAATCTGACATATAACTAAATTATATCAGCCTAATCCATTTGGAGTACTTATCTTTTCAGTAGGTCAACTAATTTCTTAGATAATGAGCAGAGAACAGGAAAATATTAAAAATATTAAATAATTCCATTTGTCACAGTTAATTCTTATAAGAGATCAGTATTAAAAAAAATTTCTTTCAATTTAATAATATTTTAGTTTAGTTAATGTAATTACTTTCAGAAATAAATGAGCAGTGTTAATCACGAGGACTTTATTTCATTTATTTCATTTCAATGGTAAAAAATTAAATTTAGTTATATTTATGATTTTTGCATACAATGTTTTAATTCAGTGTATATTATTTTCATGTTGTATAAGATAAATTTTGAAATATTGCAAGTTAAAGTTCTCAATAGTAATTTATCATATTTGCATATTTTAAAATAGCATGTATGAATTATTTATTTATAAAGGTATATTGCTGTGCTGTAAGCTGTATAAGTAGATGTATGGTTCTATGTATTTATTTTATACTTATTTATTACCTATTGTTAATGAATCTATATTTGGCATTAGTTATTATTTATCATCTTCCACATCTGTTAGCAATAGTATTTTGTTAGAGATAGTAAATTTATTCTCTATTTAGGGATGTCTATTTATGCCACTATAGTTAGAGATGGTTGCATTAGTCTGTCTCATTATTTTTCTAGTTTCTTTTTCCAAAAGATATTGTAGAATTGGCTCTGTTTTATTGTTTATTGTGCTGGTGGCATAAGTATGCTTATATGCATATTTTGGACATGGTAGCTTAGGCTCTCTCTTATTTAAGGCAATCCTATTTAATATTTTGTCCTTGGTGTGCATTCTCATTATTTTTCCTGACTAGTAACAAAATCCTACATCCTTTACTAGCTCTCAAAAGTAGGTGAATTTTTATAAGCTATGCCATTATACTTTTCACTTTGCCTTACTTAATTATTTAAAGATGGATTTTGTTTGTAATGTGTTTAATAAAGCATGTGTAATATTTTATCATGGCTTTAACTGGCATTTTAATAATTTTATCAAAGTATTAAGGAATTTTATCCTTACCTCTATTTCATTCTTGATTGGCTTAGATGTAAATAAGTCATTGTAGATGTGTAAGTCCTATATTTGACTTTTTCTAATAATGAGGACAAAATACAATAAAAATTAATTTTAAAGTTTATTTAGGCATCAATAAAATAATATACATCTGTCTTATTACTCTTTCATTGCTGGATTAGTAAGCTATTATTATTATTGAGTATGTTAAATATTTATAAAAGGGACACTATTTATATAAAGGTTAATATCATTGTTTGAATGCATTGATAAGTGAGAACTTTTTAATAATTAAGCAACAGAAAGTTTATTTTAATCTGCTGGATTAGTTTTACTTAATACAATTGGATTTTTTTTTTATTAAAACATTATGCAAAATTTTAATCATTCTGTCAGAAATTTTGAGGAAGTAATGTTGTGAAAACCGTTAACTGTGTCG
The DNA here is from genome assembly GCA_028023455.1 of Epiperipatus broadwayi. Classification (NCBI taxonomy): domain Eukaryota; kingdom Metazoa; phylum Onychophora; class Udeonychophora; order Euonychophora; family Peripatidae; genus Epiperipatus; species Epiperipatus broadwayi. The sequence goes on along the minus strand of JAQFVV010012404.1, from coordinate 16,331,515 downwards.
ACTCAGAATACATTTAGTATTTATAATCTTGTATTTGTTTTTCTGTAGAATAAATATTTGTTTTTGTTATTTAAAAAATTTCTCCTAGTCTTTTGTTCACATCATTCCACTTATCAAACAGAAATCCTTCCACATTTTAAGCAGAAATCTAATATGTTCATATATATTATTAAATTATTTAAGTGTAATTGCTAAAAGAGTACATAAATATTGGAACTAATAAGAGTTACTTTATTGAATTACATTTAAATATTATAATTACATTTAAGAAAGAGAGATTGGCTCAATAAATAGCTATAATTAGATTTATCATTTTGTATCACTTCAGCCAATTTGATTTGTTTATTTAAAGATCACTGAGCTTATTTATTATAAAACTATTTTCCATATTAAATCATATTTATTATTCTATAATGAAATTAAATTGTACAACTTAATTCAAATGTAGATGATGTGTAGGGAGGATTATTCTAAAATATTTGGAATAACTATAAAATCCCTTACCTATTCTTGATATCTGAATATCATTCTAGATTATTATTTAACTTATTCCAAATTAAGATATGTTTTGATAAAACATTAATTTAGGGGTAAATCTATATTTTATGTTATTTTTTAGGATATTATTCAATGTAGAATAAATCTGAAGAGTTAAAATACTTTATTTTATAATAAAATGAGATCATATTACCCTGAGATACCCTGATTTGTTTCATTAACCATATTATTTAAATTTATCTTGTTAATAAAGAAATTATTTTCAAAGGATGAATCTTATGCAGCAGAAATTTAAAATAAACTGTTCAATTTTATAAAACTTAATATGTTTTTATGTGACCATGTCAATAAGATAGTTAGAAATGAATAATAAGTAGTGTAATTGTAGTTGATATCTAAAAGAGAAAGATTTTAAATGTAACCTCAATGGCATATTCTCACAATATTAAGGCTTTATTATTTATGCTAAAGTGAGTTGAGAGTTCTCCTCTTAAGTTATTGATAATATTGCTTTGCATTTTCATTATATTTTATTATAAATATTTACCCCTATACATATATATTCTTATTATAGCATACTGAATTTATCTATTACATGACATTTCTTGATCTTAAACTCAGAGGTAAAAAGCCAATAAATTCACCATGCTGGTTAATGTGTGTTGGTGAGCAGCCACCCATGTTTGTATACTATATGAATAATCACATAGTAGTAACAGCTGCAATGACAAGAATATATGGAGTGGACATTAGGACTTTGCCATGCTCAGTTCCTTTAAGGCTTCCAAGAGAAATCAAAGGGTCTCCTTTCAGTTAATAGCAAACTCTTTTCTGCAGAATTTGTGATATGATATTCTATTAATTCTGTTTTTAATAAATTCACTAGAGATTTTTTCTCTCTCATTTTTAAGCTTAATGTTTTTAATATCCTAATATTATTTATATCTAACACCAAAATATAAGTAATTATTTCTAAAAAATGTAATTAACTGTTTATAACAATTTAAAGTTTGTGTAACTGGAAAACACATGGTATTTTATTACTAAACTAATTTCAGAAAAATACAATCTAATGTTCAATAGACAACTTAATGTTGGTTCTGAATTTATCCAGTAACTTAACAGATTTGATAAATATAATCATAATTATAATAAAAAAAAAAACAAATTAGATATTAAAAAGAATAACTTACCTAAGGTTCAGTAAGAGAAGATACAATGATGTAATATTTACTCATTAACAGAAATTAAGAATATATATATATATATATATGTATATACTGATTCAATGATTCCATATTATTAGTGGAACATATATATATATATATATATATATATATATATATATATATATATATATGTAATATTTAAGTAGAAAAGAATTTCTACTTAATTATTACATATAAAATAAGTGCTGGGTTTTGAGTTGATATTTTAGATCTAGTATCTGAATATTCTAGCTCTTCACTGAGATGAGTTATAAGCTTGAAACCAATTTGTCTGAAGATAGGAATGTTGTGGATAGAGATTTTAAATATTTTTTCTTACTGCACTTATAAATTAAGAGCTTGTTTGAGCTATTGGTATGCTCCCTGTATTACATTTTTGTAAATACAAGCTTATAAAAGTAATGTCATTATATATGACTTGCTTTTTTGATTATATATATATATTGTAACAGACGGGGTTCAAATACAAGAGATAATGCAATATAGAGTGTTAATTGCGAGTGTTGATATGGAATGACTGTGTATATGTGAAAAGATATATATAAATAGTCATTCGAACCCTGTTACAAAGAGTGTGAAAGTAATACGTAATCTGTTAAAGGGTGGACGGTATGCTTATATAAATATAGTTGTATGTGTGTTTTATAGTGTGTATATGTATTAATGGTTATATGTGGGATTGACAAGAGGCAATTATATACAGAGTTGTATAAATTTGTTATTGATTATACATATATATTTTGTTGTGCGTTAATTTTTTTAAATTCTACTTTTTAATAATATTGGTGGTAACACGTGTTTCTTGATGAATCTATTGAACATATAAAGCTACAGAAATAGAAATGAATCAGTTGCTGTGGGCAGTTTGAGTTAATGACTGTCATCAAGAAGTCTGAGAACTGGTCAAGTTGGTATTTTGGAAACAATGGAAAGTCCTGTCTTCGGCATACGAATATACAAGGGAAAATGCGAGGTTAAAGAGTCTAAAACAAAAGAACTATTTTGGCTCTCTTAAAAATATAGAGGTGATTAAAGATGTGGCAGGGATTTTGGATTGTATTAACATGTAATTAATTAAGAAGTTTTAGTAATATTCCCATCAAAATGTTGGGGTAACTAAATAGTGTAAGTTTCGCCAGTGGATTGTTATTGTAGAACTCACCTAAATCGGATTTATTAAATTTACTGTTTAAAATCTATCAAATGTAATGGTGGCGAAGTACCTTAGACAACTTGGACCTCTTAAGTGAGCGAAATCATCTACTCCATCTCTATGATAAACTATTCGGCATATCATATTGGAACTGTTTACCATTCTTAGGATCAACAAACATCGATAAGGCCAGTATTTCTTTAGAATTATAAATGTGCAGACTGTTAGCTTTGACCACATGGACATTCAATCATAATTAAGGTAAATTGACCTTTTCTCTATATATGTGTTCAATAAATGCGTAGTAATGAAGGGTCTCATGTTACTTCTATATTAAATAACATAATAAATCTTGTTTAAATTAAATAAAATAAAAACATTAAATAAACAACTCTGATGTATAATTGCACTCTTTCGTTGATGTATATATGAATCATATATGTGTTTATCGGAATAAATGGGTTGTGCGCATGAATATTAAGATATGCATATGCGTGTATAAAACTTAGAATTTAATGGTAACTAGTGTAGTAGCTTATAGCTTAATTTTGTTATAACTTCTGGGCTAGGGTAATAGATTTATAAACAGGTAAATTATAGTGTAGTATATGTAGATATATGTGATGTAATCGGGAATTGTCTTTGCTTTGTTCTCTAGTTTGACCATGTTCCCCAGACCTTGAGATTGAGCTAGTGTGGATGCGCTACCCTAGATATATATATTCAGAACCCTTATTTATGTTTTTGATGAGTATAATTCTTATCAAAGTGTAAGATTGGCGCTTGAGATGGGATTAAACCCATGCTCATAAATATACTTACTTGAAGCTGCGGGAGAAATCATATACATGCATAAATTATGCAACAGTAATATGGGTAGACACTTACAATATATATTATACCATTTATTTATATATGGTACAAATATATTGGCATTTGGTAAAAGCTAAGAAAAAGTAAATTTTCTTATTAAAAAGTCACAATTACATTTTTTTTAGTTTGTATAATTTATTTTTTTAAAACGTACAATGAAAGTTAAATTTTTCATCCATATTTTTTTTATCTAATTAAAAATAAAAGTAAAAATTGGAAAGAACAAAAGACACACAAATTACTAATCCAGATAAGCTAAAAGAAAAATCTTTTTCGCTAATTAAAGATGGCAGAATTATGCTAAAAAATAAAGACTTTGTAACTGAAAAATATAAAAGAATGCATAGGGTTATCAATATGTATTTTTGACAAAAATAAAAGGTGTGTGCAGAAGTCTGAAAACTGGACCTCAAGTATAAAAAGGAAGAGACCAGTTTGATCAGCATCTTGTCTTGTCTATTTTTCCTTTGGTTGGTCCTGAAACAAAAATATATCCAGGAACATTCTATGCTAAAATAATTCTGCAGGTTGGAGTGGACCGAGGCTTCTGCTGACATTGTTCCTGAAGATGGACACCAGAAAAGCTTTTGTGACCAACCATTAGGATAGACCAAGATCAACTTATAACTGATGGCCGAGCTCATTCACCCACAAAAAAAAAAACTATGCATAGTAATATACAATCTTCATGAACTTGCTAAGTTTACTGGTAAGTTAAGATTAACTATTCTTGATTGTGACAAAATGAAAGTTTGCAAATGATTCTTAAAAATAAGCTTAAAATAATCCCAATAGAGACATTAATTTTATCATTCAAGAGACTCATTTTGAAGAACTTTCTAGAAGAAATTTTTTTACCTAAGAACTTTAATTGTTTAACTGTCTAATTGATTGAATTGTATCTGAATTAGTATGAGTGCTTTTCAATTAATTAGTAATTTCTCTTTAAACATTTTAATTTTTTAGAATAAAATATTTATTTCTAATACCAACTTTTCTTTGTATGTTATTAATGATTATTATTAAATTTATTAATATTATTTTGTTAAGATTTGAAAGTATAATTTACCTTTGCCAATATTCATTGACTAAGCTCCAGGAATAATAATATCTAAAAAATAACTATAGTTACCGCAAAATATGACCCAGTTTTTTTTAAAAGCATTTTCTTTTTTATTTATGATGAGCAATGTGATGGATTTCAGTGGATTTTTGTATGAATCCTGGCACCCTTATTAAAATAAATAAAAAATTGATTCCACCATTAGCGTAAGTTGAAATAATTGGTAGGCCAGTTAATCAGGAAATATAGCTATGTTTGACAAAATATTTATATTTTCGGTATTGATAGCTTGATTAACTTTCATTAAATTTACAGTGAATAAAAGAAGGCCTACCAGATCTATCAAAATGTGAAAAATGTTACAATATATATATATTGTAACGATCCGGAGAACGATCCGGAGAATGTAGACTTACGTAAACTGCACTACAGGGCGCCATCTAGGCATTTGAACCTAGAAAAATTTATAAAGTAGGCAGATACATAAGTCAAAAAAAAAATTTTTTTTTTTTTTTTAATTTTGACTCCGGTCGTTAGCCCATGTCACTAGCTCAGTGGAATAGCAGAGATTTAATAATATACTCTAAGAGTATATATAAAAAAAGAATAAAATAAGCCACTGCCAGTAATTAACACACAAACATTTATTTATTTCACATATATATAAGATTTAAAATTATTTTAGTATTAGTTTTACATTTCAAAATTTAACCTACATTTTTAACTTTGATTTTTGACTTTAATTTACATTTAATTACTATTATATTCTAATTTTACATTTTAATTAAGTTCGCACAGATAAATTTATGAAAGCTTGTTTATAATGTTGAATATAGATCGGTTACATAGATTTCACGGTCAAAAACATTTCAAAATAAACACAAACGATCAAAATACAAAATTATTGATTACTGACAATTGCGGAGGGAAATTTATACGTAACCCAATAGTAATCACCATAAGATACTTGCATTGTCACCAATAACTTAAAAGACATCTGAATAAATACATTTTAGATACTCACCAGTAAGGTATCATTATTTATCAAATGTCTATATATTTTGATCAAATATGAAATCCAAAACATACCTAACCGATAACCAATCCATGCAAGCATCTATAAACAACTTAAATTTAATGCATTTTTATTTAGGGTCAAGTATGAATAGACTACATAGATTTGCATTTGAAAATAAAATATTCTATCCCTATTTAACCTTAGGCTAAAATTCGCAGTCAAACTGGCATCAATTCATCTGATACATCGATGTATTCAATGTAATACGGAATACGGCAGCACCAAAAAGATTAAGAGAAGACATTGACTCTCATCAGATAGGAATATTACATCTATCTAACGAGAAGAACAATAAAAAAAAAAACTCCATAGAAAGGAACTGCGTTCTCCGTCTTATAATTCCTTCCTTAGGCAAACAGGTGAGTGCGGCATATATATAAACGATTCTGCCAGTAGCGAATCTCCGACTACATCTACTAGCTACATCAATATATCCAATCCATTGACCCAATCTAACAACGACACAAATAACCTAAGATTACCCTCCCTTAATATAATTTTACAAATCTATACAGCCATTCATGCCCGACTTAAAATAAAAACAGGTATTAATTAATTCCTGTAATCTGTAAATGGAAATGATTGTTTATTAATTATCCAAAAGCTGTGTAATTAAAAAGTCAGATGAAAAACAGATAAAAGAATAAAGAGGAATTAGTTTGACCAATGGAAGCACCAAGTCTCAGCCTGGACCTGAATGAAAAGGATGGATTAGTGATGTTTTGTTGGTTGAATCTGTGTGGATACTATAAAAAGAGAACTACAGTTTTCCTGACAGTTTTTCTGGCTTTGTTTTTTGAGGGTCATGATAGGACGCACACACACTCTCTCTCTATTTTAAAAATGAACTGACTGTGATACTGAAAATAACCAGCTAATGCTACCTCCGGAACATCTGACTGGTTTTCAAATAAAGACTCCATGGAAATTTACATCAAGAGCAGTGATTCTTCTACTGTAAGCTATTGACATGAACTCTAAAATTTAAAAATAATTAAAAACTTTCGTTCAAGCTTATGAACTTCTATCTTACTTTTAAGTTTAAAATCAATTGATAATGTTTAATTTTATATGTTTTGCTTTTAATAAAAATCACTTCCATTTATTATTTTATTTGTATTAATATTTATTGTTTAAATTTTAAAATGAGGAAATTTAAGTTGGGTATAGACATTGCATGGATTCGTTAGCAGTTAATTATGTTGCTGGTTCATAGTCGATTGGAATATATAAATCATCAATGTCACTGCAGCATCTTACAATGAATGCTAGTGGGTTTTTTTGTATTCCCTATGCAATTGATGTTATCATTGATTTTATATTTTGATCAGTTGTGTTTATTTTGGAACGTTTTAACCGTGAAATCTATGCAGCCGATCTATACTCGACATTATAAAACAAATTGTATAAAATTCATCTGTGCAAACGTAATTAAATGTTAAATTTAAGTCGAGCGTGAATGGCTGTATAGATTTGTAAAGTTATATATATAGTTTAAGGGAGGATAATCTTAGGTTATTCGTTTTGTAGTTGAATTAGCTCAATGGATTGGATATATTTGTGTAATTAGTAGATGTAGTATGAGATCCGCTACGGGCAGAGTTGCATATATACACCACACACCTTCTGTTTGCCTATGGATGGGTTTGTAATTCAGCAAAGGACCACAGTCCATTCCTATGGAGTTTTTTTGCTTATTGTTCTACTCGCCAACAGATGTAGCATTCCTGTTGGTGGAGAGACAATGTCTTCTCTAACTCTACTTACTGTTCAGGTGTACATTCCTGACAGTATAGTATTTTGTGTTGTCGTATTTTCATGCTACATTGAATACATAAATGTATCAGATGGATTGGCCGGTTTGACTGCGAACTTTTGGCCTAAGGTTAAATGAGGGAAAGAATATTTTCTTGTCAAATGCAGATCTATGTAGTCTATTCATACTCAACTCACTAAATAAATATAAATTCATTATTGCAATCTATTTAAATGTAAAATTAAAGATTAATATAAAAATCTAAAATGTTAAACTTATTCCTCAAATTAGAATGATTTTATATGTGCATAAATAAATAATTTTATGTATTAATTTCTGGCAGTGGCTTTTATTTTTTTATATTTAAGATATAATGTTAGATTTTATAATCTCTGCTGTTCCACTGAGCTAGTGACTTGGGCTAAGTCTGAATATTTAAATAAAGTGGAATCTTAACAGCGCATATCTGCCTACTTTATAAATTTTTCTAGGCTCAAATGCCTAGATGGCACCCGTGTAGTGCAGATTGCAGTTAGATTTGATCTCCACTTTTTTCGATCGTTACACCATATACATATAATCAATATGCATGCATTATATTTGTATTCTTATTATATTTATGAAAATATATATAATTTAGTAAGTTGCATATTTTTCATTTTTTAAAATGAAAAAAAAAATGTTGTTGCAAAACAAACGGTTGACAAGGTAATGAATGACCTCTGGGTTCACATAGTTTATTGAATTAAAGGAAATGAACTTAACTTAGTGTTTTAATATCAAATTGTATTGTAACAATGTAGAATGCACATGCTTCTGCAAGCTCATGCAGCTCAATATAAAAATAATAATTCTATTCTTTTTGTTAGAAGACTAAGAATTCTATTTTTGTCAGCTATATCCTCATAGAAACTTATACTATGTTCGATTTAAAAGAACAGTGTAAGATAAAATCTATATTTTGAACGATTTAATATTTATTAGAAGAAATTTCTAATATTTGTTTAAAGAAAGTAATTTAAATATATTTTCATGTTCTATAAAAATTGTTTGAATTACATGTTCTAAAATGTAAACTTCATTTTAAAAAAGAACATGTCTATAAAAACTTCAACTAGATTTAATGTACTTTACATTACAAGGAAAATGCAAAATGGGTAGAACACCAATTTATTGTGGGATATATAAAATGCACTTGCCTAGTAAAATATATATGTGTGAATAACATCTTTTGCAGAATGCCTTAAAATTATATAAAAGTTTGATCATCAAAATGGAATTATAATTGTTTCTTAAAGAAACTGTGTATTAAAAAAATGAAATCTACATACAAAGAGAAAATTAGATGTCAACTTGGGATATCCTATTATTTTCTTTAATGTCTAACAATGAAGGAATCAAAAACTACATCTTCAAAGGATTTTCATTCACAAATTCCAGGAACAGCTGAGACTATTGTATTAACTTTTATAAATACCCTTTAAGTTTTTAAAAATTATAATTGGGAAAGATTAATTTCATTTACTTTATTATCATATTCATTTCATTATGAATAAGAGAGAATTAATAATTTAAAATATTTTTATAAAGATTTAAATATAGGTTAAGAAATATTAATATGGGAAAGGGTTAAAGTGAACTTGAGGTTAGAGATTAAATTATTTTTAAATTCACATACTGTTATTTTCTATGACATGACACTACATTGTTTATACTAATCCAAATATTCTACTAACCATAATGTATGATAAGTGAATAAATGATTAACATTGTTGTGAAATATATATTTTTATATTAATAAATATAAGTTACGTACAATCATTTTAATGAATGAAGACATTATATATAAATGATTGGATTATTATTTGTATAATCTAATTATTATAGAATAGTATTAATAGAAAAGTCTTAATATTTGGATATTTATATTTTATATATGTTATGTAATCACATGGTGCTATAGGTTAGAAAATATATCTACTGTAAGTAAATAGAATATTTATATTTTTAATATAAGGAAGTAGATATATAAATAATTTTTTATATATTGTAAAATTTAAGTTATTTAATTGTTAAATAAATAATTATGTTTTTTATATTAAATTAAATGAAGTCTTCAATTTTGTTTTATTTAATTTAAAGAGTTAGTGAGATTTGTTATTAATATTACTTTAGAATATTGATAGGAATCCCTGAAGAGAGTAAATTGTTAAACTTCCCTGAGTTCGAAATCTGAGCATAATGGTAAAGTTAATTAAGGTGAAAATTGATTTGATGTGGTTTAGATATAATAATTTATTAATAATAAATTAGTTATTGGGAACAAATATAGTTTTACATCAAAATTAAATCATATCATTCATGGCATCCTATATGAAGACCTTAAATCTGACTATAGTGAGATGCGACTGCCGTAACTTGTCTTGTTGAGAGTATGCATACCATTACATATGGTACACAAAACTGGGGCCTTGAATCATAGATTCCATATCATTATTAAATTGAATCATAGATTTTATATTGTTTGTATAGTGATACAAAACTTTGAGGGATAAATATTATTAATAATAATCTCATATTAAATGTATTGTAAAATAGTAGATAATAAAATAATAGAGACTTTGAAAATTAAATAGTTAAAATTTAAATGAATAGATCACTTGCTTAAAAATATAATTTTAAAATTAGGCATTAGAGTAAGAACACATATATATCTTGAAAAGAGAAAGGCTTCGCATTAATATCCTATGATAAATAATATATTATTTTATAAATAAAGTTATAGTTAGGATAAAGTTAGTTTTATGATTATGAGAAGTAAGTATAAAATATTTTCTTCTAATACTGATAATAATATAGAAATGCAAACTGAGGTACTTAGTTCAAATATAGCTGATGATACTATGAATAGTACCAATGAACAAATAGATATAGGTGTGTCTGAGAGTAATTCTATATTAGATACTCATGTTCCAGAAACTATCGATATTATTGACAAACGTATAGAAAGTAAAACCAGTGACAATCCATCATTAAGTCAAATGATGTTAATGATGCAACAATTGATGGAAAATTTAAATGCAAATCTAAAAGCAGATTTGATTGAAAATATGGATACCAAAATGGAAAGTATGAATAATAAAATGGAAAATCTGAAAGTAGATTTGTCTAAAAATATCGATTACTAAGATGGAAAGTGTGAAAGTAGATTTGTCTAAAATATGGATACCAAAATGGAAAGTATAAATACTAAGATGGAAAATATGAAAGTAGATATTACAATGAATTATCAATAAAATTAGATAATATAAAAATAGATTTAAAGGACGAAGTATCACAAATACAAACGAATATGAATAGTGAAATTCAAAAAATTCAAAAGGTTATTGAAGAAACAGATCTTAAGTGTCAAAAAAGATTTTTTGAATTTGAATCAAAAATAGAAAATAAAGTAGAAAACAAATTTTAGAAATAAAAACCGTATACAATCATCTCCAAATTGATATGTATAAAATCCAAGAAGAGGCTGAAAAGATTTTAGATGAGAAAATAAAAGATGTCCACATAGAAATTAATAACCAAGACAAGAAAATTCAGTCTATGGAAAAAGATTTTCAGTGTTTAAATGTGAAACAAAATTTGATTGATTCAGACATAAAGTTAAATAAAGATAATATTGAAATATTATTAGAGAATCAATCGGAGATATTTAATCAATTTGAAAATAAAAATATTACCGTATACCAAACCATAAAAGTTTTGAAGGATAAGTTTGAGAAAGAAAGAAAAATAATGATGGAAAATTATACCCAAGCTTGTAAAAGGATTAAATTATCTAATATTAAAGAAGACACTACTTCAGATAAATTTAACCAAATATTAGAAGCTATTAATAGGATAAAGGAAGATCCAAATAAAAAGGAACATCAAGATGAAATGGTGATTGAGGTGGAAAACACGCAAAGGGAACAAAATAATAATGATAATATTAGTTATTCTATAGGAGACTTTGCTCATCATCATAATCAACAATCATCTATAAATCTGCAAAAAGAAAATGTTAGCAATACAAATCACGCATTACAATCTAATGTTGTAAATCAATTTGTAAAATTAAAACATTTTCAAGGGTTTACAAATGAAGCTCCAATAGAGCATGTAAAGAGTTTAAATTTATATTTTTCAGTAAATACTAATTTGACAGAAGGTGAAAAATTGATAGTAGCATACACTCATTTACAAGGTAATGCTTTATCATGGTGGGAATCATTATTCCAAATACCTAAAACTTTTGAAGAATATCAAAAATTATTGATAAAGAATTTTTGGAATAATGATCATCAAGAATCACTATTGTATCAAAATAAACAAAATGTTAATCAAAATTATTTTGAAAGAAAGAAAGAAAATATTTCAGTAAATGCTATTAATTATAAAAAAAGAAAACATAAGATTTTTAATCATTCGCAAAACAAAACAACGAAGAGTGATAATAATACAGAAGTTAAACTAAGTTCTGATAGACATAAGATTTCAGAAATTAAGAGTATAGCATCTACTAGTGGATTAAATAAAAGTAAAATAGGGTATAATAAAAATATACCCAAAACAACAGCAAAATTAAATTAAAGAGGGTCTTCGGAAATAGTTCCTCTCCTCAAAGACCCATATTTAAAACGAGGAACAAAAATAAAATCGTAGTTAAACAAATCACCTACATAATATGTTCAGAGGAAGATGATGAACCCAAGTATGCTGGGAAAGGGATAAAGTAAACTTGAGATAAGAGATTAAATTATTTTTAAATTCACATACTATTATTTTCCATGACATGACACTACATTGTTTATACTAATTCAAATAGTCTAATAACCGTAATGTATGATAAGTGAATAAATGATTAACATTGTTGTGAAATATATATTTTTATATTAATAAATATAAGTTACATACAATCATTTTAACGAATGAAGATATTATATATAAATGATTTGATTATTATTTGTATAATCTAATTATTATAGAATAGTGTTAATAGAAAAGTCTTATTATTTGGATACTTATATTTTATATACGTTATGTAATCACGTAGTGTTATAGGATAGAAAATATATCTACCGTAAGTAAATAGAATATTTATATTTTTAATATAAGGAGATTGATATATAAATAATTTTTTATATATTGTAAAATTTAAGTTATTTAATTGTTAAATAAATAATTGTTTTTTATATTAAATTAAATGAAGTCTTCAATTTTGTTTTATTTAATTTAAAGAGTTAGTGAGATTTGTTATTAATATTACTTTAGAATATTGATAGGAACCCCTGAAGAGAGTAAATTGTTAAATTTCCCTGAGTTCAAAATCTGAGCATAATGGTAAAGTTAATTAAGGTGAAAATTGATTTGATGTGGTTTAGATATAATAATTTATTAATAATAAATTATTTATTGGGAACAAATATAGTTTTATATCAAAATTAAATCATATCATTCGTGGCATATATATATATATATATATATGATGGATTTAAGTGACATTAAAAAACACTGGATCATTAACGAGTGGTAGAAGCAGTGTAAACATATTATTAAGCTTAAATGCAAACTTCATTTTTTAAAGAATTGTGAAATTTATTATATATTCCCAAATTGACACAACATAAAATGTAACAGCTGTATAAATTTAATACTATAACAGTCATATTTGTACATTCATGCAACAAAATCCAGAGTTTTGGTGAATTATTCCAAAGCTGATCTAGATGAGGGCTGAGACCTTAAATCAGATTACACTTCAGTTCCTTCACCAATGCTCCATTATTTACTACCATGTGGATGACAGATATGAGATTACACTCACTCTCTTTTAGTTTATATGCCAGAAGTAGCAAAGGGTGAAGTATAAGACTCAGGAAATTATGAATAAATTAGTAATTAACTAACTAAAGGCATACACACATATGGCTGGCTAGATAATAACTAACAATAAATTAAAATAGATTTAGATAGGATTTAAGATGTGTTGCAAATAACACACTAAACATTTTATAAGTTTTAAGTTATTTAATTATTAAATCATAAGTTAATTAACACAAATTGAAGTGCATTGGGATTTAACACTCACAGGTGTTACACAATAATGAGTTGAGATAGATACAAAGGTCTCATCTTTTATGCATTTTAAATCATTTAATTTTAAGTTTATTACAATTATTATTATCTATAGTTTATATTCATGCCTGAATTATGCTATGCCATTCCTATGAGGTTTTCTAAAAATTAAGTTTACTAGAATGGCAAATATAACTTATTTATTAAAATTACATAGTGAGAAATAATGTGCTCCCTATGCAGATCATTTTATATAAACTAGATCAGATGTTCAGATCAATGCTGAACTGAATAATTTTATGGAGGATGAACTGGTGATTTATGGTGTAGCTTTAGAGACTAAGGTGCTACTTAAAGTAAATAAGAGTTGTGGCATGAATGCATAATTACTCTTGGGATTCAGTTCCAAATACTCAGTTCCCATGGACCATATGACTTGCTATTACAAAAGATAAGGAACATTTTTAGTTCAGAAGATCAAAGCAGTTTAAAATATGGTTCTGGACTCTCATGTTCCAGTTCTAGAAAGAACTGTCTGAACTAATACTAATGAGATGGCCTCAAACCAGAAACCCATTTTAATAATGAAGATATACATAGCAAAGTATATTACATGTATGTGCTTTATAAAGATACATTTGTAATGCTTATTGAAATTATATTAATATTAAAATTAATAAAGCGTTAAATTATAGTTTCAATCTGTGAAACTACTATATACCAGTTTGTGGAATAGCATACTTAAAACACGCTAAAAGAATTAATTAAAGTGATCTAGTTTGAAGATTAAATCCAAATATTTCATATTATAAACTAAGGAGAAAAAAAGTATATATGAGACTTAACTAATTATTTATAATAAATATGCTTTATAACATCATTCTTATGATTAACTAGACTTAATTTATTATCATGCAAACCTTAATTATGATAAGCTAAAACATGGTAGCTTAACTAACATATATATAATAGGTTTCAGAACAGATATTTATGTGTGCTAAAGAACTACATAAATTCTTTATGTGAGAGCTTCTAATCAAATCTCTCAATTATTAATATTAATAATCTCTGTTTAGAATTATGGCATATCATAAATCAATGAAATAAATAAAATAAAATAAGATAGGCATGACTGCAGATTAGGACAATATAGATATAATAACATATTTCAGTTATTATGTTTAGGAAAATTATTAAATTATAATTACTCATTTAGTAGGCAAGATTGTTGCAGTTATCATTAGATTTAATTTCATTACATAAGATTTAAATAACAGAGTTTATTAGTGGGAAATTTATAAGTTTATATACATTCAATTAATATAGATAGCTTTAGAAACTTTAAGATTACATTAATTTAAAATTTATTTTAAGACCTGTATGAAATTTTGTTTTACCAATAACCTTCTAGATGAGACATCCTTCATGGAGTTTGGAACTGACATTCTTTATTGGGCTGCTTGTCTGATGTCTTCATGGCAGACTGTTGGTCTGGATTCCTCCATTATAACAGACTGGTATTCTGAAGAAAGATGGCAAAAATTAAGCGATCTAGCCACTCATTTTCATTGTTAAAATGGGCAAAGCCAGTAACAGCAATATGTTTCAAAATTTAAGAGAGTGAACCCTTAGTGCTTAATTTGAGAGGTTTTTATACTAACTCTTTTACTCCCCCCTGCAAAAGCTATGAACTTGTTACAATTTTTTAGTGTTAAATTTTAAGTTTTAACACAGTTTTGTTAACTTTAGAAAAGACAAAAGTGAAGCCTAAGTTATTCATAACATAGTGCAGCTTGACTGCCTTCCTTTTGTCTTAAAATTTATTTAAAATTTATTTTAGAAATCTGCTTTTGGTTCCCATAAATTTAAACCAGGTGCATGTGGCAGGATAATTTCCAAGAACCCAGCAATTTTTTAAAACAAATTTAAGCTCTGTAAACATTCTGCTATTTATGTAATTGTGTCACCTCAAGAATTAAAATTTATATGAGAATACAGGTAAATTTGTACTCTAAATTTATAATATTTAAAGATAAAATATTTCAAATAGCATTGCAATGCTTATAAAATCGATTACATTACAGCTTCCTTCACATGTATATGTAAGTGCTTTCCTGCACATATAACAATGTTTACACAGCTTACTTTTAATTTTATTATATAATTTATAACCTAGTATATGCATTATATAACAAAATGCATAGATATTAATATACCTATATGTATGCAAATATAAAAATATACACACATATATGTAAATATACATTAGTATACATTAAAATATGTTAATATATGATAATATACATGGACTTGGATGGGTTTGAACTGAGAATAGATACTACTGTGGAACATAGTAGGTGAAATGAGATGCCTGAGAAATAATATCGTTTCAGTACCAAGATGTATGGATAAATTAAAGTCAATAATTTTAAATGATGTGGTTGGGAAGTGTAAGAAAGCACTTTTTGATAATCAGATGTATTTGAAAGCTATAGAACATTTAATAATTTTAAATGAATGGTGTGCTTGAGATAAATATAAAATTGTTTGTAAAAATGGATTTAAATTATTTGAACTTAAATTAATAATAAATTTGAGAAGAAAATTGATTTTTTATTTAATAAGCAGTATACACAGATTTACAATGACATGAATTTTGTTAATTTATCAAATAAAAATATACATTTGATTCAGAAATACATTTCAAATCATTGAGCTAAATTTGTCAGTGGTACTTGGGATGATTATAATTTGCAATTAATTGCAGCTATTCAAAATTCATTTGAAATGATTACTGGTGATAGTCATATTGGTAATGAAATTATCAAAAAAATTAATTGTCATAAATTTAATGTGATTCCATATGAAAATTAATGAGAATTGGCTATTTCAGAATTTAAACAGAGGCTGGAGAATGATAATATGGTTTGTTTGAAAGAAGATAAAGGGCTGCAGATGGGTTTAATGACATAATATCAATATATTGAGAAAGTTAAACTGCAAATAGATCAACTTGGTTACTTTTTGATTGGAGAATATGATATGGATGATCAGAGAACAACATTTATTAGCAATATTTTAAAAAAAGCTAAAAATAAAGGCTTAAGTAATAATGTAAACTATAAGATATATCCTTCCAGTGCTATATGTCCTTGTATTTTTGTGAATATAAAGTTACATAAATAAGGTAATCCTTTGGGAATTATAATTGATTTTGGTGGTTCATTTATATATATCAGTCTTTTAATATATTGATAAGTTGTTAAAAGATTTTTTTAGGTTTTGGAGAAAATACTATTGCTTTATCTTTTGACTTTATAGATAAAATTAAAAATATAGCGATTAATGAGAATGATGTTGCTTCATTAGATGTGACAGAAATGTATGATTCTATTGATAGAGTGGATTCCATAAATACAATTGAATATGCATTAAAAAATAAAGATGTTTGTAAATATGTGATAAAATTTACTATTGATTCTCTAACATTTTTTGCTGATAATATGGTTGCTTTTTTTGAAGATGGATATTATAAAATGTTTAAAGGTTGGCCTATATGTCTGCCTATTGTTGGACATTGCAATTTTGTTTTGTTTACATATGACAGTAGTATTTTAAATATGTGTTCTTTCAAAGATATTAAAATTTATAAAAAGTATGTGGCTGATGTTTTTGATTGGGGAAATACCAATATTATAAATTTACTTGTAGATGAGTTTAAATAATTTAAATGGCTTGCAATGGAATATTGAAAAAGAAAAGGACAAAAGTATTAAGTATTTGGATTTAATTATTACAAGAAATAATTGTACATTAAGTTATAAATTAATAATCAAACCACTGCAAACAAGGAGATGTATAAATTATAGATCAAAAGTACCAATTATGCATAAGATGAACAATTTTAGATCTTTTGTTTTATAATGAAAATTATATCATTATCAGTGTGATAAATTAAAAAATAGTGAGATATTTGCCAAGGAATTGCTTGAAGTTGGTTATAAGATTAAACAGATTAACAATACTTTATGTCAATTTAAAAAGAATTATAATGGGTTAAAGAAGCTTAAGATTGATAGTAAAAAATGGATATCAGTTTCATATATTTCAAATACTCAAGTGAAATTTTTTAAGGATATATATAAGAATGTGTTTAATGTTTTTTTTTTATTTTGCGTTACAAATAATGTTAATAAATTAGTGAATAATTCTTAAAATGTCATACCTGTCAAGCAAAAAAATAATGTAGTTTATCAAATTTGTTGCAGATGTACTTTATCATATATAGGTGAATTGAGGTGCAGTATTGAAAAAATATTAAAAAAGCAAGAAATGTTATACAAGTATGTGAAAAGTAAAAATAATAATGATTTAATGACTCCTTCGGTTTTCTTGAATCATGAAAGGGCATGTAAATATAAATCTAATTTTGATATTGAAAGTGTTAAAAATCTTCATGAAGAGAGAAACCATAATAAAAGAAAAATTAATGAGGTAGTTTTAATAAATAGAAATAAAATGAATATAATTAATAGACCAGTTGCTAACATTAATTTTTGGGATTCATGGGATTTGAGTTGATGATGTAATGCTTGATTCCATTTTGTTTTTGTTTTTTGGATTTAATGGCAGTTAAGGTGGGTTATTAAATGATAGTACTTCTCCAAATTGAAAGACTATATATAATAGTTAATTACATTTATATTTATTATTTTTATTGTTATATATATATATATATATATATATATATATATATATATATATATATAATGGAACTGTGGGGTACACCATAAGATGACATGAATATGACTCAGTAGTTGGATGACTTGAATACAATATATCAACCAACCCACAATAAGTCACATTCCAAATCCATGATTTGAGATCCCATTTGGGTGCACCACATATTACAGAATCAGGAATGGCATATAACAAAGAGAGCGCATCTCACTACTATCAGACCTAGGCCATCAAATAGAATGCTAAAGATGTCACAATGAAATGCTAGTTCCAAATCACATCTACTTTCAATATGCTAATTTATAATTTACTTAAAATATTTCAATGTAACCTAGACTAGTGCATATTCATAACATCTCCCTTTTTGGGCCCCATTATACCACAAAATTCAAACTCAGGGAGTTCTAGCAGTCAGCTCTCTTCAAGGATGGACCTACTTAATTATTGATTAAATATCCTATATATAACATAGATAAAAAACTTGACGATGATCAATCAATTAGGAGAGCAACATGTAATGATGATGATGATCATCATCAAACCTTTAATAGCGTAATTTTTTAATGATAGTGATAATGAAACTTTTAATAATATGAATGTGTAATGATGATGGCGATGATCAAACATCTAGCAGTATAAATGCACAATGATGGTGGTGATGATAAAACAAAGATCAGATTGGTTTAAACAACTAAATACATTTATTAATAATTGATAACATATAATAATAAATATTTACAAACAAAAAATAAAATAAATAAATATTCGGTTAACAAGAATGGTCTTCTATCATTGAATGGCTTAACACTAGAGAAACAAAATAATTTAAAGTACAGTATATACAAATTAACATTAGATAATTCACTAAATATATACATAAAAAAACAAAAAAACAAAATGAGAGTTCAGTAATTCTAAAATTACCTCATTAATATAATTATTAGAATGATATTTATAGGTTGGAGTAAATATATTTATAGCTATTTTTTATTAATATATATATATATAGCCCTACTTCTATCTATATATGTGTGTAAGTCATAGTAACAATTAATGAAAGATAAGAAAAAAACCATTTTCTCAAGTTGATTAATTATGCACTCAGAAATAAAATTACAAGTAAATGTTATTAAAACTTATTAGTAAATAATATAGTTTTGTTTGTCCTAAAGTTTGTGCTCAATGTTAAATATATTAAAACCTTACTTGAGTTCGCATTGATGGATCAATGTTGAATTTCCAGAGAAATCTGTAAATTTACTTTTATTAAAAATTATACATATTAATTGACTATGATACCTTTTTTAAAAAACATAAACATATGATACAGATTTATTCACCACTCTCACTTTTAAATTGCAGGTGATTGAATTTGAAAATAAATCTTGAATACACAATTAAAAAATGACAATACCTAATTTTCAAATAGCAATAATAAAAGCAAAAAAAAATAAAAATCATGTGAATCAAAACAAAATATATTTATCCTGAGGAAAGCAAGCATTTTCTTTACAGTTAAGAGTTATAAACTTAAATGTCAATCTCCATGCATAATGTCTCTGTTTACCACTCAGTTGATATTTAGGTATTTCATGATACTTGGTTAAAACAAACACATACCAATTACCTCTTCAGAATGTATATAAATCCATTGAAGATTGAGATTCACCAGCATTTTATAAATACACATTTTGATGGTTACTTTTAAAATGACATTGAAGATAACTTTAGAGATGTCTACAGTACTTTTTTTTTACCCCACAAACATGGTAATGAATTCTCTATTATTTACTATTATTTATTGTGGCTTTAATATATATAAAGAAACAGTCAATTTCTAGTAGTTTCACATTTCTTTTCCATTATTTCCATAATAATGAATTCAAGCTTGTAAAACAAATTAAATTATATATTGAAGATTATCACTTAATCAGCTAAGATAAAATTTCCAATTTTCTTCTATACAAATTATAAAGATTTTGTGTTAATTTTAAAATATCAATATTAAAGTTTAAAATACATATTCTTACTGTTTTCTTTTTTTTACATGCCAAACATTTTATTTATTATTTTTTAAAAAATAAAAGACTTTTTTATGTGCTGATAGTTCTGCTGTTAGTCCACAAGTGAAAAACACTTAGATTGTTTTTCTTGTGCTAGCTAAAACCTATTGTTACAACTTAATAAAAAAAACAATTATAAAACATTATTAGTACTATTTTATTTAATCTTCATTATTGAAATTTGATCACTTAGCAACAATTTTGACCTCATATAAATTTTGATCTTTGATTATGTCTATTCTTTAAGTCAATTAATTTTTATTTTAGTTAATGATATTAAATAAAGAGAAAAAAAATTATTTCTACAAATAGACAAACATATTAGTTTATATGTATGTTTATATACATATATACTTCATATGTATAAGCAGGTATGTAGGATATTTTATTTGTCTACCATTTGGTCTGAACTCAAACTTTCTGAAAAAAACTAGGACAGGTGTGAAGGTTGGTTGTAAGCCATCTCTTACAACACTCCTCTCCTAAACAGAGTTAAAATTTTAAACTGGATTTTAAATTTTAGCACTCACAAATACATTAAGAATGTATGATTATTTTAGGTTTGGAGAAGGGTTACCACATCAATTTCATGACTTTCTAACATTTTTCTTCTATTATTTAACATCTGGTAGTGGGAAGTTCAAATAGTGTGTTGGATTTAGAGCTTTGATGGTTTTCTAATAAAGGCATAACCAAGAATGTGACTTTGTTACAGA
Organism: Epiperipatus broadwayi; assembly: GCA_028023455.1. Lineage (NCBI taxonomy): Eukaryota > Metazoa > Onychophora > Udeonychophora > Euonychophora > Peripatidae > Epiperipatus > Epiperipatus broadwayi. The sequence goes on along the minus strand of JAQFVV010012404.1, from coordinate 16,310,232 downwards.
AGGCACATCAAATTCTTTATTTGCTAAACTTCTCCATGCTCCTTTGAGGCTTATTAGATTCTGAAAGTCTAGCCAAATATCATAACATGTCTGTTTAAGTTAGTTTCTAGGTATTCCCATGATTACATCTAAGCATTACTTGGGAAATAGTCTCATCAAACTTAATATCTCTAACCCTGTACTACATATATGTGTTTATACACATATACATATATATTTTTAATTATACATTGCACTTGCTATTTTTACAAAGTTTACCCTTTTTTTATTTATAAATCTCAGCTATGTTACATTTATTCTGGATAGTATTACATTTAGTAAGGTTTGAGTATAATATTTTGGAAATTGATTTTTAATATTTCATCATTTTCTAAATAATCAAATTCAGATCACCATCTTGAATTATATATATATTATTTATATTATACACAATCAAATTCAAATATATCAGAAATTAAATACTTTATAGATAGAATTAATTAATAAAAATACTAAAAGAAAATATGCTCATGCCATCAGCAATATCTGTTAAATAAGATCAAATACATAAGCAAATTATTGATGATTTTCATTCAACACTTTTATATATATATACACCTGGGTCACTTTTTACGTGGACTTATTTAACATGATTTTGAAGTTACGCAATTCATGTTTCATAGGAAGTTGAACTCCGATAATGCGCTATTACTTTAAATAATAAATTTTGTGCACTTACGTTATATTGAAAGTAATAGCACATTATTGGAATTTGACTTTCATCTTAGTAATTTCAATATTTTTAGTGCTTTATAATAGTAAGATTTTATGCAATAATGATATTAAAATCATGATTTCCACATTTTATGTATACACACATTAAATTTTACAAGATTATAATGTAAATTTGTTCAAACATTGTGCGTGTTAATTTTGCATTTTAAATCACATTCTGTTTTTGCTTTTTAAAAAAGAATGTAATCAATTATTAATCATTTAGTGTCCGCATGTTTATTTTTAAAAGGTGAGTAATAGCAGTGTGCACAATTAAATTTGATATTTAAAAATTAAAATCTGATTTTTAATTGTAATTAACAATTTAATAATTACTTACGGTGACTTGAAGTTAATGTGATGTAAAACGAAATTTGATTTTTAAACGGAATTGAAAATTAAAAAATTAAAGACAAAAATAAGAATTTAATTTTTAGTTGTTAGTTTTAATTAAATTTTTCCCAGCAGTGGTGAATAAATGACTTTTTATTATCATAATTCTAAGTTCATAAACAATTAATAAAATCATCATCTCAAAGATTAATTACTAATTACGTTGTCAACAGAAAACCATTAACACAACATAAGAGTGCAAACGAACGTGTTTTTCGGCAAATAGTGATAATAATTAAAATGTGTATAAAAATGTAAATTACTGTACTGTAAATTATGCATAAAAATATATTATTTTGAATAAAATTAAATATTATAGTTAAAAAAAGTTTGTCTTGTATCAACTTTTTCAAATTTGAAATTTTTTATTAGTCATATTTTATTTCCTTATTTTTTTTTTTTTTTGCGTGAATTTTAAAGTAATTTTACATTGGTACTGTGCTTTTACGCGAATTTTGAAAAATCACAGACTACATCTCCTCTTTTTCAATGTAAGTTACGTCTATTTTTGCACGATTTCGTTTGCGTGTGTTTTCTGAGGAACCTATCTATCGTGTAAAACGAGACCCAGGTGTATATATATAAATGAAATAATAATTTTAACGGTTTACAAACTATTACAAACAATCCTTAAAATCTGCAGAAGTACTTTTGGTGAATTTTTTCAACCTGCCTCAAATGCCATTAAATTCAAAATCGAAAGCGGAAGCAAACGTCATCACTTCAAATTCCACGAATATCGTATTTTAATGTGAGCAGCTTGTCGATTTATTAAATGCATTTTATTCCTGTTTATAAAAATTGCCTCTTTAATTTTTTTTTCACAATGGTTTCTCTCTTCATGAAGAATTTTTACATTTTCAAACTCAAATTTAAATTTATATTTACATGTTTTTTCATGATCAAAGAAAACCGAAGGAGATATTAAATCACCATTATTTTTACTTTTTACATGCTTATATAACAATTTATGCTCCTTCAATCTTTTGTCAATACTGCACCTAGATTCACCTATAATATGATAGCATACAATCACAAAAAATTTGATATATAACATTACTTTTCTGCTTGACAGGTATGACGTCCTTAGAATTATTGATTAATTTATTAATATTGTTTGGAACATAGAATGAAACATTAAACATATTCTTATATAAATCCTTAAAAAATTTCACTTGTGGATTTGAAATAAATGGAATAGTCCATTGTTTACTATTAATCTTCATTTTAAAAAAGTTATATTAATTTAAAGGAAATGAAGATTAATAGTAAACAATGGATATCTATTCCATTTATTTCAAATCCATAAGTGAAATTTTTTAAGGATCCATATAAGAATGTGTTTAACATTTCATTCTACATTCCAAACAATTTTAATAAATTAGTCAATAATTCTAAGGATGTCATACCTGTGAAGCAGAAAAGTAATGTCATACATCAAATTTTTTGTGATTGTATGCTATCATATATAGGTGAATCTAGATGCAGTATTGAGAAAAGATTGAAGGAGCATTAATTGTTATATAAGCGTGTAAAAAGTAAAAATAATGGTGATTTAATATCTCCTTTGGTTTTCTTTGATCATGAAAAAACATGTAAATATAAATTTAAATTTGATTTTGAAAATGTAAAAACTCTTCATGAAGAGAGAAACCATTGTAAAAAAAAAATTAAAGAGGCAATTTTTATCATCATTATCAACCATTATCAATCCACTGCAGGATGAAGGTCTCTCCAAGTTTAATCCATCTTCTCCAATCTTTAACTTCTCTTCTCCACATCACCCCTGCACACTTTCTTATTTTATCCATCCATCTCACATGTGGTCTATTTCTGGGTCTTTTACAATCTCTTGGAATCCAGTTTAAAATTTCAATTGTCCATCTATTATCATCTCTTCTAACAATATGTCCAACCCAACTCCACTTCAATCTTTTAATTTTTTCAATGAGGTCAGTAACACCTGTTTGTTCTCTTACCCATACATTGCGTTTACGATCTCTTCTTGTTACTCCCAACATACATCTCTCCATACTTCGAGTGGTCTGAAGTCTCTGAATTGCTCTTCTATTAAGTGTCCAAGTCTCAGATCCATAAGTAAGAACTGGTAAAACACATTTGTTAAAAACCTTCCTTTTCAAACACAGAGGCATATTTCCTTATAGTATCAAGTTATTTCTACCAAAAGCACTCCAACCAAGTTTAATTCTATGATTAATTTCCTCCATTATGTTTTCATCTGTATTAATAATCCGACCAAGGTATTTGTAAATGTTAACTTCTTCTAATTCATCATAATCAACCTTTATTTTCATATTTTGAGCAAATCGATTAAACATTACATTAGTCTTTTTAACATTTATCTTTAGTCCTACTTTCCTACTTTCATCTGATAATTCCTGCAACATTTCCTGCAGATCTGAAGCATTATTTGCAAAAACAACTACATCATCTGCGAAATCTAAATGATTTAAATAATCACCATTTACTTTCACTCCTTTAGTTTCCCATTTTAATCCACAAAATACTTCATGCAGCACTGCTGTAAAAAGTTTTGGAGATATGGAGTCACCTTGTCTTACACCTTTCTCAATGTTGACTTTCCCAGTGTCATTATGTAATCTAATTGTTGCTGTTGCATTTTTATAAATATTCTTTAAAATATGACAATATCCTGCATCTATACCTTGATAATCTAATGCTTTAATCACTGAAGAAATGTTTATAGAATCAAATGCCTTTTGATAATCTACAAATCCTAAGCATAATGGCAACTCATATTCATTTGTCCTTTCTATAACTTCTCTCAATACCTGGATATGATCTATTGTACTAAAACCACTTTTAAATCCGGCTTGTTCTCTTGGTTGGTGGAAATCCAATGTTCTCTGTAGATGAGTAGTAATTATCTTGGTAAAAATTTTATATAAAACTGATAAAAGGCTGATAGGTCTGTAATTTCTAATATCTTCTTTATCACCTTTTTTAAATATTAATATTATTACTGCATTCTTCCAATCATCCGGTACATCTTTATCATTTAGACATTTGGTATATAACTTTGCTAAAAAAAATTCTATTTCTTCACCTGCTTCTTTTAATATATCAATTATAATTCCATCATTACCTGGAGCCTTTCCTTTCTTCATACATTTAATTGCATGTCTCACTTCTTCATTTAAAATTCTGGGCAATTTGGAAGATGTAATAGATATAGGAGGTACTTGTTCTTTATTACTATATAATTCTTGATAAAAATCTTCTACCAATTTCATGATGTCATCTCTCCTTTTAGTAATAATTCCATCTTTTTTTCTTATTGCAGATATAAATTTCCTACCAATACCAAAATGTTGTTTTACATTCTTAAGACTTTTATTTTCTTCCACAGCTTTCCTTGCTAGTTCACAGTTATACTTTCTTATATCATTTTCAACTCTTTTCCGCACCATTTTACAAAATTCGAGATATTCAATTCTTTTTAATGCATCATTTTTGTATATCTTCATATTCCTTCTTTTCTTCATAAATTCTTCAGTCTCAGTAGAAATTTTATTGGTCAATTGCTGTTTCTTTATACCAGCTATCTTTGTTGCAGTTTTCAAAAGTGTATCAGTTATTTTCATATTAATTTCATTCAAATCTGAATCATGTTCAAAATCTACTAATACTTGAAACCGACTTGTAAGTTCTAATTTAAATTCATTAGAATGTTTCTGAAGATTAGGAATATCAACTGTAAATATTGTTTTTCTTAATAATTTTTGTCTCTCTAGTTTTACATTAACACGTATCTTACACCTTACTAATCAATGATCACTTCCTGTGTTAAATTTATTAAGAACATTACAATCTTGAAATATGTATTTCCTGTTAGTCAAAATATAATCCAATTCTGCTGTACCTTCATTTGGATGCTTCCATGTCCATTTCCTTTTAACATTTTTTTCAAAAAAAGAATTCATAATATAAAGTTTTTCTTTTTCTGCAAACTCCACAAGTCTATGTCCTCTCTCATTTCTATTACCATAACCAAAATTACCCACAGCACTTTCATCTTTCATTTTTTTACCAATTCTCGCACTAAAGTCTCCCGTAATGATTTTAAAATGGTGTTTACTTTGATCAAAAGCTTTTTGTACATCCATATAAAAATCTTCTACTACTTCATCACTATGAGAACTTGTTGGGGCATAAACCTGAATTATCTGCATTTGGTATCTGCTATTAAGTTGTATAACTAATCTTGCCACTCTGTCTGACACACCATCAATCTCCACAGTATTGTTCTTCCACTTTTTATTTATAATGAATCCTATTCCACTTGTATTTTCAATATTTGTGCCTTTATAATAGTGTATATGTCCACTTTTTAAATCAATTGTCTCTTCACCTTTTCTTCTAACTTCACAAAGTCCAATAATGTCCCATTTAATAAAAGAGAGTTCTTCTTCTAATTCTTGCAATCTTCCTTCACTTGAAAGTGATCTGCAGTTGTAAGTACCTAAATAAAAAGTCATCATCAAATGGCAGCCTGGGTCTGCAATCAGGGGATTCTTAGCACCCTCCACCTTCGACCACCAACCGCTGCCTTGGTTGGTGACTTTACAGCCTCCTGGGAATAAGGGCCATGCTTTATTTTTGTCTGTCATAATTGTATATATGTATTGGGAAAATATTTATCATTTACACAAACATTCATTCTGCCTTATCAGGCACTGAGAAGAAAGACCATGATGTTTCTTGATCTTAAACTCAGAGGTAAAAAGCCAATAAACTCACCACACTGGCTAAAGTGTGTTGGTGAGCAGCCCATCCATGTTCGTATACTATATGAATAATCACATAGTAATAACAGCTGCAATGACAAGAACGTATGGAGTGGACATTAGGAATTTGCCCTGCTTGGTTTCTTTAAGGTCTCCAAGAGGAATCAAAGGGTCTCCTTTCACTTAATAGCAAAACTCTTTTCTGCAGCCACAATTTTTATAAACAAGAATAAAATGCATTTAATAAATTGACAAGCTGCTCACATTAAAATACAAGTTTCGTGGAATTTGAAGTGATGACATTTGCTTCCGCTTTTGATTTTGAATTTAATGGCAGTTGAGGCAGGTTGAAGAAATTCACCAAAAGTACTTCTGCGAATTTTAAGGATTGTTTGTAATAGTTAGTTTGTAAACCATTAAATTTATTATTTTATTTATAATTACAATTTTTTTTTTAAGTAATGGACATTTGATTTATTTTATATATATATTGTGACCTTCTGGTTTGGCACCAGAATTTGTGTATTGTTATATCAGAACATCTGATATTATATTGTTAAAAAAAATAATAATAATAATACGAAATTTTAAAAATTTTTTATTTATGATTTAAAATAATGATTAGAAGTACTTATAGATGCAATTTGAAATTTATTAGATGTTTGGTGGCTTACTTTAGGGTATAATTAATGATGGAATAGGGGGGTATCTTGTTATATGCATAGTCAGTACAGTTTAATTTGATGCTTACTTGTTTTATTTGTTCATAAAGCAGTATTCAGATTTGTTGGAATGATTTTCTAGTTCATTTGTTTTATACATTTTAATTTATAGCATGAACAGTAAAATATGTTTCACTCATCATCATTCACATTGTCATTTCAGTCATATCAGTGTAATACCTATAGTGTATTATTACTAAATATTCATGCATTATCCAACTTCATTTTTCATTCATATGTTTCATTAAATCATTAAATATCCCACATCACATTCAAATATTTAATTTTATAAATAACAGTATTAAAAACTAGCTTAATTACATTTTAAATAAATCAATGGATTACTTAATGACAAATACTGTAAAACATTTTATTTATTAAAACAATTATCATCAGTTTTATTCTACTGCTTTAAAAATATTTAATTATTAGTTCAATATTTTTTTTTATTTATTTAAAAGATGAAATAATTTTTTTTTATCTGTTTTTTTTTTTTTTTACTTTCACAAGTTTTGCATATATTAAGTAAGTTTGCAGGGGGAGAAGCAGACTGGCAATCTTTTTCTAGTGATGTCAATTATTGTAAACGATTGGAAGAGAAAAATGTGATGTAATTATTATTTTAAAAATCTATAAAAAGGAAAACTTATTACTTTTAAGAGGGCAATTATTACTAACTAAGAATGACTACAATTAAGTTTTATTTAACAGAGTTTAATAGTGCAAGTATTTTTCCTCTTCCAAAGTTCAAGTTGAAAATCTAAAATATAGGCTTTATTTACGAAAATGTGTACTTAAAACCACTAAAAGATATGTCAATTGTGCTCTCAGCTGGTTGTTTAACTTTTCCCCCCGTTATGCTAAAGTACATGTAAGTGTTATATTATATTATGCAAGATAAATTATTATTATTTAAGGAAATGGGAATGCATGATAGGATTGTAAAATTATTTTATTTAAATTTAAACTTAACAGGAAAGAATAGAAGAATGTTTGTTTATTTTCTAACAATTAATTTCTTAAGTTTTAATCATATTATGAATGGAATAACTGCAACGTGCATCATTTATATGTGGAAAAGGTGTGAACTTTTATTGAACATTTCCAGAACTTTATCAAATAAGTTTCATGCTAAATATAAAAGAAAACTCAAAATTTAAAATATACACAAGAATTATATAAGTTTATTGTCATATGTATTAGAACAATGGCGTAATTATTTCTATTTTTACCTTTGGAAAAGAAAATATACAAGATTAAGTATGTCATTGAATGTATTTTAATAATTACTTTTTCTTCTAGACTAATAAGAGGAATGAATTATAACTGGAAAGTTGTGACCTTGCTGTATTAATATTACTACTTAATTCCTTTCAATAAATATTATTATTTGAATAACTACGTATATTTCTGAATGGCCTGATGATTGTGAAATCAAATGTTAAATATATTCTAGGAATAAAGTACAAACTTCTATTTTATTTGCATTATGAAATATATTGTTTAATTAAGGAGGTTCATTATTTACAATGTTAATAGCAATTCATAGCTAATAGCTAGAACATTGAATCTGTTATTCTGAATTGAAAATAACATTGTTTCATGTTCCTGCAGGAAATGTGCTGTTTTTGTATCAATATTTATTCTTGTGTGTTTATCGTTTAGTATCCTTATTATTCATTTGGAGACATGACAAGGAAAGTCGTGTAAAAACTATTTATAAACTTTTCGTTTCATTTGGAAGGAAGAAATAAAGAAGAGAACTTTATTTTATGTAATGGTATTTTAGATAGTTAGTATTAGTTAAGAAATGTTTTATTATTTTATCTTTTATTATCATATGTATTTTTTTTTCTTTCAAGAATGTCTCATAAATAGCATAATGAAAGAATACATTATGCTGGTAATTTTTATATTATTGTTATTATTTTAAGATAAATTTGGTCGTGTTGTGTGTTAATAATATACGCGTGTAATAAAACAAATGGAAGAATCCATTTATAGTTCAATAGGGGTGAATAATTATTTTAAAAAAAGAGTTCATTATATTAAATCTTACCATATATATATATTTTTTATAAATTAGAAAACCATTATTTTCAATAATTATTTCATCAATAATATACAATTTTTATTATTTATTTAGGTTCAATTTTACTACAGATTTGTGCCAATATCAATCCATTTAAAAATTATTTTGTCTTGCTTTGTCCACAGTAATTATTATTTTATTTTCCAACCGTTCTTAGAACATTACCAAGTCCTAAATATTGTCAGATATGAGATATTTATTCTTTATTAATTCTAGCAGTAATAATTAATATTTTAACAGTAATTCTTTGCTTACTGTGATTTTAAATGGTCTGTGTATCATTATGCTTATACATGTGTGTGTCCATTATTAAACTTATTTATAATTATATGTAATTGCAAGTAAAAATGATTTTAAATCAATCAGATTCAAAGGAATGGGGATGATCAATCATTTTGAAGGATTAGAAAGTTATTTAAGTGAGAATTATTATTTTTTGTTATGCCTGAATGAAAAGTATTTCTGTGGCTGTATGCTATAAAGTTCATAATGTTTTATAATATTTTATGGGATTGAGTCAGTGTCTTTGTTATTTGAATATTTAATATGGGTAGTTTTCCCAATGCAGTGTAGTGTATGGGATAGAATAATCCCTTTATTTTCTAAGTATTGTAGTATTTTGATAGGAGTGGATTGAATCCTCCTTTTATATTTGATATGATGAATTAAATGTGTATGAAGCTAGATATGTTGTCTCCCTGATTTTCATTTGGTGATGAGTTATTCCACCAGTTATTTAGTCTTAAAAATAGACTTGGGTGTTATTGTTGTATTTACCTGATTTGAATTATAGAAATCTTTTATCCCATGTGTATATTGGAGGTTTTCCAGCTTATGCTATAGCCAAGTGTTTGATAGTTTATGGATAGAAAATAAGAATAAAAGGAGAGTATAGTGTCTTATAAAACAGCTGTATTGTAGTTAATAAATAAAGATTGATTGGTCTTTGCCTTCATCCATATTATGATTATATTGAAATATCATAAGCAAACCGATTAGATTAATTAACATTAATTATTTATTTTCTTTGACACACAGCATAATACAGATTCATGCACAAATTGTTAATTTTGAGATATAAAAAAATTCATTATTAATGTATAACTTTACTCATGATTTTAAAACATTTTGTAGTAATCATTTAGGCATCATCTCATTGATTTTTACCATTTAATCATAATTTGCATAAATAATCAAGCAAAGATAGGACATAGTTAATGAATACAATGATTTACTTTATTTTGGCAAAGCAGAACCTAGTTATTCAATAGAATACTTTACTTCAAAATTACAAAGAAAAATACATTTAATTAATAGAAGTATTTATTTTCTTTGGTAAGATAGTCCAATATTATTCCTAGTTTTAAATCCCCTTATTTTAATTTTAGTTAAGATACCTTTAAAATAAAATGCAGAATCTTAATTTATTCAGTGTAATTAGAATATTAATATATGTTGTTGTCATAAATTTTAATTGGTAAATGAGTGTTATCAAGCAAAATGCTGAACATAAGATAATTTGGTAATCAGTTACTGAAAGTGTAAGATCATATTTTTTTTTCATTTTTGTATAAGTCTATCAGAAATCACTGATAGCTAAAAAGTCATTTCTTTTATAGTAAATGATATGGATTTATTTAGCTCATTTAATGTTAAAAAAATAAAAATGTTTTACCAATCTATCAGAATGCTCTGATAAATGAAATGTAGTGGATGTAAAAGGTTAAGAGATTATGTGGTATTATTTATCCTTGTGTAAACTGTAACTAATGATACTGAATCCCTTTGAATTGGGTTCACACCAATGAAAAAAAAAGTAAATGTTTGTTTAACTATTTTTCTATTTGATCAATAAATATTTTGTTATTTAAATTTGTATTTAGAGTTTCTTCTCTAGAATTCATTCATGTTCCACACTTCCACACATGCTTACACATTTATTTTATTTAATGTGATATAATTGCATTTTATTTAATTATAATAAATCTCTAGATATGATGATATTGATTTTTTTTTATTCAAATACTATATGAGATGCCAATTATCTAAAGATCATTTTAAAAGGGTTTTGTTATTTAATAATGGTTTAGATGATGAATTGAAATCAAAATGTGCCCAATTTCTTTCATTATCTATCTGCAAATATTTAATTAGGGTATTGTTTGGTTTGTAATATTATTTTCATAGTGTTAAGCAATAATATTGAGATATAGAAGTGTCAGATCAAGCCATACCATAAGTTAATTCCCTGAGATCTTCAATATATAATTTAGATTAGATAATAAATTCAGTTAATTAGATTAGATTAGTGTTTAATTAAAAATTTAGTAATGATAGGTTTAGTTTGAGTTTAGATTCAGTTAGTTATACATTACAGTTTCTAAATTTTTTTTTTAGTTATTAGTTTAATTGTATAATATGGTAGAAGTTGTTCAGTGCATATGGATGATGGGAGGATGTGAAATATAAAATATAATTATTAATTTTAGCTGGTAAAATTTTACCAATTTAATTTTTGTTTAGCATAGAACTTGATAGATGTTTATTCCTATTAGTTATAATATTTTCCCCCACATCTAATGTACATTGTACACCTCATACACCTCTGTATCCGTCAATTGAGTTAGTTTTAGGTGAAAACTTTAATTAAGAGCCTCATGAGTAAATTTAGGATAAAGTGAGATTAATATTTTATTCTATGATCCATAGAATTGGTGCCCCCGGGTAATTGTTAGTGTTGGTGATAGGTGTGAGGGGTTACAATATATATATATATATATATATATATATATATATATATATATATATATATATATATATATATATATATATATATATATATACTAATAAAGAAACAGCTTTAATATTTTTTGTTGTGCTTTCTGATGAAAACCAGTCTGCTGATTGAAATATTAAAGCAGCTTTATAGAGAATTGTGTGTTTTTTTTATTAGCATTTTTATATTTCCTTGAGTTAGTTCATATATATATATATATATATATATATATATATATATATATATATATATATATACTATCTATATATATGATCTGAATCTACAGTATGGAGTGAGAGTGTTGTTTATAAGTGTTGTTTAACTGCATTAGCATGTTCATCTCTCCTAACACCAATGCGATTACTCATACCTATGCAAGAAGCTTTACAATTTTTACATGAGATTTGATAAACACCATGAGATTCAAGAGGGATTGAATTTTTAGGCTTGGTTTTTTTCTAGTACCAGGATCATATACAGATGTAATCTCTACCAGTGTAAAATTAGAGAAGCCATTGAGATACTTAAAAGGCCAGATTGTATCAATAAGTGAGATGATACATGCAAACTTCCTTCTATTTGGAAAGATTTTTTTAAAAAACATTCTTAATTTAACATTTTTGCTATTGGTGGAACTTTAACATTTTTTTCAAATCAGTGATTGTAGCACCTCTACAGCCATCTTTCCACTTTTTATCACCCAGTAGATGACTTGTGTGATCAAGTCAAAATGGCTGTATATTAATATTTAAATTTTTTAACATGGATGAACCCGCAAAATATGTCTTTTATATATATATTTAAAGCGTTAAGATTCCTCATTAAGAGAGAAACCATAATTAAAAGAGGCAATTTTAATAAATAGAAGTAAAATGAATCTAATTAATAGACAACCTGCTAATGTTAAAATTTGGGATTCATAGGATTTGAGTTGATGACATTTGCTTCCATTATGTTTTTTGAATTTAATCACAGTTGAAGATGGTTAAGGAATTAACCAAAAGTACTTCTGCAGATTGAAAGACTATATAATAATTAATTACCATTATATTTATTATTTTTATTGTTACATATATATTATATTTAATGTTTTTATGGGTATATAACAATGTTGGATGCTATTTCATCAAAACATTGGGAGTTAATCAAACTAACACGTGGTTTAAACTTTATTGTTAAAAGGAGGTAGCCTTGACAACAGTTGGAAATTGTTGATTGTTACTGATATTATGATTATCTAAGTGTTGACTGGTTTTTAATGATATATATATAACTCTGCATTTACTTTTTAAATTACTCTAATAGTATTCAGCAATAATTATATCTCAATCATATACAACACTAATAATAAAACACAAAATATTACTTTAAACAATAAAAAATATTAATTCTCACTATTCTATATTTAATTTCATACTTTTCAAATATCTCTACAACTCTTCAAAATTAATGAATTATAATAATTTTCCTATATCTAAATTATAGTATTTATTTCCAAAAACTTGTATTTAATGAATCAAATTTTGTATTATAAACATGTGTGTATATACAAAGATACCCACATCCTTATTTATACAATAATAATGAGTACTTATATTTTAATAATTAAGAAATCTATTTAATTTAACTTCAACTAGTTTTGAGGTTGCTAGTTATAATGTAAATCTTATTTTGTATCATTTATAACGTCGTCCATCAGGTAAACCTATTGTAGTAATACAAGCTTTTTTCATTACCCTGTCAATTTTTTTTACCAAAAAATTCAAAGCTTTTCCATATTTTTTTTTAACATGTAGTAAAATAATAATATAATTCTTAAAAATTTTATACCTTAAGATCTGTAAATCTAATATACAAAATATATTTTAACTTGAAATAAAAATAATATTCAAATATAAACAATTTAAATTTAAGAAACTATAACGCATTTCTTTTTTTCTTTTTTTGGATATAACAGGATTTTCTCTAAGTTATTATTATTATTTTAAATAATACTAATAGCATTTGCATTATTCTGTTACTGTGTTTTGATTATTAAAATATACATGCAAGAAAAAATAGCCTAAAAGATTATTGTAAATAAATAATTTCAACAAAATTAAACTATTAAATAAATAAAAATAGGAAAATTACTGTTGTGATATATAATTAATCACCTTTAAATGTGTGTTTTTTAAACTAAACCTAAATTGCTATATAAATATTTATATACTAGCTTTAACCGCAAAGTTTAAACATTTCGCTTATTTAACCTGATATTGAAATAGAAGTTTAAGTGTAATACACTGGCATACACACTTTTTTTTTAAAATTGACTTGTTGACAAAAAGACAATCAAATTAAGTTTTGAGGGAACTTTGGTGAATTTTTTCATACAATTATTGGTGAAATATTGAATTGTAATTAGCATATGAATTAATATACAAGATATTATTTTACAATTGGGAAAAGCATTCAAAGAATAAGAGATTCACACGTTTTTCAATTTTTAATTAATGACTGCTTTACTTATCTAATATTTCAATTAACATTTGAGTTTTTAGCAGTCCGCGGTAATTTGATTCGAATTCGGAAGCTGACTTTTTTTTTCCTATGCAAATTACAGATTAACATTCTATCTGAACAAAAGATTATTTTATACAGTTTTTATATTAATTAAGCGAAATATCATCTGGCTAATTAACAAACAAATTTCAATAGACTTCATATTTTTTTCTATATTTTTATGAAAAATTAAAATAACGAGATTATTTTTCACTTCCAAATTTCAATAATTACTAAACGAAATCACTTAATTAATCTTGTTTTGAAAAATATATTTTGTATATAATGAAAATGAATACATTCTTTTAAGTCATTTTATTTAATTAAAATGCACCTTGTTTAGAAAAATAATGTTGGAAACGAATGCTTAACTTACCTATAAAAACATTTAAAGAACATTATTATATTTTTATTTAAACGTTATTTAAAACTTAGGCTTTCATATACACATATTCAATCATGCACACATAAAGCATTTAATGTGTTTCTGTTTGTATATACGTAATATTCAAGCTTAAGATTAATCTTAATCAAAATTATATTTATGACTAAATAATCTTTTTTCTTGACCTTCTTGATTTTAACCAACTTTAAACATATTATTCTCTCATTTTTCTCTGTATTCTTGCAAATTACCAAGACTGCTCATAAAATATCTAATTCACATCCCCAATTTTAATATTAAAAAATTTATGTAACATATTTTTTTATAAATTACTTTTTATTTTTTTATTTTCTTTCAATCATTTTTATATTCCTCAAATCAGCTTTTAGGGCTCTGTTAGAAAAAAAACATTCCAGTAAAATTTTTATTAACTTCAAATACAGTAAAATTTCTGTAAAACTTACTTTATTTGATTTTGACCACAAGTTTGTCATTTATTTTATACTGATAGTGCAGAGATTTGATAGGTTTTGTTGCCATGCCTTATTATATATCTATTTCTTGCACAATTTTTTAAACATGTCTTGTATATCTATCCATTTCTAGCAAATTGAATTTATGAGACTCATTTATTCTATTTCCAGATAGTTTTAATTTTTATAAACTTTCTTGTTTACAATACTTTTACTATTTTTAATTTTCTTCTTATATCTTGCTTTCATGTTCTTGTTTTCAACATTCTGGCAAATGAATTCATTCACTAAATTAATTGTTTTTGTTTTTTTTTATTTTCAAGCTGATCTATATGACTATAACATTGCAGCATTTGTGTCAATATATTTATTTAATCTAACTTCATATTTTATATTACTTTTTGATATTTTTCTTATCATATGTTTTTTTAGTCTCTTCAACCAAATTTGTAATAATGATAGTAATATTATTTTTATCTATGAGTTTAACATTCAAAATATTTTTATTGTCTTTTGTCTCCATACTCTATTGATTTATGGGATCAACATCAATATTTGTCATATTTATGCATTGCATAATCACTTAGCATTCTTTACTACACTCTACATCAAAAATTTTCTCTGAAACTATTGGAATGCTTTCATATAAATATTAAAATAATGCATTCTTGTATTTATATTCAAGCTTATTTGATTTATTCAGAATAGAATTGTGTTTCTAATTCACATTTCAACATTACATTAAATTGAGCTTCCTCTTACTTCTTATATACTATAGTTTTATCATTACTATTCATATCATATTTATTTTCATTTTAAAAATTTAGCATATTCTCAATTTTAGAATTTTCCCTCATCTCATATTTTTAAGACTTTTCATATTGGATGATTTCATAGATGATTGAGTTTGGGTATTTTTTATTATAGAATCATTAGAAACTTTTGTCTTTTGTAAAATATTCATTTTGGCACTTCAGTTAAATTCAAACTATCATTTGTTTTATTTATAACACACATCATGTTTTAATTTTGTCTAGCATGTTTGACAATTTGAATATTTTTAGTATATCTTCTCTCAGTCTTTTGTTCAATATAGCATTGTATTATAATTTTTAATTAGTGCATTCAATATTTATTGAATTACTTCCACAATTTATTTTTGATCTCAGCTTTAATTTTTGAGTTTATTCTATTCAATTATTGCTTTTGACTGGAGTAATTTCTGCTTTTTTATATCTTTATATATAAAATAGAAATTCATATAATACTACAATACTATCCAAAACAGTATTTTACTAAAAATTCTTCCATAACAATGATTTCATCTATTAATAGAAAAAATGATGGGAAAAAGAGAAGTTTAATCTAATACTTGTTTATTAGATATTTAGTTTAGTGCAATGGCATCTGATTTTTTCAGGCTTTTGTGGGATGAATAAGATTGAATTTAAATCACAATCCTCCACAAAATACATCATTTTCTTCTACATTTAAATAGTGTACTTCATAAAATAATATTATTTGTGCAAAATTTCTTTTCTTTCTCCAGTATTTCCCTTCATTCATATTCCTCCATTTTCATCACATAATCATTTCATTTAACAAAATACTTCCAGAATGGGTCATAAAATCATGAACAACACTGGTCTATGTATTGAATGAAACTATTACTAGAAATCATGCATAAAAGAATATTAGTTTGACATATATAACAATGTATCCATTATGTGCTACCAATATAATGTTCTTTTATCTTTTGATGCTTCACTACACTCCCTTCTGATTTATATGCAAAGATATATTAATTTCTGAGCTGTTATTTGTATTTTTATATCAGTTTACTATTAAAAAGTTTTATTTCAGAAGCATATTACTTGCTTATAGCACTTCGTTTTTAATGAATTTAATTATTAGACTATTATGTTAATATATTATTTATTTTCTCTCAATAGTTCACTTTAAAGTCCAATTATGTGAGCTTTAATGGTAATTAAATATTTTATTGCTTAAATATTATCTCATAAATAATTAAATGAATTATAACTTAGTAAGGGTCTAGCTCTCTTTTACTATTATCACAATTATTTATTTTGACTCTAATGAAACACAGATAGCACGTTGAGAATACATTATAGATTATCTTTTTAAACTTGACATGTATATATTTGGTAAGTTTAGATAGAATGTTTTGGAAACAAATTTAATTTTAGTAATTTATAAATTCTTTTAATAATAAACTATCTCATAAATAACAATATGTCAATTGCTAAAACAGAGAATCTTTAATAAATAAAATTAAAGATTTTCTGTTTTAGCAATTGCCGAATTGTTATATTGTAATTTATAAGTTGTATTAACAAAAGTATTATATTTATTTAAACTATTTTGTTATAATTTTTTATTTTTTAAATCATAATAATCAGTTATTTAAAGATCACTATTTTAAATTGTATATATTTCCATATTATATGACAAAATTGAAATATATTAGAATTAAAATACTTTTCAGATTGAATTAATAAAATTATTAAAAAACCATGTTCATCAAATAAAATGATATGCATAGAACAATCACTGGTTATCACATTCAATACCCAATCCATGATATATAAAAAAATAACTTCTCTAAAAATGTATCTTCATGGTAACATAAAATATAGGAGCCTTGACTATATATGACCAAATATTTGAGATGATGAATTTATGAGTGGTATGATATTATCCTCTAATATCATACCACTCATAAATTCATCATCTCAAATATCTCACTATTGCTCATGGTGCATAGAAAATGAGCTGCCAAAGCCAAAACTAATAATAAATATATGATAAATTCTCCTTTAAATTCATATGAATGGACATTGTTAATAATAAATATATTCATTCATGGATGAATTAGAATAAATATTTTTCTTCAATATACACATACATACAACTCTCGTTCACCTTTTAAATGATTTTATCAATATTTAGCACTACTTATATCAACTTTATACAATATTAACAATAACATTAATTTAAAAACGAATAATATCTCATAACTCTATTTTCCTTTGTTTTTCACTTCTACATTATTTAAATAAAATAAGATTATAATCAGTTTCATATGTTTCAAATATTTTTATAACTTTTCAAAATTAAGAATGTGCAAAATTTACCCATATCTAAATAATAATAAGATAATTTTGAAAGACATGTACTTAGTAAATCATTTCTACATCACAAATGCATATGTATAATGGCACACATACTATCTTATTCACGCATTAATGTTGAATAATTTTATTTTAATAATTAAAAAATCAGTTTAACTTCAACCAACTTTAAAAATGTTATTCATGATGCTCATCATATGTTTTATCATTTACCACACCATTTATCATATGAACCTATTTAAAAAAGTACGCTCTTTTAATTACACTTTCAATTGTTTTACAAATTATTCAAAACTATTAGATTTAAAAATCAAACATACATTTTTTTTTTTACATACATTTTTATTTTACTATTAAAAAAATATATAGTATTGAAACATAGTAAATATAAATTAAAGAATCAATAGCATATTTTTCTTAAACATGGCTGTTTTTCTATTAGCCTTGATTAATTTATTGTGAAAGCTAAATAATACTTTAGTGTTTCAGTTGCTTTTCCTTTTATTTTTTACTATTAAATTAGGGGGAAAATATAGCCTAAAACATTTTTGTAATGTAAAATTAATATTTAAAAAAAATTAAACTATTAAAGAGAAAGAAATAAAAATATTACTTTTGTCACATATAATTAAATATTTTTAAATTATTTTCCCCCCTTATCAAAGTTACAATTAAATAAAAATTTGTATAAAGATTAATGATTTATAGATTTCTACTTTTAAATAAACCTTTTTGAATTTGTAGTATAGCTTTTGGATATATGTAGACTTTTCAGTTGAATTTTAAACTGTAATATAAAATTGTAATCTCTGAAGTATTTTAAATTTTGTCAATAATGTATGCATTAACTTGCAAAAAAATATATACAATTATCTTATGTTTAGGGGAACTTTGATTAATCCTTTCATATAATTATTGGAAAATTATATAAAGTAATATACAGGATACCACTTTGCAATTGGGAAGTGCGATCAAAAAAAAAAAAATTTAAAAAGTTTTTTAATTATTCATTTATATCTTTTATTTTACTATTTAATATTTCAGTTAACATTTGGGGTTTCAGGAACTTCACAGTGACTTGAATCAAATGCAGAATCAGATCTCACTTCTTCTTTCCAAGTTGTCTTAAAATAGTTAACTCGTTTTAAGAGAGATCTACGAAAAATAACTTTATAACTAAAACTTCAGAGTGTTATACAGACATGGGGAGATGAACCTACAATGACTAGAATGTAATTTTAAAATGTAAATGTTTCAGCATTATTATTTTATGATATAATTATAGTTCCAATATTATAATATTTGTATAAAAAAAGTATAATCATAAAATATTTTAAAGTAGAGAAATAAAATTACTTTCGTTTGGAATAGCTTCTAAGTGGAATTAGTTGATTACTTTTTATTTGATCAGTTATTATAATAAAATAAATTTGATTTTATTTATTACATTATTTTCAATAAATATAATATTTGTATAAAAAAGTAAAGAGAAAATATTCCCATAAATTGCAAGAAATGGAGCTTCTGTTTAGAATCAGTTGGTTGCTTTCTTTTAGGAAAAGATTGATCAATAAATAAATTTGATTTTTTATTATAATAAGCATTATACACAATAAGTATTATGATATTTGCATAAAAAGTTAAAAAAGATAGTCATAGATTGTAAAAAATGGAAAAAATAAAATTGTTTATATTTATATTACAAGTTGCATGACATACTGTTAATACCCAAAATTTAAGTGACATAAAATGTACACTATGTGAGCAAAATTCAAACTAATTTGATTTTTAAAAATACAGTATATCTAGGAAGAAACTAACATGAACATGTGGATAGTCTGTGTGTATAATATAAATGTGGCAATGTACATAACGATTACTGTTTTAATATATAATTATGCAGATAGTATATGAATAAATTATATCATTATTATTATTATTATTAAGTTAAACTAGAAAAACTGTATATGCAAATCATATGCCTAAATAAAAATCCCTGTTAAGATATACATAATGTAATGAAGATAAATGGAATACACAATGAAATAAAATGAAATATAATAAACTGTGAGGAAGTGCAATAATTAGGAGAATGATTGACATATCACACTAGCAGCAAAATGTCTGCATAATGGTGATATAGTTCATAATTAATTCTGTTTCTAACATATAAATATTGCAATTATACTTAAATAGATGTGTGAAGAACTGTTGTCAATTAAGATATACTGCAATGGATTATATTTATCTACCAAGCATGTGTCAAAATTGTCAACATATGCACAAACTTATAAAATATACTATAAAGATGTCTAATTAAATTTCTGTTCTCTATTCATTATTCTTTGTCTATTCTCTTACTGATATTAAATAAAAAATATTTTGTTACAATAAAATTATACTTGGAATTTATTTAAAAGTTTAGATGCTGCCTAACTGGTATTAAACTTGTATCCTCGGTACATAGTAGAATGACACTGATAAACAATTGAAAAAACTTATACTTATAATAATTATCAGAATAACTGCATTTGATAAGAGACATGAAGTTCATAGAAGAATGAACACAGTTAACAGCTTTTACAGTACTTGAGCAAACAATCACAGACTTTCAACAGTTTTCAGTCTGTATAGGATTATAATAGTGCAGTTAATATACATATTCATGTTGATTGATAAAATATAAAAAAATGGCATCACTAAGCAGCAACATTCATAAATTTGATGTGGAAAATACTGGATTATGTAAAAGTTCCATGGATTATATTGAAAGATATACACTCATAAATAAAATTGTGGATGATAAAATAGAAGTGTCTATAGTTCTCTGGTTCATTGAGAAAGATGTATTAAAACTAGCAACCTAGAACTCCTGAACCAATTTCATATCAAAAGTTGAAGAGAAAACTAAATGATTATTTTACATCTACAATAACTAAATGGATAAAATAATCAAGATTAAGGAATAGAAAGCAACTACCTCATGCAAAATATCAGAATTATGATATAGCACTAAGGACTTTAGCAAAAAATTGTGATTATGGCCTAGAGATAAAGACTAGGTTATTACAACAACTATTATATACAATGATAGATGATAATTTTAGACAAATATTATTAAGTGAACCATATCTTAATTATAAACATATAGAAAAAGGCATCACACAAAAACTCTATTAATTAATCTTTTGGAATTTCTACTCCCTAAATAAATGTATTAATACCCAATTGTAGTAAAAAAAATTCAGATATTAATAGACCATACTGCAAAAGTGCAAAAAATGTTTTGACTTTTTTTTTTTGCTTTGGGAAAGGTGTCCACTTAAAGAGAAAGTTGAGATTTGAAAATGAAAACTATAATATTTTTAAACCAATAGAACAGTTAGCAGCTGTCTGTCATAATAAAAACTGAAACGTTAAAACTAAAGTAATGGTAGACTATAAATCTGGAGGAGAGAGTGATAAGTGAAAATATTTAAAAAAAATGAAATCACTCAAATGATTACCATATTTTAATTGATATAAAAGAATTTGAGCATAAAGCTAATATGGAAATACATAGTGGAGTAGATCTTCTGGTATTATCTTATAAAGGCGTGATGAATTACTACAGATGTAAATGGAAATAAGATAGATCTTCATGTAAAAGAACCTGTACCTGTGAAATTAAATTCTAAGGTTAAGTTTTATCACTGTTTGCAATCATCAATAAAGATTTTAGCTTTACTAGAGAGAAACTGGTTCCATCCTTTGGGAATATGTGTAAATGTTATCAAGAGAGTACAAATAAATGCTAAAGTAAAAGCAATAATAAATGCTGAGTAATCTGAGAATGTAAAAGGTTTTCAGGCATTTTAGGTCTATTGTACTTTTCTAGACCTGCCTGAAAGAAAAATTTCATGAGTTATTGCCTTTATATATATTATTAAAAAAGCAACAACATTGGACCTGATCTGTGTAAGAAAATGTTGTCTTTCAGAAAGCTGAAGACCTATTTATATCAAAGCATGTGTTCATCTTACTTCAACAGGTCATTCAAGAATTATTTGTAGAAAATCTTTGACTAGGTCATATATCTGATGGTGAAAAATGAGCCAAAAATAGAATAAATGGTGAAGAAGTAAGTACAGTAACAATTGACTATAAATTACTGCCAAAATAGCTGGAGTCATGAACTAAAACAATTTATCCATGGAAACATCTACATCTAAACCATACTGGACCAATGAATGGTTATATATTCATAGTAGTTGTAGACTCATATTCATAGTGGTTGGAATATAAAATTTTCAAAAACACTAGTGCTGAAAATAACATTAGGGCACTGAGCTAGATCATTGTAAATCACTGTTATCCCAAGACTATCATAATGGGTAATGGGACTGGATTTGCATCTCAGCAAATTAAGAATTTTCTAACTGATAAGAGAATATGCATATTCTTACCCTGACATATTATATCAAGTGTAATGATTTCACACAGAAGGCAGTTCAATACTTAAAATGTACATTGAAAAAAATCTGTTACAAGAATATTATGGAAACATTATTAGATACAATGTTTTTCCAGAACTTTATGTTCAGTTACTAATAAAACACCATCTGAATTATTAATGTGCAAATTATTATCAATACAAACATTAATTTGAAAGGGCTCTGTGGATTATGAAAATTTTAAACTTGGCAAACGCATTTATCTATACAATACTTTAAATATGACTAACAGAAGTAATATTAAAAATCTTATCTCAGAAAATACGTGTGATACAAGTGGGCAATGAAAAAATATTTAAGAGGCACATAAACCACTGAAAGCATTATGATAGTGAGTCATCAAATGCAGATAATATTAATATTAAGTCAGTAAATGATGACAAAAATTTTATTGAGAGAAAAATTAAATAAAAGCAACAGTTATCAGATGCCGTAATTAATATTTAAATGTTTATCAAAACTCATCTCTTCTCTTTGTTTTGAAATATTTTTTTTAAAAATCTAATATGTTTAAAACTAAAAATTGTATTCTTTTTTATTTATAACAAATATATATATATTATATTAATTCAAAAACGTGTGCCTATCGTACAAGTGAAAAATCTTTTTTATGCAACAAATTTTTATATAAATAGATATCAGTCTTCATTTGCAAAATATTTTTTAAAAAAATAATTAACGTTAACATGCACAAAATATTATAAAAAAATCATAATTATATGTATAACAATGTGCGCGCACATACATATATATATAGCCAGTTTAAATATTTTATATGTGCATACATATTTGCATACATATATATATATATAAGTGTATTTAATTTTAAGCAACTTTATATCATTATAGGTGGCAATGGCGGTCATTTCAAAGATTCATTTTAATTTTTATACTGTTATTAATATTTAGCAAGACATTAAAGTGTAATATGTTATATTTCCACAGTCAAAAGCATAATAAAATAAATCATCTCAATGAGATTTCTTCAGATGCCATAAATAATATTACAATACAAGCTCAAGCAGAAGTCGAATATTTATTTGAACATCTTGAAAAATATGTTCCCAAAACAGGTATTTAATTTTTAAAAATTTATTTTTTATAAGCTGTAAAAATATCTCTTGATATACAATTCTATATATAACAATCAAAATCAAAAACATCCCTGCTTTTTCTAATCTTTAATTTTTTTTAAAAAAATGACAGAATATGGTGTTAGTTTTAATGTCAATCATATGAGAAAGCATCGCATCATCTAATAGTATCCATCCATAACACACTCTTTTATGAAAAAATTAATTTTGCCTGGAAGTTTTATAAATATTTATTACTTCACAATTGCATACTACTCTTAAAATCAAACAAGGTTTTGATTCAATGATTCATTATCAATAAAAAAATTGATTTAAAAATATATAAAGACAATTTTAACATTCGTGCAAGATTACATAATTTTAATTCTGCATAGTGTAACACAAAAATTGTTTTGTATACTAAATATTTTTATAGTTTTAAAATTTGACATTTCAAAATGCCATGTCAATTTGACATTTTTTATTTTCAACTCCATATAAAATAAATTTGAATTTTTACATTAAATGTTTATCCTCAAAATGATAACAGAAAAAGAATTTTCATCAAACAGATGGTTTTATATTAAAACAGATTTTGAAATAAATGATTTGGTGGAAGATTAGCTGTTTACTAAAGAATGCCATTAGCAAATCATATTTTATTCTTATTTGACAATAAAGATGATTATTTATTTATCTATCTATCTAGAAGGCTCAACTTTTGTTATATTTGTTTACAAATATAAATGATTTTTTTTTTCAAAACAAATAAATATAAGTAAATAACAAATTTATATTATATTTTTGTTTTAATAAATAACTATAAAACAATAAATTAACAACATATACAGTAATATTTTTTTAACATTTTTCTTTCAAACCTGTTTTTATGATAGGCATATGTTTTACTGTTTTTCCATTTAGATATTTAACTTCTTCGTAATTAATTAAATATAAATAATGAATTTCAAATTATTTATTTTACTTTTTAACAAATTAGTTTTCTAAAGACTATTCACTGATAAATTTTATTTAAGTAATGCTACTGCGTTATATTTAATTGTTAAATATTTTTTATTTTACCATTATAATTACAGATGGGTAATTGTGTAACTTTATTTAGTTGATAAGTTTTTATAATTTATAGACTTCTGGAAATTAAAGATTGTGAAATACCAATGTACTATCTGAAGATTATAAAAATTATGATTCAATATAATTTTTTCTTCATCTACACTATTTGAAAAGTCACCTATGATAAGCAAAATTTTACTGACAATATTATTTTTTGAAAATTTATGACTTCTGATGTGTTCTAGAAATATTTTGCTGTCGCTAATTTGGGTTTAATAGGAGTAATAAAAAAAATTAACCTGGATTAAACAATTTGTAAAAAGGAATTGAATATCAACATATGACCAGATACTAAGAATATTATAAAATATGAAAATATAATCAGAAATTAAATGTCTAACAAAAAAAAGCTTTCTTGATAAGGTCAGATATAAGATGTCCAATGACTATTTTTAATGATTAATTCTTTAATGCAAGTTAAAGAGTCAATAGTAATGATATATATTATTTATTTGGACTTCAACATGTTAACTTTTTGTAATCAAATATTTATTAACTATTTTTTTTCTTCTTTTTAATAAGAAATTTTCAACAAAACACAATCAAGTCTAAACATTTCATCTATGATTTGACTCTTGAATTTCTTTTCCCTTTCCAGATGCTTTGTTATTATATTCTTTTTTAGAAAAAAATTTTGAATGATTTTTACCTTAAAATTATTTCTACATCAGAATAAATATAAATAATTGATGACATATATATATAATTGATTTTTACCTTTGTTTATATTTGTAATTCAAATTTGGAAATGTTCATCATCTGTGTAATAAAGTGATTTCTTTCTTCATTATAACTAATGCTAAGATTCACCATAATCATAGTTCTCTTAAATTAATTATTGTTGCTGCTTTATTTATACTGCAATTATGTATGATTTTTATTTAAACTACTCATTTAAAAATTCAAATAGACTAATTTCATTAAAAATGCTTGCACAATTACAGTATAAATAAAGCAGTAATAATAATTAATTTAAGAGAATTACAATTATGGTGAACTTCACCAAAAGTGCACTTAGCATTATGTTATAAAAAAGAAAGAAACCACTTTGTTCACAGACAAATAAATGTTTGGAAATTTGAATATATATATATATATTGACAGTTTACTTCAAGTGCCCAGTATGTTCTTTTGAATAGTTACAAACTTTTTTTTATGTCAGTACATATACTTTTATTTTATGAATATAGTCACCCTGATTTAGCATTATAAAAAAACACATCAACTAATTTCAGATATAGAGTAATAATAAGCCATAGAATCAGAGTCTAATGCTATTATGACTATAGCTAAGAATAGCAATTAAGTTTGGATCACAGTTTAAAATCAAACTCTTAATAGATATAACTTGCAGTAAAACCACTGCTAGTTAGAAGTGAAAAAAGGTATTGAATTTACATAAGTAAATCAAAATTTCTGAAAATTAAAATTATATAAAGCAAAATAAATATTTCAGAACTTAATTTGATAATCCATTTTAACATTTATTAAAACAAATAATTATTAAAATCTATTTAAAATGTAATTGGATTACTTAATTAATTTCTGAAGATCTTTGTTTTAATCAGTGTTTAAATTTTGCATTAAATTTTGATGTTGAAAAAAATATTTAAGTTTTTTAACATAAATATGCTAAAATTAATGCTTTACTAGGTGCATAGATGATATACATTTTATTTAACAGATATTTTATCTGATTTATATGTTTTTAAGGTTAGTCATATGAAATATTATAAAAGCATAGATTCTACATTTGGCATTATCTCTATAATTTTACTATGCTAACATATTAATAAATTATATTTGTGGTTATCTTATGATGTAATTGTCATATCCAATTGCATTTAAAGTTAAAATTTATAAACCAAAAAACTTATTAAAATCACACAACATTTCCACTGCAATGCAAATAAATCTTTAGTATGTAGTTATATTTTGACATATTATGGGTAAAGTATTTTGAAATAGTTTTCTTGATTACATACTAGAAGTTATTTTAGATATTTTGATATTTTTTTAATGTTTGATCACCTTTATAGTCAAGCATCTTTAACTAAATTAAATAATAATGATGACTTGATTTGGACTTCTATTTCTAAGAACAGTTTGCACAACATAAAATATATGAAGATAAATTTATAAAGATAAAAAAAAATATGAAACCCTTATCAATTAAATGATTTGTACATACATGGTCAAAATTTCCTATTATACATAAATTGGTTATATTAAGAACATTTTTATTTGAAATAAAAATGTTATGAAAATTTCAAAACAATCAATCACCCAATACTGAAATGTAAGTTAATAAATTATTTAATGTATGATATAAAAGGAAAAACGATATAAATGCTATATACAAATTTACATGTAGATGGACAAAGAAAAACATTAAAAAGAAAATATGGATTTTACTTCTGTATATGAATAGTAGAGATGCATTATGATTCTATTAGTTGTTTCTTTTTTTCTTTATGATGAATTTAATGTGACAACAAATATTGATAAGTTAATGTAAATAATACTGTTATTAAAATCTACACATTTTATGTTATATTTAAAGCAATATTCAAGGATCATTCAACTTATATTACTGAATGAAAATGTGCATTACAAAAGAGAATTAATGAATATAAACTACAGTACAAAAATTACATTATTCCAAGAATATATATTACAGAACTTTTAATTATTTGTTTATAACCTTCTTTTAGGCCAATATTCAATGAAAAGAGACTACAAGTGACTTTTTCCTAATTTGCACATATTTCTTTTAATACATGTGAAGTTTTACAAATGTTTTACTTTCAAAATCGTTTTTATATATAAAATATGACAATATCGTTATCATATTTTATTTAAATTTATAATCATTTAATTATAGACTACCAATCAAATGAATGATTTTTTTTTACTATGTTATATTTTAAAATATTCTATTTATCTCATGATGTAAGTTTAATTAAATGAGACTGCCTGTAATATACAACAATGCTAGAGATAGCAAAGTTCATATCATTACAATACACATGGATATAAATGGATCATTATCAAAATTGTAATTTATATAATTTTTCAAAAAATTGAAGAATATTATATCCAAGAGAAGAGAAGAATTATGCTTGCATAAATACTAAATCCATAGTCATAACTAAATAATAGTTGATTAATCAAAATTAATATTTTTGTGTTTTTTACCTATATCTCAAACTTAATCTTTAGCTATTTAACAATATTATAATCTTTGATATGTGTGTATGGCCAAAAGTTAGTGGGTTACATGTGCATGTACCCACTATAGTGGGACAATTACTTCTAGTTCTCCAAAATTATTTTATAATCTTACAAATTGAAATAATAATAATTTTATCATTTCATGATTTTTAATAAATTGTATAAAATAAGTTATTACTGAAAGAAATGTTTTATTTTTTAAAAAATATTTTTATTCTTTATTTGAAATGTAATTAAAAAATAAAATTATAACATTTGAATATCTAATTACCTGAAGAAAATTTTATCATATTAAATATTATTATCTGTAATTCTATAATTTGATTTACAGCTATCATTATGATTGTGTTATTACAAAATAATAATGAAATGTATAAGGAAGAGAGGATAGTATAGATGCAGTAAATAAATATTAGAATATATGTATGTGTTAATGAGTTTAAAATCTTTTTCTACTACTAATCTTTATATATGTGTAAGAGGTAACTTTAATTTGTTTGTGCCCAGGAAGAAATAAAATAATTTCTCTTAATTTTTTATTATTGCTAGCACTGATTTTATTATTCATAATATAAATAATACTGTAATATAAGAGCTATATCTGAACATTGTAGCTATGAAATTATTTTCATCATTTGTATATTTATTATTTTATTTGAATAATTTAATTAAATGTTTATTTTAAAAACTTGCATTTAAAAGCTACTTAAGTTTAATATACTATTTTAATGTGTGGTTGTTTATAAAAGTTCTGAATTTTCATTATTCAAACATTAAAAGTCTTTAGTTTCACATCAAAACTGAATCTCATCCATGACATTGGTTTACATTGTTAACTGAATTAGTGAATCATGACTATATTGTTAACTGGAGAGCAATTAGAATCATTATCATTTAGATGTTTCAGTTTTTTGGTATTAAGGCCAAAATAATATAATGATAATTATTTATGTGATTTAGTATTAAACATTTTTCAAGTGGAATTTAATGGCATCAGATCTCTAAAACCCATATTTAAATATTTATAGTATAAGTAAATGTATTTGAAAGAAGATAATAAGTATGTCATAAATTAAATATATTGATATTAAATCTCAATTAATGATAATGTTATTATTTGACCCTGGAGAAATCATCATTATGCATTTATAATTGTTTGTTCAAGAGGATTATCTCTCCTTCTCTCTTCTTAAATTGTATTTGCCAGTACCACACCTATGTTATTAGTATAGAATCTGGTTGTCTTGAGATTTTTGTGTTAATAGTTGTCATTCTATATTTATAATGACTGTGATATTGTATGTTTATGCAATCATATTTCTATTTTTTAACTAAAAGCACTATTTCTGACTAATTCCATTTTTTTGTAGTTCACATTCAATAGAATGACAAGAACTGGTTTATTAAAATGGCATTTTTTTCATTGTGATTTTCTTAAGAAAGTGCAACCATTAGTGACTCATGTTATATGTGGTTTTGTGGCAGAAATTTTTGTGGGTGAAGATTGTACATTTAACAGTCTATTTAGAGATGCCTTGCCTACCAGAGAAATGTGGTTTAAAAATGGCATGTCACACAAATGGCTAGGTTGCTCTATCTAATGAGTTACTCATTAAATTGGTAAAAGCAATAATTATATACAATTGTAATAGTAAAGCAAAAAGTAGACAAATGTTATAACTAATTTTTTCCGGTATAGGTACACAGAATGTGAAATTTTTATTTGACACAAAATTTTTAGATGAGGATGCAGGGTAGCACTGATTTCTAAGGGCTGTCAGGTTTAAGAAATATATAATTATTCTTAGTGAAAGTTGTCTTCCAGATGAAATAAGTTTAATAAAATATGAAGATGACTACAAATTTTTGCACAAGAGCAGACAGATTAACTGTGAAAAGAAAATGCATAATGTTTAATCTGATATAAAGTCTAATTTAGTATCTTTTATTCTTAGAATTCTTTGTTGTATCAATCAATCGCTAATGATGTTAAAATCTGACTTGCACAATGGTACTATTGCTTATTCTATTAATTCAGAGAATTCTATAATAATATTAAAAGATATATTTTTTTTATTTTGAAAACTTAAATGTCCATGTTGATACAAATAGTAGACTTTGATTAAAAGTTATTAAATTAATGGTATTGAGGCTATAATTTTAAATGGTGAAATCTTAGTAAATTTTTGTACAACATAATTACTGACTACTACAAACATTTTGTTAAAGCAAAATAATCATTTATAAACATGGAAACATCCATACTCAAAGCAATGACCTTTAATTCATTCCATTACAATTAGAAATAAGAGTAAAAGAAGTTTGTATTGTAAATACTTAACAGTACAGATTATTGGATGGATCATATATTAGTATCTTCCACAGTTACAATAATATTTGCATTTAAAAATAGATTTTATTATAATTACATTAACAAGAAATTTGATGTTCATACTTTAGAATTATCTACTGTAGGTGCTGTGCTACTAAACACTAAAATTGCTAATTTGAAATTTTAGTATTACTGAGTTATGAATTTTCTTAAGACATGTGTTATAGGTATATATAAATTTATTTTTGGGTTTATTAACCATAAGAATTATGACTGGATTTTTGACAATGATCTCATTATTAATGACCTGGTTAAAAAAGAAACATCTGAACATTTTTGTTTGGCAGCCTAATAAATTAAATGGGAAGCTTCATAATAAATAAATAAATAAATAAATTTAAAACAAGAAAGCTTAAAAATTACTGGTCTGTAGTAGCTGTATTATATGATTAAATTTTGATGGAAACCAGTTCATTCCAAATAATGATATAGACCTGGTTCCATTAATTTAATTAAATGCCTTATGTCTATTGTGTTTTTTTTATTTTCTAAAACCATATTGACATGAATTTCTATTAACAATTCATATATGACTGAAAGCAATCTATTCAACAAGTTCTTGAAAATACATTTTTGGAAATAAATAGTTAAGATATTCCATAATAAATACTGCAATCTTGTTTATTCTCTTTATTTTTAAAAATTAGAATAATAAGCATTTTTAACATCAATTGGCATACATTCCAAAAATTTCAATCTTTTGAAGTTAATAAATTATTACCATATAGTGGTAATAAAATGTTTCAAAAGGGATCTCTACATATCATCAAGACCTATTGATTTTTCATTTTTAAGATTAAAAAGAGCTGTTTGACTAAGAAGGAAGTATAAAAGTTCATAATCCCAATTCTTGTATCATTCAAAAGATTATCAAAACATTTCTTCCACAAGTCAAAATAGCACTATTATTATAAAAGAGCATCATTGCTGGACTTAATAGAATTGTGAAAATATTTTTAGGTCCATTTGCTGTTTGTATTGCATCTAAAAGATATGAAATAACCATGGTCAGCAAATGTATATTTTTTCTTCACAGGTTTAATTGATGAAATGTGAGGAAGTGTTTTTATAATAGGTGGATAATCTGAGGCATTTGCAATTGGTAATACAAAAGTTATGTATATTTGCTCCAACATAGTTTTTGATTGTTATGATAGTAGTCTTTGGACTGTTTTGTGGATGGCCTAATAAAACAAGGATCATGATGTGAAACAAATTTTATAGTGGAATTTTAATTTAAACCAATTAAAAGTAAACCTGAAAGTGAATTTATTTAAATTCTGAATTTATTGTATGCTGATAATTACATAAAATTTCATCTGTTCAAAAGATGATCTATGAAATGTATTTAATGTTTTGAATGCAACATTAAAAAACTTCAATTTAATAAGCAATATTTTTGATCAACCAATGATAAAAAAATAATCATCAATTTTTAACTTGGATGATTATCAACTTAAGAATATAAGTCAATTTAAATATCTTAGCAGTTTTATAAATAAAAAGATGGACTTAGATGTTGAGATGTAGCACATATTCCAATGTGCTTCTGCTTTTAACAATTTAAGATATTTCATATTAAAATAACTATTGTCACTTGGATATTCTATCAATGGAATATAAATTCATTAGAAAAGTCTTATTTACAGATGTTCTGTAAAATTTTAAAAATACAGTGGCAAAATTATAAAACCAATCAGTACATTCTTCATCTTGCTGGATGTAATACTATAGTGTTTACTATTACAAAATCACATCTTCATTGTATTAGATGTATGATTAACTTAAGCATGGTTCTTGTAGAAAAGGCATAACTTATTTATGTTATAAGGATTATCTCCAAGACAATCTAAGGAAGTGCAATATTGATTGTTTTTATTGTTATGGCATGGCAAAAAATAGAATGTATTTGACAACTACAATAAGACATGATATTGAAATCATTTTCTGCAAAAGATGGCAACAGAAAATGTCTAATAAACATAAAAGTGGACTACCATGCCCTATATATAGCTATTTTTTGTGTTTCACAGATTGATATTGTCTCTAATAATATTATATTTTTGTTTTGTCTTTTTATTTTTTGGTTTTGGGTTTAAGTAGCTATATGAATTTGCAATTGGCAACTGCTGATGATAACAATATACAGTACTATTGAAGTAAAAATATATATAAATTTTGAAAACTGTTTCCATGAATAAATTTGTTTTTTTTTCTTTTTGCTCAGCAGAATTTTGAATTATATGTTTGTATTGAACTGGTTTGAAAAAGAAGTTTATTCTTGCTAGGTTTAAATACTTTTTATAATAAATTTTTAACATTATGGGAATGGACTAGCCCTTCAAGCAGAGGGGAGAATACCATTGATGGTTTAGCCATCAATAATACCCATAGTCACATTTCCAGACTGTCGTCCGCCTTGACTGCTGGATTTAAACCATTGCCATCCAAAACATTTTATTTGTTTTGAGGAACAACCTCAAGTGCCAGTCAACCATAGGTTATATAGTCAGCGTGCTTTGGACAACAGCCACACAATCCAGCACTTGAAATATCTGATGGCTATGTCACACTCTGTCTCAGCATCCAGCACATTCATTTAATGCATAAAATAACTCTACACTAATTTACTGGTGATGCAGTGATAAGAGAGAGAGAAAATAGACAAAATAACAATTAAGCAAACATTATTATTTGATTATGTGCACATATGTTTAACACAATATAAAATAACACTATATTTACATAAAAATATAAATTATTGCATTCAGGCTAAAATTATGATAGTCCTTCATTAATTAAAGTTCATTTAAAATAACTATAAAGTGTCTATAGACAAATATCAAAACATCTTTACCTAGGTTTGCATGATTTTCTGTTTTTAACCAGTTAGCTCTTTGATATCCATTGATGGTTTCCAGGGCTTGTATTCATTTCTTTGGCTCAGCAATGAGATAAATAGTAGCAAGTATAATCTATTTTATGATTTCAGCATTAGTTTCAGGCAAGGAGAGTTAATTTATGGAGAACTTTTTGGGCTTAAAACCCAGTCAACAATTTCTAAAGTTGTCTAGCAATGCATGTTGCTAGATATGTGGCTTTTACATGGATGTTGATCAAATCAGTAATTGATTGTATTCTGTACAATCTGAACTTAAACTGAACTCAGGAATGATTTTTAGACTTAAGTGTGAAATGAATTACAGATCGTAGATCTGATTGATTCAATTAAAAATGCTGATTGGACTAAATAACAATAGGTCATAGAGACTTTATATACTTTTTATCTCATTGTTTTTAATTCCTTATTATTATTTTTAATTTTGATCTTAACTTAAGTCTGTTTTTTTTTAATTTTTACATTTGCTTTAATTTAA
The DNA here is from genome assembly GCA_028023455.1 of Epiperipatus broadwayi. Taxonomy (NCBI): domain Eukaryota; kingdom Metazoa; phylum Onychophora; class Udeonychophora; order Euonychophora; family Peripatidae; genus Epiperipatus; species Epiperipatus broadwayi. The sequence goes on along the minus strand of JAQFVV010012404.1, from coordinate 16,276,467 downwards.
CCTTTTGCTTAGATTAATCTACTATCTCATCAATAGTTTACATAGTTGTTTTAATTAATACAATTTCAATATCATTATCAATCAGAAATCTTATTAGCATTCCAAATTAATTAATTAACCTTTGAAACAATACATTTTTGAATGTTTGTACTTTTACAAACTGATTTTGTTTTAACTTTCCATATTAATTTATTCTTTGTAAAACACAGACTTTTCTTTAAAAAAGGAAGTTTTTAAATCTTTCAAAAAAAATATAACACAATCTTTTTTTTATTTTTACTTAAAATCTGCTCAATGATTTTTTTTTAAAATTATGAAACATGTAGTGGTATATATGTGAATTTTATACATATATCTCTTGCTAACATTACATCACCCCCACCCCAGTTTGTGAGGTAAAATGCATCATTTTGACCATTTTAGCTTTGACACTTTTATTATTATTGTTATTATTATTATTATTTAGCTTACCATTTGGTGTCATATTTTGTTTTTATTTATTTATTTATTTATTTATTTTTATGTAAAATAACTGTCCAACTGCACCCAGATCAGCAAATCATGAATTATGTCATATATGATGACCATGAGTAACAACATGCTTCTTTCTGATGTATACAAAGAGGGTGAATGCTGTGAATGGTAGAATACATCTGGCTAACATCCAACTTATGCAATAAAAATACTTTAACTAATTTCTATGCTGGAATTTTTCTACCAGTGGATTAAATGAGACCAGGACTTGCTCCCTTGGGTGTGCATCTTAAAAGATATGGGTCACTGCAAATAGTGGTACTCATCCACTGATCATTCAGCTTATACTAAAACTAAGGCTTATTATGACATGTTGGAAACTTCCAGTGAACTGATTTGTAGCTTATCTAGATTTATTTTTCATGATACATTTTTTAGATAAGGGTGGGATGACTTCTCCCAGCATGTTGGATGGGTCCAGAACTTTTTTAATAAAAGCTCATCCTATTGGATGGTCCCTCCTTTTTAACCCATTATTGGTCTTAAGTTTACATAATGACAGCTATATTTAACTGCTATAAACCTTTATCTACACTTCTACCCCTCCATGACTCTGTTTACCTACACACAATCTACACTTATTTGAAAGACTATTCTGCAATATTTTATTTAACTATTATAGATTTCATTATATTTATTAGGGTTTTATTTTATTTATATACTTTTATTTTTATCACCGTATATTTATTCTAAAATATTACTTTACTTTGAAATTTTAATGATGCATATTGATTCTCAAATTTTTTTTATTTTATTATATTTATTTAACACTATTTCTTACCATTATTGTTTCTTAAAGCACTTTATTTAATTCTATTTATTTCACAACATTTCCATTATTTTTCATATTTTTAAATTGAATAAAGTGTTCAACTAAGTCAAAAAAGAAAAAACCACTCCCTAGTCCTTTCTAATTTCCACCTATCTATAAACAACCCCAATAATGAATTCCTTTATCTCTCTGGTTACTTTTTTCTCTCATATTCTTCATATTTTATATTTTTAATTATGTTTAATTATTAATATTTGCTTTGATCTATTTCTCTTTTCACACTGCTCACCATTTTAATTTTTATAACTTCACAATTTAGTGTTTCTTTTGAATTTTAGTTTTGAACTCTTTTTTTTATTTTTAATTATTTAATTTTTTAACTTTGCTTATATTGTTCAATTTATGGCCCTTCAGTGCCACATAGGGCACCATTAAAACTGAGTCTGAAAAGAAGTTATTACTGCTAGGTTTAATTTATAATAACTTTTTAATATTATGGAAATGGACCAGTCCTTCAAACAGAGGGGAGAATACCATTGATAGCATAGCCATCAATGATACCCACAGTCAGATCAACCAATGCAAACATAACATGATCAAATTTCTAGACAATGGCCCACTTGACTGCTAGATTCAAACCCCTGCCAGTCAAAGCATTTTATTTGGTTTGAGGAACAACTTCAGGCACCAGAAAACCATAGGTTATATAGTCAGCATGCTTCAGATGACAGATATACAATCCAGCCCTTGAAATATTCCATGGCTAGTTCATACTTTGTTTCAGGGTCCAGCACATTTACTTAGTATATAAAATATCTCTAACTAATTTACTGGTGATGCAGGGATGAGAGAGATAAAATAGACAAAATAACACTTAAACAAACATTATTATTTTATTACACACACACATCCATTTAACATAATATAAAATAACACAATATATTTACATAAAAATATAAATAAATACTTTCAGGCTAAAATTATGATGGTCCTTTATTAATTAAAATTCATTTAGAATAAGTATAAAATGTCTATAGACAAGCATCAAAATGTCTTTACCTATGTTTTCATGATTGTCAGTTTCCAACTGTTTGACTTTTTGATCGCTATCAATATTTTCAGGACTTTTTCTCATTTCTTTGGCTTAACAATGAGATAGAGAGTAGCAGTATCATCTATTTTATCATTTCAGCATTAGTTTCAGGCAGGGACAGTTAATTTGCAAAGGATTTTGGGGGTTTGAAGTCCAGTCAACCATTTATAAAGTTGTCTAGCACTGCGTGTTGCTAGATCTGTGATTTTTGCATGCATGGATGTTGATAACAGAAGTAATTGATTGCATTCTGTCCAATCCAAACTTGAACTGAACTCAGGAATGATTTTTAGACTTAAAAGCAGAATGAATTAAGATCGCAAACCCAACTGTTTCAATTAGAAAATACAGACTGGACTAAATAACAATAGTCCATAGTGATTTTATATCCTTTTTTTTATTGGTTTTAATTCCTTATCATTATTTTTAATTTTGATCTTAAGTCTGTTTTTTAATTATTTTTACTTTTGCTTTAATCTAAACTTTTGCTTAGATTAATATACTATCTCATCGGTAGTTTACATAGTTTTTTTAATTAATACAATTTCAATATCATTATCAATCAGAAATCTTATTAGCATTCCAAATTAATTAATTAATCTTTGAAACTAATTGCATTTTATAAGTTTTCACTTTTCAAACTGATTTTGTTTTAACTTTCCTTATTTATTTATTTATACTTTGTAAAGCAAAAAGAGTTTTCTTTTTTAAAAAAAAAAAGGTTTTTAAGCCTTTCTCTATCCTGTTCTCTTTAAAAAATATATATAAAACACAATCTTTTTTATTTTTACAAGATTTGCATTTTAAAATGTGCTTAATGATTTTTTTAACATTATGAAACATGTAATGATATATGTGTGAGTTTTATACATATATCTCTTACTGGCATTACAATATATATAATAATAAGTGTAATTTCTCCAACGTATGTATGTCCATTAAGAAAATAAACATTAATTGCTGATTATAAATATTATTTTAATGAATTGTGATGCAATATCATTATGACTTTTAGTTTATCTATAATTAATAATAATTTTAACTTCATTAATGTTCATACATACTTTTTCTCAATATATACATAATCATGATATGTGTATGATGGAAAAAATATTGGCTATCTTCTGCTTTTAGTTGATTGCTATTTATGAAGCTGTAATAATGATTGTGTTTTCCAAAAATATTATATATATATAGGAAATCTAATTATATATAAAAACGATGAGATTGGGGGTAACCAGTAGTTAGTTAGTAAATCTAATTATTTTTAGGTTTAATGTTTAGTAACCAATGTTCATTTCTATGAAAACAATAGTTGTTTCATTTATGGCTTTTATAAGCTTTGTTAAAAAATATTCAGTATCAATCACAGGCATAAATGCTTGTGTAATTGTTCTATTATGAATCAAGATTTAAATTACATTGCTAGGGGTATTATGTTATAGTATATATATATATATATGGGCATTTACAAAAAGATATATTACTAATATATGTATATAATTTTATGGTTATATATTATTATTTACAATCTTTTACTGAAATAATATTTGTATAGGAAGGGAGAGAGGATTATGTTGAGATTATGTATATATTGTTAATTGTAATATATTTCTGGCATACTTTATTTAAAAATTGATAATGGCAATTAATAGATCCCAAAACAACCCAATAGAACAACAAAAACAGTCCACAAACTGATCAACATTTAATTCTACTATAAGTGAGTGAAAGATTATGTATATATATATGGGGGGGGGAGTTTTTTATGAGTGTGTATGAATGTTTATATATATAATAATGTTATTTGTTTAATTTACAAGATTGTGAAATGTTTTTTTTTGCTTAATTTAATAAAATTATTATATCAATAAAATTAAGTTTATTTTCAATTGTTTAATATTATTTAATCAGATTGAAAAATAAACTTTAACTTTGTATTCTATATAAATACAGTATATTTTTTATTTATCTTTTAGAAAAAGAAACTTCTACAGAAGAAGCTTTCAACTGTTTAGCTTCATTTTATAATGCCAAAACAGAAGCCAAAAACATTTCTAAATCTGCACAAGTCATTATTCTTACTTCCAAAATTTTAACTCAAGGGTATGTAGTAATTTAGCATTATTTTTAACAATAGATTTTTTTAAAAAAAGTTAATTATGAATTTAAAAACTTGATTAAATAATAAGTTTTTTTTTTTCAAATAAAAAGGAAGGCTGACAAACTACTTTCAACAGAAAAGTTAATTAATCCTTTATTATGCATATATAAAATTTTGAACACATTCTAAATATAATATATGCATAAAAGGTATAATAAATATTAACTTATAGCAAAAATATCTAGTGGCATATATATAAATCAAGTATAAATGTGAAGTTGATTTAATGTGTAGTATAGTTTTATAATTTTATTTACTGTGCCAATACTAAAAAATTAAAAAAAATAGAAATATTTTCTTATTATATTAAATGCTTTGATTTACCATGCATACAAAAAAAGTAATAATATTTATTTTTTTCAAGCACAATTGGGGTTTTTAGATTTAACTCGAAGTAAAAAGATGGGAGAGGTAGGGAATCCAGAAATTAACAAGGGATTGACTTAATTAATTTGTGAAACTCTCCCCCAAACTTTTATTTCAAGTTAAATCTATAAATCTCAATTGTGATTGAAGACACAATTATTATTTTTCTTTCTAATGCGTGTTCAATAAAAGCATTTAGTATTAAATATATATATATTATTTTTAATTTTTTAGTACTGGCACAGTAAATAAAAATATAACACTATATTGCACTTTAAATTGATTTAAACTAGTCTGCAGATATTAGATGATTTTAGATAGAAATTTTATGCACAAACCTTCTTGCATCCATTGATTACTAAGATTTGTACTGGGTAGCAGTGCTGTATGGAGAGTTTGCTATTGTAATTAAATTAATCAATTTTTTCCTTATGAATACTGCATTTAAGGTTTTGCGATCTGATGCCATGGATTAAATTTACATTTATAAATAAAAAAGATTCATTTAGTCAAGCATTGTTAGCAGAGAAGTCATTGCAGCTGCCTTGCAAGCAAGTAGTTGGTTGCAGACAGTTGTGGGTTCGCCTCCCAGCCGATGCTATGGCATATGGAAAAAAAGATTCATTTACATTATTATCACAAACTTATAATTTGTGGGTGCAGTGTGTGAACTTATTTAGTGTCATATGTTTAAAGGAGAGATAGATTATGACAATAATTAATTTAATTTAATAATACCATACTTTATTATACATATCTATGTAGGTTTATTGATAAGAATATTTTGCAATTGATTTCCTATATAATGGTTTTGCAATCAAGTACCAAGCATGTTGTATGTTAATTAAACATTCACACTTATTTGCATATTTTGCTCTTTTCTATATACAACGCTAACACATGCCTCTGCAAAATCCATATTTTATCTTAAATGAAATATCTATACTTATGTTTCAGTATTCTCCATACTGTAATGTTAATGTGTAGTGTTTAGATTATTTATTTTTAAAAGCCGGCAAAGCTGTACTTGTATAAAGAAAACTGCTATTTACCTATAATGAAATTTTTATTTCAATATAGTCCACTTACTTCATCAGCATGTATTGTTTATTACAAAATCCATTTCCCACATAAATTTCGTAACTGACAGCATTATAATTATTGTTTTATTAATATCTTTGTTCTCAAACATTGGCTTATTGATATAAATATTTAATAGATGATTGATAATAGATATAAATTTTTAATGAAAGATCCAATCAACTCATTTTATTAAAAGCACATTACATAATTCTATCTTGTGTTAACAATTAAAAATAAATATCTTAATATGATATTTTAATTCCTGTTGAATGTTTTTTTCTTTGTAATGATTTAGAAATCTAACTTCTTCTTTGGTTATATAATAAATTTTATTTTGAGATGTATATTCTTATTAATCAGTCTAAGAGAATCTATTTGATTATTTAAAAATAACATATAAAATGCATACACGTAGATGACATATGTCAATGTAAATAAAAGAAAATAAATAAATAGATTTTAAATAAGATTTTTTAAAAAGAAATCCTTGGTAAATATTTTTGATTGCATACATGAACAACTCTCAGTGTAAACAAAAATATATAAATAGATCTTAAACAATACTCTTTTTAAAAAAATGTCAGTAATCATCCCTGATTATGTGTATGTGTGTCTGTATATATGTACATACAATGATGACTTAATAGAACAAACATTTTTTGTTAAATCTAGATTTATAGAACAAATGCAACCATGAGCACAAGTCTGGAAGATGTCTTTGATATTTAAAATTGAGTTATATGATTTACAGATTTTATGCATTTATGATTTAAACCACTGTTGGAAAAGCAAAGTATTGGGATACAGTTTTTGATACTATGTGCAATATATGTTTGGACAAAGCAGGAAGATCATTAAACAAGTAGCAGAACTATTAAATCCTCTTGATAGCAGCAAATCTGAAGAAAATGAAGAAGGGTTTAAATCTTAATTAACAATAAGCAATATGTCAACAATAAAAAATGATATCTCAAAATATGACAAAAGAAAATTATGAATATCAAAATATAGTCAAGAAGAGAAACAGGTCATCAGATCGATTGGAAGTGGGTCAAATCTTAATAAAAATACACATAGTGATAATCATGCACTTTGATTATCCTAACCAAACAACAGCCCCACATCTAATAAGATAACCAAAAATCAAGGATTTGTTATGAAGTGGAGAGAATAAATAAAAAATAGCAGAGCTAGTCAAGATCTTTTTAATATAAGCCAATACAAAGCTACTGAAAATAGAACAAGTCTAAATAATTTAGATAAATCAATATATAAAACTGACTTTAGATTTAAATTATAGTTAAAAAATAAAAAAATAAAATAAATAGCAAGAAAATGCTAAAGCTTCAAATTTTTGTTGGAGATATCCTGAGATCCCAAAGATCATTGGGAAACAGATTTTGATTGATTATTGATTGACGTATTGTCTAAGTATTTATCTGTTGAAAATTATAGAAATGAAAGTGATAATTTTTTTTTTAAAAAAAATAATGGATTAAATTAAGAAGTGACTTCCCTTTTTGGAGTTGAAGCACCAGTAGACAATTTTTAGAATTATTCTGTTGAGTCAGTAGAAAAATACTTGGATTATTACTGTAAATATTTTAATGTGAAGTCAATTGAAATGTCTTGAAACATTTTTCACCCTTCAAACCAAAGTATTCCTGCTTATTGCTGATAGACTGGCATGATTATTATTGTAATGTGGATTTCCAATACTAATGTATATATAAATTATAGAAGTTATTCAATTTAACATTATGATGACCAATAATTGGAGAGATGATGCAGTAATCCATGCTTGTGCTGCCATGACTAAGAATTTTATTACTGATGGTATTTTTATAAAAATGAAAAAAACTATTTGTCTAATAAAAATAGGAACAAAAGTAATATTTCAAAGAAAGAAGCCTCAGACTTATTCAATTTTTATCACTTAAGACTTAAGAACTAGAAACAATACAAGCAACTGATATTTAATGCATCTTCATCATGCATAGAAATATAAAAAGGACTAGAACAATAGTAGGAAATAATAATTCTGCTTTGTTCCCATTTTGTGGGAGCCTATTATGATAAACTTGAATTAAGCACAACATTAATTAAAAGTTTATCATAAACACATGCCAAGATTGTAATAATAATATTAACTTTAGATAAAAGTGTCAATACTTTAATAGTATCAAAATTAATTATAATACAACCAAAATAAATAAATACTCATTTTATATATAAAAAAAAATGTGAACCTAAAATATGTTTATTTCAGGCAAAATAACAGGATTGAATAATTTCTGCTGATTGAATTTTATATTTAACACCTTGACTCTAGCAAAAATAATATGAAAGTGACTTTCAAAATTGTTCAGTGCTTGAATTTAAATATATTTTATATTTCTTAATTAGACAACCGTATAAATTTATATTGCATGTTGATAAACTTTTTAATTAGAAATTTTCCCCTTGTTACCATGGCCAGGGGAGATTGGGTTTTATAATGATCCATAATCTAAGTTTGTAAAAAAGAATTTATATCAGAAATTATAAATGCTCAACATATATTTCTAAAGGTATCTGATTGATGGGAACAATTTGAAAGACAATTAAAATTATTATAAAATTCATATATATATATATATATATATATAAAGACAATTAAAATTATTATAAAATTCATATATATATATATATATTGGTGGGGTAAAGATTTAAAACTGCTGTAAAATATTATTTGCAAAATATCTAGTTTTTTACAAAAGCAATAAGTAATCAAAAATTGAAAAGCAGAACAAAAATGAGATTATTTTGAAAAATACCCTGTATAAGAAGGCAGTTGTCAGTTGTGGAAAATATATATTTTGATAATAAAAAGAGGTAGTTTTAAAAAGCTATTAAAGGCACTGTGAAAATTCAAATACATACAATTAAATCAAATATATATCAGCAGTCAGACCAAAGCCTTTAACTTCATCATTTAGAGAATGAAGAATAAAGAATTTGATCACTATTAGTTACCTGTTCCTCATACTAAACCTGAACTACTAAATAAACAAAAAGGCTAGATAATAGGGAGAAAAGTATTTGTCAGAATATCCTCATTATAATATTAAGAAAACTTATTTATACTCATATTTTTTTCAAGATATCTGATGAAGAGACATTAAATATACATCAGCCCATCATTTATCAACCATGTAATGTTTAGAAGAGAAAAATGATCTTAATAAAATCACAGAGTTTGAAATGATATGCCAAAGAATGTGTTGACCTGCCCAGAGACTATTTGATTTATTACCTGAGTATTTACCTGCAATAAATAAAACATATATTAAGAAAACTTTCAAATTTTAACATACAAATTAATTAACATTTAAATTAGAATACAAAGATAATCATTTTTTTCAATAATAACTGAAATTGGAAACCTTCAAAGTCAAAAAAAAGAAACAGATCAAATAAAGAGCTGTAAAACCAAGTTTATTTAAAATTATAATTAGCTGTACCTGAGAATATATACATGTAAATAACTGATACAGCAAGAAACTTAACATATTTTAATTCAGGAAGGCCATAAAATAAATAGCTAAATATTTGTAAAATTATAAATATATTTCAGTCTGATTGATATCGTTTTTTTCCTAGTATTTCTATTTCTAGCAGAAATAAACTGGGAGAAAATTCAGTATTTTATGTACATTATTGTTTAATCTATAATGTGAGTGAATTTGATTCATAGGTCAGATATTACCAAAATTATAAAATAATAGATAATAATTTCACATCTATTAGTAAACAATATGGACATTTGTTAAAGTTGAATTACTTGTATAGCAAAAAAAACTTGAGATTAATGTGAAAGTTAACTAATATTCTAATTAAGCTGAAGAAAACCTTATTTTCTAAAAACAATTGGAAATCTATAATAAATCTTCAAAGTAAAATAAAGCAGATCAACTAAAGACCTCTAAAACATGCCCATTTTAAATTTTATATAAAGATATCTGACAATACATACATACATTTAAACAATTAAATACAATAAGAAACATATGTTTAAAAAAGCTTTAGAATGAGTCAGTGGTTAGATATTTATAAAATCATATTGCATTCAAATGTGATATATATATAATTGTTGTTGGTTTTTTTTTTTTGATTCTCTAATTTTTTTCTGTATGAAAATTATAATAAAGGTCATATTTTTTTCAGAAACAAAGCAGATATAACTTTAAATTTTTTTTATATGTATTATTGATTAAGCTATAATATGGACGAATTTGCTTCATTTGTGAGACATTATATAAGAACACTATGCTTATTTTTTGCAAAACCAAAATGGGAAAAAATATTTTTTATAGATATTAATATAATATGAGTGAATTTGATTTTATATGTTAGATATTACCAAAACTATGAGATGGGAGATAATTCTAAATCTATTGGTACCCAATATCAATGATGTAGAGTTTGTGTCAAGATATATTATTGATTAATTAATCTAGCCTATTTTCATTTCAATCACATTTTCTCACATGTAAAGTATTCCCCCCTTATTTAGTTGAATAACACGGTTGTGATTTCATTAACAATGGCTGTTTTCTTTGAATTAAAACGTGAATCTATAATTCAGATGAGGCGAACTAATAGAAAGGAATTTTATTACTTTAAGTAATTCTAGCTAAAACTATTAAAATTATTACTATAAAAATAATAATGCTATCATATTAATTTATTGTAAAAGAGAAATTCAATTTCGATTATTTAATACATATGCAATGCATAATAAAAAAATTTAAAAAAACCCCAATCCTCAGCTCGAAAAATTGTTAACATTCCTGCCCTATTTGTCTTCCTATTCTGATAATAAATAACTAAGATATAACACATCTATGCTAAGTTGTCAAAATAAGTCATCGATCACATGATCCAATTCTCTGAAGTTTGTAAGATATAAACAATGAGGATTGCTAATTCCTAAACAAGCTTTGTGATAAATGCTTAACCAGAGAAAGCATTTAAAATATCTCTGTCAAAAACTCACCCCACCTCTGACCATGGTTTTGTGCTTTGGGACTCCTCAGAGAGGCGTTAGGGTAGAATTAAAATTAAATTGGGTCAAATAACTTTTCTTCCTTCTTTTAAGTAAACCTTCATGAATTAAGGTTATTAACATCTATTTAAACCATAATGCATTATTAATTAATACACTCGCCAGATTGTTTTTATGAGTCAATATTTTGTTTATGTTTTAGTATAAAAATTTGTTATTTGTTTAACTCTGGATTCTATCTGGAATGAATTCAGAACTTAGGCTAATTAATACTCTGAAACCATATTTATTTTATAAATGTTATTTATTCATTTCTAAAAAGGTGAAGTAATAGTTGTTTTCTATAATGGCTAGCTTTCTTTTGTTTTTCCATACTCTTAAAATATCATATGCTTAAATGTTTTTAGTTGTAAAATCCATGAAGATGTGATTGAATTATTTTGAATATCATAAAAGGAGGGGGGTCAAATCTAAATGTATATTCTAGTAAGTGAAGTCTAAATCTCTCTATATATATATTATAGCAGCATTGCATATTATTTGTATAAATTATGGCATTCAAACAAAGGTCATTTATTTTTAAAGCAGTAAATCTTATTCAATGTCATTAGTGACATTTATTCATACTGTGTTACTGACATTTGGCTTATCTTCATAAATATATATATGTGCTTCCAATCTGGGGGTTGTGACAAGATCAAACCAATAGATTTTCATCTCATGCCCTGTCCTGCAAATAGATAATCTTCTCAGGACTTATTTTGTATAAAAAGGTCTCTGGCAGTGATTCCAGTATGCCTGGTACATGCTATGCTTATCCACTTTCTTTCTAAAGGCTTGCACATGGTGACATCCATGGCATGCCTATCCACTTTTCTCTAAGCACTGCCCAAGAAAGGGTCTTGGACTTCATCTTTCATCCTCTTATTTCTTCACTGATGTTAGTACCACAAACTTCTTCATATTATTATTACTTTTGCTTCATGACCCAGTTTTGATGTTATATTAAAATTGCATTTTGCTTATATATATATATATATATATATATATAATGCCAAGTATTACTAATTTTATTAATTAATAATGTTATTTAAGTCTTATACAATCCCACCATCATAATTTAGTATTTCTGTATTTAAGAGTATCTATCTGCCTTAGGGAAAATCAAGTGTTCGGTCTTTTAAATGGTTTTTTTTCAATAAATATTTTGTCATAAAATTAAATGTAATTTTCAGATGTGTTTTATTTATTTTCACGACCATAATGGTGTGAAAATAGTTTTCTTATATATATAATGAATCTTGGAACGCTCCCCGAAATAATGTTAGTCCACATTTCAGAACCGTAAATCAAAGCATTAATAGCAATTTTATGTAATCTTTTTAATAATTGATTGGCATCTTAATACCGTACCCACCAAAGATGTGTGTTAATGTATATCTCTTATTTAATTGATAAAAGGGCGTATGAGAACCATTAGCATGAATTTTGCTATGTAATTATATACCGTTTGGTAGACCACTTGCTCATTCATGCACATACTAATGTATGCAATTAATTCATAATGTATATAATAATTTGATATCATATTAAACTATTTTTATTGTCTAAATGTATGTGAGTCATTTGAATTCCTGTTTCTCCACTTCCACACATACAACTACATATATGCATATTTCAATTTAGTTAATATTGAGTCTCATTGTCTTCTCCACTCTGCTAGTGGGCAGGATTTAAAATGAATTCTCATGTGCCATCATTATATGTTATTCATTAGGTGTTTGATCTGGTGCTTGAGGAATGAGTTCGAATTCAGGTTGATCCCTGACCTAAATCTCAGGCTTGACTGGGTTTGAATTATATTTTGTGAGTTCCAGTTCATATTAGATGGATAAACATGTTTTGACCAGTACAATATTCAATGCTAAACTTTATTACAGAAACAGTGATAAAAATAAAAAAAAGTCTGTTATAAATATTATAAATATTCAATCAAAAATTATAGTTATGATAAAATTATTCAAATTTAGTTCTAACAATTCAATTTCAAATTTTGTTTTATTTTTAAATTGCAGAATTTACAGAAATATGCCTTTATAGTAAATGTAAAATAAAAAAAAATATGTACAATAAAACTTTACTGAGTATAAACTAAACTTTTTCATCTTATTTTTTACTCCACAAATCAATATTTTTATGTTTCATAAAAAAATTTAGTCTTGATTTTGTAAATCAAATTTTCCATAAGCAAATGGAGTATTTACACTGAACAATTTTCCTTTAATAGAAAAATATAACGAATTTAAGTTTTTTAAATATAACCATTTCAATTATTTTTTATTTAATTTTATTTATCTCAATTTTAATTAGAATTGCATTATTAACACTTCTAGAACAAAAACTTTTCGATTATATTCAGATTCGAAAAAGATCAAATAAAATTAGATTTATTGCTATATCATAACTGATTAGGGGTATTATTTAATTATTTTGTGAAGAAATTAGTTGATTAAATTTTTAAAAATCCATTCGCTTATCTAAGTATTTCAGAAATAAGAATTATTATCTCATTAATTATTTCAATATTAATTCTACTAAATACATTAAATTTTAACTTTGCTTTAGTTTTTTTCTTTGCATAAAAAGAATATCAGTAAACACAATAATATTAATAACTGGTTGATCATCAAACTCCAAATATTCTCTGTAAGAAACCCTTTGAACAATTGCTTAAGCTATCTCATATAATCTAACAGATTATATCCAACTACATATTTGAAACTACTTTATTCTTTTTATTTTTTTGTTTTTTCTCTGTTTAGCTGAAACAAATGGAGATCCATTTGATTTTCTAAGAGAAAGAATTAATTTCTGGATGTAATACTGAATTGTCATAATTTTTATAATAGAATATTCAAGAATTCTAATTTTAAAATTAATTAATTTTGGGGGGAATCAAATTATTTGCCTCTATTTTTAATAATGAAAATAAAAGCAATTTTATTTATTTTTATTAGAATTCAGGCACATATCATCGATTTCCATATAATCCTATATTTTTTACATTCTTCCAATTAGATAAAGAATACTAATAATTATTTTAAATTATGAAATTCTTCAAATTTGATTGCTATAATAAAATCTGAACAAAAACTTTATCTTTTAATTAAAGTCATTAATAATACCAATTCCATTAATTATTTCATATTTATGGAACAATGAATTATTTCTATGTATTTCATTAATATTTCAAATTTTAAATGAAATTATTTTAGCAATACCCTATTCAGATCATATAGATCTTTCATTAGATCAATCATTCCACTTACTGAGACATTCAATATAAATAATTAATTCATGTTTTTTTTATAGAAATGGGTGCCTTTTTTAGTCGTTTATATATATATATATATTGGATGAGAAATTTATTCTTGTCCTTTTTAAAGTAATTTGCACTTGAAATATTGCAACTATATTATTAGCATTTATAATAGCAATAGTTTTCTAAAGTATGCCCTTTCTTGAGGTCACATATCTTTTTGACTAACAACTTGAATCATCAACTTATTATTAGCAATTCGTTATTTTGGAATAATGATTGGTAACTGATTATGACATGTTTTAGCTGTTAGAAATACCATATTAACATGATATTCTTCACTTCATTTTAATGGCTTTCATTATTACACAGTAGTAATAAGTCATTTATTATTTTTCATCAATCAGAAAGAAATAATTCTTTTGAATTAAATTCAAATTCAGATAAAATTCCATTTCATCCTTATTTTCCAATTAAAGTTTCCATTGCAATATTATTATTTATTTTTTCTCTACCATTTTAGCCCCCCAGTATTTTATGAGAAACAGAAAATCTTTTAATACTCCAGTTCATATTTATCTAGACTGATATTTTCTTTTTTGCATGAGTAATTCTTCATTCGATTTCTAACAAACTAGGAAAATAATTACTCTTCTTACATCTATCATAATTTTAATCTTTCTACCAATTATTTCATGCAGTAAGTTATCTTTTTTCTTTAATCAAATAAACTAGCTTTTATTTGGAAGTTATATCAGAATTATATATTTTTTAATATGAACTGGAACAAATCCTGTTAAACCTCCATTTATTTTATTTGTTCAAATCTTATCTATTATTATTTTTTTTTTATCTCAATAACTTTTTCAATAAACTTTTGAATAAAATTATTTCTTATATTCAATATCTTACAAAAAGAATTTCTTTTGAAAACAAAATATTTGAGTTCAATTTTAAACATTTGTTTATTCATTAAATAGATCTATCTTAAGCCTTTTCAATTTATTCATTAATTAAACTAAATAATAATATAATTTAAAATTTTGACCAATAAAATATATACTTTTAATTTAAATTAATTCAATTCTAATAGGAAGTGGATGAATTAAAACAATTTCAATCTCAAAAATTAAAAAAAAAATATTGCACTTAAAAGTAAACATAAAGGAAAAGAATCGTCTTGATGTATATGGTTCAAATCTACACTAAAAAAAAAAAAAAAAAATCTATTATAATAATTGTTTTATTCTGATAATACCATACTAATCCCATAAACATAATTCAGTTAACAATAATAACATTTTGGAATCTCATCAATAAATTGAAATAAATAAAACTAATCAAACAATATCAACAAAATATCAATACCAAGCTAATGCCTCGAATACAAAGTGATGATTTTTAGAATAATGATAATAATATTGAAAACTTTTATCAATATTTACATTTAATCCATGGAATCTCTAGTATCAAAGTTATCCCAAAAAGTGAATCAAAGTTAAAAATATTGGCCCACAATACTTCATTACTTGTAGAAATGTGAAATATAATCCTAATACAACATTAAAAAATAAACCTGTGACTATAATTTTTTTTATAAAATGATGATGGACACATATAACAGTAATACTTGATGTTAAGTTACAGCAGTAGTTAACAATGGAACATGAAATGGATTTAATACAATAATACTTCTTGGAAGTCAAAATGGTCCAAATTTTATTATTAGAGCTAATCTTTTATGAAAAAGGGAGTTAAAAAATCTTTAAAAAAACACTCGTAAAACCTCCATAAAATAAATAATACTATCCCTCATGAAGTTTGAAAACAATATTCCTTGTGTGTAATTCTTGACATGTTCTCTTAATATCACACCACAAAAATAAAATTATAATTTGTATTAATAATAATCTTATAACTATGAAATGAATTAACTCTTTTGCTAAAGTTAGAGCACTTCTTGCCTCAGTAATTGGTCATAAACTTAATTCCACTATATGATATAAATAATGATTTATCATTAATAAATTTCTTCTGAATATAATCTTCTTAGAACACCTAAAACATAGGATTGTATAAATTAAGCTGCATTTTCAAGTAATACCAAAATGGTTTGACTGAACAATAATACTCATAATAGTATTATTCTAACTACTCTTTCTTGCTCTTCAGTTAATTTTAATAGTAAAAGATCTCCGATCATAATTGCAGCCAATAAAACTGATAAAGTTAAAAGAACAATATTTCTCACTGTTTCAATACATACTACTGGTAGTGTTCCCAGTGGAACCAAATGAGCAAACATTATTATCTTAATTATTCAACTAAAAATTATAAATCTAATTCATAAAGGTAATGCTATTCTTAATGCAATTATTAAATGAGATATCTTTGTAAACACATAAGGAAATAACTCTAATCTATTATTTAATACAATTATAATAAATTAACTCAATAAAGACTAATTTTATTTTTTTAATATTTCTTGTTTTTTTATTTAAGAATCTAAATAAAACCTTAATATTATTATTCCACAATAAGGAGTAATTCCATATATCATTGGAATTATTAATATACCATCATTGAAATTCAATCCATTAGTAACCAAATTCTTAAAGGATAATAAAAAAAAAACTAAATAAATTTATGATCTTTTTCAATTCATATTTTTTTTAAATTCTCCTATTATTTTCATTATTAAAAAAAATTATGTAATAAATAAAGGCTTCATATAAACTTTTTAAATTCTAATAGGTATTATTATCATTCAACATAATAAATATATTTGAGGAATTCAATTTAAATTTAACATATGCATGTTTATATTTTTATAAATTAAACCAATATTTTTATAACTTAATTAATAAAAGGTTTTACTGGAATTGAATCAATAATAATATGTATAAACCTATGAACTAAGAATTCCTAACTAAGATGTGGTAAATAGCTTTTCATTAAAGAAATTATATTCATTTTCATAATTCCATGACTCAATATAAATAAAAACTAGCTTTCCCAGATTATACAATTTTCCAGCACTTTAAGGTTAGATAATACAGGTAAAAAAGTAATCAGTAATATAAAGAACCTTTTGATGAAGAACTCTGAATAGTACAGAGTATTCAGTTTGATCATGTGATCTAGGTGTGTGATATAACTCACAAAAGGATTAAGTATCACTATTCTATTTATTTGCATTTAACAATCTCTTAAAATGCTCATTAACAATTAATATTAAACGATAAAATTTAGATTGAATTTGAAATGTTCTATATCACAATTATGCAAATATCCCTACACATATGACAGACCAACATATGGCTATATTGTGAGTTACTTCTTAACCTAATTGCATGCCATACTCTCTTCTCTTTTTTATGTTTGACTGTGAAAATGTATTACATGATCATCCCATGATTAATTCATTTCACTTTTTACTTTTTGTCTTCTATGTTAGCTTCCTATTTATGGTTATCAAACTAGTATTACAAATTATTTTTATTGTATCTTTTACTTAAGGTAGATATTAATGTTAGATATTCAATGTATTATATATATATATATATATATATATATATAATACATTGAATATAGATATATATATATATATATATATATGTCTGTGTGTGTGGATTAATTGCAACTGATATTTTTTATAGTTTTACAAAAGCTCAAATACAAGAATTTCTTCCAACTGTTGATATAGAAGGTACTTTATTGGCTACTTTTTGTAATTCTAAACAAAATTATATATGTGAAGCAATGAAGTTTCGATCATATAATGGTAACTGTAATAATATTCAAAATTATTTGTGGGGGAATGCTTTATCATCTTTTATAGATACATTATCCAAAGATTATGCAAATGGTGAGTACTAAATATATAATTCTTTATCATTATAGTAATTTTTATGCATTAGACTACTTGTGAAAATTGTAAATAATTGAGGCAAAGGCTTTTGTTTAAATTATAATAAGGCGGTTACATCAACCATGTAAGCAATATGATATATTGAGTCATTTAATGGGTCAGGTAGTATATGTTCAAAACATTTTAGAAAAGGCCTAATGTCATTTATATAAAGTAGTGAGCTGAGCTTTTATCTTTGTGGTATTGAATTATGTAGGATAAAATCTGGCAAATATTTACTTTTTAAAATAATATGAATTTGACAATTTGGAAAATTTGTTAATCCATAGAAAATACGAATTGGAAATATTTATTATATTTTTAACTATAGGGGATTTGAATGCAGATTTGCAAACTCCCTTCAGCTATTCACTCTAACTCATACTACCGACCACATGATCACACACATGTGAAAAAGATAAATGATTACCAATATATGTATTTTGTGCTGAACCAGCACTCATCATTTGGTCCAGATCATCATCTCTCACACACATATATAATCAGTGCTTGATTTATATTAGCAAATCTTCAAACTTTAATTTACAGGCTTCAATCTACTCCACCTTCCAACTCTTCAGCCATCCATTTCACTGAAAATCTGATGATAAAACACACAAACCCTATGCTAATGTCAATATTATCATCATGCCCATGTTGACCCAAGTCATTCTGACCCCTTATGTTGTATATGAAGTATGCCTGTATTTCAAATATTATTAGGGTTTTTTAATTTCTAGATGGTTGTAATTCAAATCTAACTCGAAAACTTTGCGTGTAAATAAAAATTTACTTGTAAAATAATATAGGCACTATTGCACATGAATGTAAAGCTATTTTATACTTGAACTTTGCATAATTGCATATAATTAATTCACTTAGAACTATGAAGATGAGAGCACGTCTCTTGAAAGCGCTTGCAGAATAGTATAATTTTATTTTGTTTTAAGTATAAAATAGCTTTGTGTTCAGGTGCTATAGTGCTGATATTATTTTACAAGTATATTTCTAGATGGTTATAAAGTTAAAGATAGCTACAATATCATGTTGTATTACAACAAGATGCTGACTTAGTACATTTATTAATATATTTTATTACAAAATATTATTGTAGTGTGCATGAAAAGATTTTTTTTTTTAGTAATTTGAAATTTGGAAATTTGCACTTTAATATTTATTGATGATTCATTGATTTTTTTAAGAATAAAAGTGTGGTGAAACTGAATTTTAAGTGTATGGATAGAAAAAGGATAATTTATTTTTGAGAAGAACACTAAGAAAACTGCAGAATTTGTGGATGGATCTAATTTATGAAAGACAATATTTATTTAAACTTTCCAAATACATTCAACTGTTAGTAATAACCTACAGGTTAATGTCCAACAGAATGTTTCATGTGGCATTATTCTTCTCTCGTCTTCAGCTCTTTCTGGCCTGAACTGACAGTGATAACATGGAAATGGAATTAGAAACTTTTGTATTTTGGAATATTGAATTCACTATGCATTTTAACTAACCAAGATATTCTATCAAAGGCAACACTTGGTAGAAAATTTTTATACTTATGTGAGGGTCTCCCTTTCTACACTTTTTTAAGAGTAAAGTTAATGAGAGACTTCCAAACATTATGAATTATGACATTAGCTTGCTTATGTGATTATCTGCCATTACCATGTAAACAGCTTTTATAATTGTTCTTTTTTTGTATCTTTTCCTCTCTATCCAATATTTTAGTATTTTTGTCACTTGAATATATTTATATGCATGGTTTGCATTTTTATTTATAAATAACTTTATTGAAAAAACATATGTAAAAATGATACAACTGTAAATCAAAAATAATGATTATCCATGTTGCTTAGGCAACCAGATGGTCTGAAGTGGTAACTGGTGTTGTTTAATTCAGCTTAATCAGGCTCCATGTGTTGTTAAATAAAAATATGGATGAGATGATTCTGGCCTTATGGCGATATTTCTTCAGCTTGGAAATGAATGTGTCTTCAGGCTTGGGATGAGGAATGGTAAACTTGTTGCAACATCTGGCCATCCAGGTGGCATAAATGATAAAGGTCGAGAGTCTTGAGGTGACATAATCCCTGGATAGGAAGCAGCTCTTGATATTTAATATTTTGTTCAGGGAAATATGGCAGTTGTTAGTAATGAATGTTCTGATTTTGTCATATGCTGGACAATCATTTATCATGTGATCAAAGGTTTCAGAGGTTCTGTGGCAGTTGTGATATGTAGGATCTATGTTCTTAAAAAATCTCCTGTAGTGCAGAAACCAGTTTGTCTGGGGTGAATTCAGGTTGATTTTTACAAGAAAGTCCAGGAACCTTGTCTCCAGCTTGAGATGCCTGGGTTTGCATTTTTAATCACCAGTTTGTGCTCTTTCAATCACTTTTCAATGGAATGACAGGTGTTATTAATACATATCTTTCTATATTTACATGATATTTGGAGATGAAGTTTGTGTTTTTCAGCATTTTACATCTAGTTTTGGTAGAAGATAAGATTCCTTATAGTATGCTATAGCCTTAGAAAGCTGTTCTGATGTAAATTGACCATAGATTTTCTTCCGTTTATCTGCTAATCCTGCTACATATAGTTACACTATGATACCTATAATTGGTATTTCTTTTAATGTTTCTTTTTGTTATCTATTTAAGGTCTTCTTAGTGGTAGGTGATGGATAACTATGTTTTATGAGGTACTATATAGGGTTTTTCTTTTTCCAAATTGCTGATTTCTGGGCAATTACTTTGTAAATATATCTAGTGGTAATTAACAATGGCATAAATTATTCATTAATCTTGTCCTTAACAAAATTAAAAAACCAGGATAACTCTCACAATATTTGAAATTTTACTGATGTTACCTTTGACAGAATAGATTAATAGATCAGAACCTGGAAAAGAGATGAGAATAATACTATATGATACATTTTGTCATATACCAATCTATATACTATTACTAACAGTTGAATGTATTGCAAAACTTTAATGATGATGGAAAAATCTAGTATATAATTCAACTAAAATAGTGTCATCACTAACTTTTAGATAAACACAATATTTATTTTAATGTAAATAATGGTGATGAAAAATACTCAAATGTAAAAATAAGAATTTTGAAATAGCAAGGATTTTTAGAGATGTAGAATCTGGAAAAGAATTTAATTTAATGATAATCTTGCATTTTATTATTTGAATTACTCACAATAGGTATCAAAAATGAAAGATAACAACTTAGGGTAAGAAGACTTATAAAAGTTTCTTTTATATAATAAAATATGTGAATCTTATCTTCATTTTTCATTAACTTTAATTATTAGTATTGAAAGTGTTAATTTTTTGGTTTTGTATCCAAAAGTTTAATAATATTATCCCTTGATTAATTATGTGAATCAACAAAATACATTCTTGTTTTCATTGAACAAGTATTTTATTAATGCCTGGTGATGATGTTTGTATTTTGTTTTAAAACTGAGAAATTGTCTCGTGATGTATTTGTTAATTTAGAATGCAATAGTATCCAATTTTTAAAGAAATCCTGTGAGTGATTTACTTTTAGATGCTTAATAATTGATTATAAAAGAGATAATAAGAAAGAAGCATGCCTATAGTGAGTAAAAAAAATTATTTTATGAAAATCCAAATAAATTTCAGGAATGGTAGTACCTGAAGTGGTGCATTTCAAAAGAATTCTCAGGTTTTAATTTTTTTAATAAAGTAGGATGGTAAATATTTAAAGTTAATGCAAAGTTGAAAATAAGAGAATCAGAAAAAAATAAGTGCTAAGAAAGGATTAATGTAAAGGTGTAGCATATATGAATAAAATAAAAGGTTGATAGATAAAAAATATTTTCATGTAAATGATATGGCGTTAAGAAAGAAACCCCCAGTACTTAAAACTCATTATATATATATATATATAATGAGTTTTAACTCATTATATATATATATATATGAGTTTTAAGTACTGGGGGATATATATATATTAAATGCAGGAATTTTTATGAGTTATAATAGGATAAACTGAAATCCACATTAATACTACAGAATTTGGAATTTATTATATTTTAGAATGCAATATTATAAATTTAAATAATACTGTTATCAATGTAAAACAATTTAAATCCAAACTATTTTATATCCAAATATCAGAACATTGATAGAAATAAAATTTTGGAAGAAGTCAGCAGTGAATCTACTTAGTTATTTTTTCATCTTTTTTATTCAAGCTTATTAGGGCTCTTACTTCACTATGCTTCTCCAATACAGTAGTTCAAAATTCTATATGCAGATTATCACATGCCTACTTTTATTTCAGTGATCATGAAAAAATGTAAGTTCATTTATATTTTTTTCATACTTTTGCATCAGCTATTTCAGTAATTTTTTATTAAAGTTTAATAATGACAGTGGAGCCATTATATCTGCTATATTTTGTTTCAAGATATTTTCCCATTCATCTATAGCTTATGTTTTGTTAATAAGGTTTTGATTATAATAAAATGCATATTATCGAGTAACTGTGCATACCTATACAAATATATATATATATATGTTATAATGGTCCAAAAGAAAGTGAATCTTATCATATCAGCATTACAGGGCGCCACTAGGCATTTGAACTTAGAAAATTTATATAGTATGCAGATACATAAGTTAAAAAAAAATTTATTATATATATTTAGACCGTTAGCCCCAGTCACTAGCTCAACAGAGCAGTAGAGATTTCAGATAATGGTATATATTATCAAAATATATTAATATTAAAAAAAAAAATAATAAGCCACTGCCAGTAATTAACACACAGACATTTATTTATGCACATATAAATAATATATATAAAATTTAACATTATTATCTTTAGTCTAACTTTTATTTTTTTACAAAACATTATAGTTTATTTTACTTTAGATTTTAATTTACAATTTAACTGTTTTTATTTTATTTTAAAAGTTCGCACAAATGAGTTTAATATTTATTAGTGTCGAGTATGAATAAACTACATAGATTGCACTTGAAAAGAAAATATTCTATCCCTGATTTAACCTTAGGCCAAAGGTTCGCAGCCAAACCAACGTCAATCCATCTGATATATTGATGCATTCAAATGCAGTGTGAATATGACAGCACAAAATACCATACTGTCAGGAATGTACATCTGAACAGTGTGGTTAGAAGACATTGACTCTCGTCAAGAGACAGGAATGCTACATCTGTCTGGCAAGAAGAACAATAAAAAAAAACTCCATAGGAAAGGACTGTGGTCCTTTTTGCTGGCTTACGATCCCATTCCATAGGCAAAAAGGGTGTGTGTGGCATATGATATGATCCTGCAATGCCCAAGGACTAACTTACATTTAACTGATTAAAATAATCATTTCGATTTTATACAATAGAATTCATTAAATTATTTTACAACCTTAAAGATATATTTTTATCTCTAAATCTTTTTAAGTTTTTGCTTTTAAAATACTTTTTCTCTTTTTAATAAAGTTTTATTTTAATAATTTTTCATCTATGCTATTTTATATATTAGAGTTTAGATGATTTTTAATTTTCAATTTTTAATTCTTAAAAAAAGAAAAAGTTTTTAAATGCGAACTTTTCAATGTCTCAATTTTTAAAAAAAAAATAATGTAACGGCGTATGTGCCCATTACAATATATATATATACACCTTTACCCCCCTTAGCAATGGCAATTGGTTCTCCAAAACTTATCATTAAGATATGTATTTATAATGGGGGTCTATGGCTAAAAAATTGGTCGGTTCCTAAAGCTAAAAAATTACACTAACTTAGGAATAAAGTACATATTTAAAAAATTATTCATTAACACTTATTTTAAATGCAATCTGTTTTTATTTTTAAACTTTTTTCTAATTCAACATTTAAAATGTTGTTTTTCTTTTGATTTGAAACCACTTGGATATAAACAACATTTTTAATTATGTTACGAAATCAATAACTATTTTTACATAATTACCAGGAGTTCTAAAAATAATATAGTGTAATTAAGAAAGACACACACAAGCAGTTTAATATTCATATTTAATACTTTCCTGAAAGTTTGTGATGATGGTATTTTAGTTGTACTGTATCGTATTTATATATTGGACTACTTCATCATCTAATATAAGTGTTGAATGTCTTTAGAAAAATTAAACTTTATTTAAATAATCCAAGTACTGTACATTATATTTAAATAAAGTTTAATTTTTCTAAAGACATTCAACACCTATATGTGCAGTATATAGTATTATAGAATCATTAATTATATATATTTTAAGTTTATACATTCTAAATTTTAAAAAAAAAAATTTTGATCATTGTAGTGAATAATCAATTGTAAATTGAAGTAGTGGGTACAAATTGATGATGATCACAATTGTGAAATATTGCTAAGTAGCCAATTGCTAAGTGAGATTTAGGTGTGTATATATTGTAGTGATGAGCTACAACCTGCCACACCATCCAGTTATTTAAGACACTCTACCAATTGGAGTCACATAACATATTTGCTTAACCAATAAATTGCCAAGCAAATTGACATATTAACATTTTTTTCTTTCCAACATACACATATGTATAAACATCTTTTTATTTCTAAAGAAATAATAAAAGCCAATAAATTAATAGGGAAACAGATAGGTATATTAACACTGGAATAAAATGTAGTATATGTTAATAATTGGGGATGACTATTAAAAAAAAGAAAAAACACATAAACTTAAAAAAAAAAAAAATAAATAAATAAAGACAATGACTGAATTAAAATCTAAACACATGGGAACCATTTGTGGAGATGAAATTTAAAATATTTATAAATTATTGTTTGTATTTATTATCCCATTTATTTGTATTATGTCTGTTAAACAATAGGAAATGTCAAGGTCAAAGTGCATTAAAAAAAAAAACTTCACGAGACCTACAGCGCAGTATTAATCATGATAATTGTCTTCTGCTTTCTAAGAGAGAACATTATTTTTTTTTCTGCTTAAAAAAAAATAAATTTGAATACAAAATGGATCTGAATGTTCGAATTTAAATATATAAATATCTTTTAAAATATTAATCAAGGTGATCAAAACCTGAAATTTTAAAGCAATCGTTTGAAGGGAAGGAAATGATTTGAAAGTAAGAAGATTTAAATTATTTGCTGATTAGATAAATTTTAGCTAAATTTAAGCATTGCAGTAGTATTCAATAATTGATTGTTTTGATAAATAATAATATCGTCATGGAAATCTTGAGCAGCAATGAATCAATAAATATATATTATTTTTATACCATGATTGCTTGCTGAAAAGTTTGTACCATGGGGTAATAATATGTCATACATAAAGCCATGAAAGTTTAAAGATTTTACCTGCCCATTTAGGAGAAACTTGAAAACCATCTTCATTTTAAATAAAATGCCTAAACAAATCCAAGACAGGATAATTGGAGAACATTATTATTTTTTGACTCAGACAAGAAACTTCTATTCTTCGTGGGAGCACTTCATCTCCATTCCTAGGAGTTTGTTTAGCAAATGAACAATTTCCAGCAGACTTATCGAACTTTAATTAACATAATGGGATAAAAATTGTGATTTTTGTTTTATTATTTTGTCTATTGTAAATTTTATGTATTATTTTCATTTCTACAGATGGAAGCTAATGTGTATAATTTTGGAGAAACTCTGTATGAGAGTAATAACGGGGGGGGGGGAATTAGATTTATATATATATATCATCTTTAATAGTATAAAGAATAAAAAAATTACTAGTTTTGACCTTCCCATCTGACTGACTTTTGACAACATATAGGAAATTAGGAGGTAAGAAATTTTAATATTATCTTATAATAGGCAAAACACAATGATATATTTTTTTATTATTATTAATTAAGCTTACTTTTGTATTGCTTTTATAAATCAATGATTTATAACCATTGATGTATCTAGACAACATAGATCTTTTTGTTGTTGTTATGTTTGTATACACATTTTAAATTAGTCGGCTAAATTCACAATCATATATACATATTATAATTTTACATATTCGTTGTTGTAAATAATTGCCCAAGTACATGAACTTCTACCATTGGGTTTAGGGCAAGGGTTTTATTTTTATTAATATCATTATAGATATCAAAATGGTAGAGATTCATCCGTGACAAAATAAATTACATGTATCGGATTTAATTGTTATTCATACTTTATATTTTTTGTTAGTCAATAAATGTTTATATAATTCGTTATTTTAATTTGGTCTCTAACTCATCATTATTTCCATATCCAACATCAGCTTTATAGTTCTTCATTATGCACATACTCATTATAAACATTATTATCTTATTTAGTCTTACATCTATTAATATTATTACTATGATAGAGGAAATACATATACATATTTAAGTCATTTATTATAACTTTTAATACATATATACTTATACTGCACATATATATTTTTTGTATATCTTATGCTTAATTGATTTTTGGTAATTAATTATCATTTATATAGAGGTGCATAACTACTATTAGTATGATCTTCTTCCCTGATAAGAGAGCTCAGGAAATTACTCTCTGAGTTTGAATACTGTGGTATAACGCGACTAGAAAGGGATGAGAAATGGATGAACTGACCCAAATTGTATCTAGGTTAATAAAAATAGGTAGAGCTAGTCTATTGGAAGTAGGTACAATCATAGGTTATGTATTTCAAGGCGTAATCACTTGCATCGTATCCGAAGACCCAAAGTCCGACCTAGTAAGATGCGCTCCCTTTATCTCTTATGGAATCTACCAGTCCGTTACAATATATATATGTGTGTGTACACACATGAAATATTATGGAAGGAAATTACTCCACATATACACTCTACTACAATGCATGAAAAGTACTTTTTTTCCATAATATTTTAAATGTATACAATTCTCTATATTACCAATTATTACATATATATATAACACTTTTCTATGTATATATGATGCACATATAAATTAAAATTATAGTATAAACAAAATTAAAAAATAATAATGATGAAATTATTAATAATAAATTGAGAGAGCACTTTTACACATATTTGCTGAGTGTGTATTAATTCGTGTTCATTCAAAAAATAAAAATATTAATCATCTCTCTGTATTTTATCTTTATTTTTAAGCAAAATAAATAGTGAAATTTCATACTTTTATCACACGTAGATACACTTTGGATGAAAACCATTTTCTTCAATAATGTTTTTTTGAATGAAAATAAAATATCAGTCAATAATTACTAATATTAGCAAACTATGTCTTCTCTAATTGTATTGCTAGTTTTAATGTAAACTGAAGAAACATTACTAATAAACAATATCACATAAAGTGCACTAGGAAAGATACATGGGTTGCTATATCATAAAACATTTTATATTTATGAACTTAAATGTTTTTTACTTTTTATTTACTTACAATTTTTTTTTTTGGGGGGGGGGATTAGCATAAAATTTAAGTAGTGTATTCTGATATAGTGTGCATTGCAATTTTACGTGTTTAGCATTAGATCTTCCGGAAATTATTTATTAAAAAATTGAAATGGAAACTCATATATATATATATATTCTACCTAACCCGCCCTCTCACTCTTTATATTTATTTTTTCTTTTTAATAATATAATATATATAAAGTACATCGTCTCGTAAATTTGTCTAAAACATCATTTATATAAAGTAATAACAATGTTCTAAATTTTATTATAACGACTCGATCAGAATTCTATACCACTCTCTTACACAGAATCCTATCACAGGGTGGTTAGTGCTACGGGTGGAGTAATCAATATCATTGGAAAACTTTTGCCAATAACATTTATACTCGTTTACTAGAACACGTATTAGCCAATCAAACTTTTATTTATTTAAAGGAAGAAATCCTATGGGCGCCAGCCGAGCTTGTCGACAAGTCTGCTTGACCAATACGGTCTAGTACCCGCTCCCGCTAGCTCAGATACAATAATCAATCAAATATACTCCGCCTACTTAAAAAATCACTTTTAGAAATCTTTTCTACGCTAACTTTCTCGCTTTCTCTTTTCTTTATTTTAATTATTTAAGTTAAATCTAATTTGAGTAATAACTAAACAATGAAATATTCATTTACGCTATTATACTTCGTTTTGTCTTATAACACAATTATCTACACTTTCGATCAAGTTGAAATAAAATTTAATGCACTCAAAATTCCATATTATAAATAAAAATTAATCATACGCATATGCTTACATTTGAAGTAACAATAAAATCTCATATAAATACATTTGGAACTAATCATACGCATACACTGATATTTAAACTCACACTAAAATACATTTGATAAAATAATTATACGCATTTTTTTTTATATTGGAAATCACACTGAAATTTCTGGGCATTGGAGCTAAAGACAATTAGTAGTTCATAAGATAAAGTTCAAAGTTTATTATTACGGCTTTAATTAGTGAGTTAGAAATTGAAACAAATATTACCTAGCTTTCTCCCCTCTGCACGGTTTTTTGAGCGTTGCTTCAATAGTGTTTCCTTCGGTCAGTTAGCGCTAACTGCTTGCAATCCGTTCCCGATGTTTTTGGGATCATGTGGGCTCCATGTGGACACTCTGTCTCCTTCTTGTTTATGCGACCATGATCGAATTTGGAACTGTCCGCTGATGGTATTGCCTGGAAGGATTCGGCCGGTTGTTCACACGATGGTTTTAGCAATGCAGCATAGTATAATTAATAAACGACAATTGCTTAATAATTGCTTAGGAATAATAATACAAGCATTGACATAATAGAATAGAAAATTTGCCCCTTTTATATTTACAGTTCTTATCTCTTGGATTCAATCCACAATACGTAACTAATCCTCTGGTGTTTCAGTTATGGTCCGTGCTGATTTTCTGGTGTTCCATTGGTTATTGAACTTCTTTGTATTCCCTGAGAGTTATTTCACTCTTTGTTATAGTTATTTCAATTTCTTTGTTAAAGTTTTTTCCAATTTCTTTGTTAAAGTTATTTGCACTAATTAGCCGTTTGCTGGAAATTTCTTAGGTTTGTCATTAGCTCCCATTGTTTATTACATTCATTCAATTACACATATAAATTTTCTTTTTATTATGATTATAAGACAAAACGAATTCCACCTTGCTTTTTTTTTTTTCTTTTCTTAAAGCAATTTTAAATCGAATTTCAGTTTAGTCAAATCAAATTTCTAATCAAATCAAACCTAATTATCAATTTTTTTACTTTTTTTGAGCTTTTATTTAATATGACTCAAAATTATATTTTAGAAAACTATTTATTTTATGCTTTTAACGCTCACCTGTCTATGAAAAAAAATCTTTATTTTATTTTACCTTACACGAACTTTTAATTTTATTAATATTTACACAAATCGCTTATTAATTAATATTATTTTTTCTAAAATTATATGTACCGCCAACGCACACACACTCCTTCCTAATATATCTCGGTACAATATATTAATGATGTTAATGGAAATGAACTAAAACTTTTCATTGATAATTAAAACATGCAATTTTATAATATTTTTAGATGGCATGATTTCATTGACAATGCCGGTTTTCAATTAGATACTTTCTTTGGACACATCACAACTGAAATTTATCTATAAATTTAAATAGACAATTTCAGTTAAAAGGGTTAATATTTATACCTAACATCCCATGAAAATCTTTTAGTTACATATATTTCAAAATGTATTTATGGGGTAACTAAATCTAAATAAATCACTATACATATTTGTATTTGAGTGGGTGGGTAGAGAAAAAGGCAGATGGAAAAATAATGGAATGTTATTATATTGTATAAAGCAGCATAAATTTTTATTATATTTTAAATCGTATAAAATATTTTAATCTAGCATTTTAAAACATTGTTTTTTATTTAGGCATAGATATTCCTCGATCTGGAAAATCAGATAATCTTCCAAATTCTCGTTTAATAGTATCTTCCATTATTAAAAATAAAAATCAACTTCATCAAGATATTTCACAGATGATTTTTCAGTGGGGAGAATTTATTAATCATGATATTAGCCACATTGCAATGACCACAGGTAAAGTTGTTGTTTTTTTCAATTAAAATTACATATAAGATTAGTATAATTATGAATTTTTATCTAAATATATATATTTTTTACATTGACAATATAAAGTCATGTTTTTAAGAATAATGTTATGATTAGTACTAAAAAAAAATTACAACTTTCTATTGTTTAAAACTTGTAATCAAAATTCAGTTATAAAGTATTTGAAGATGAAAGATAATAAATAGAATATATTGTATCTGTTAACATGGCACAATGTGTCTTAACATTCAAAGAATGAATTGGAGATTGTTGAAAAAATATATAGAGAGAGAATAATAAAAGAACAAATATAATTACCATTCAATATTATATTTTATTGATAATTATGAAATCTATTATTTTGACCATCCAGAGAATAAAAATATATGTGTAATTAAAAGATGTGCATTAAAACTCAATCTAATTACCTATAATTAGCAAAAGAAATGTCGAATTTAAAAAGACAGTTTTTCTTTTAATCAAATCACAATAAAAAAATAATTAGAAAAGAAATTTAGTTTTAATCATATAAGAAAAAATATTGAAATAAAATATGGTGAAGATCCAAAGAAGTGTAATACTACAAAGAAAATATTTATAGCACATAGTTCAGTAATTAAATTTATTACTGTTAGAGTATTCAATATAGAGGAAAATTCTTTGAATCATCTTGATGGTTTGAAAGATCTATTTTATTTTAACCAATTAAATGAAAGGGGAAAGATTGTTATTGCAATAAATCATTTGCATGGTGTGGCTAATGATTGGTGGAAATCTTTATATACAAAACCACTCTTTGAAGTGAAGAAAAACAAGAAGAGGTACATCATAGAATATTCAAGAGAACCAAAAGAGAGAGCTGCACACAATTTTTCTATTGACAGATGTCTAAATTAAGATCACTTACAGCATTTACATGTTCCAAAGAACAAATAATGTGTATAGTAAAACATAATCTACCCATGTCAATCCAAAGAACTTTAAAAGTTTGTGATGTTTTTTATCAAAAAGATAGTAGAAATATTAATTGACATAGATGTAGGAAATTTATACATGGAACTA
Source organism: Epiperipatus broadwayi (assembly GCA_028023455.1). Classification (NCBI taxonomy): domain Eukaryota; kingdom Metazoa; phylum Onychophora; class Udeonychophora; order Euonychophora; family Peripatidae; genus Epiperipatus; species Epiperipatus broadwayi. The sequence continues at coordinate 16,245,011 of JAQFVV010012404.1, read as the reverse complement.
GCAGAAAAAATTAAATGAACAGACTTCCAAGATTTGCTGAGTCAGCAGTATAAAGACCTATATGTAATAAAAAGACAAAAGAAACTGAAGATTATCAACCTAAGTCACATCATTTTATAGATTGTACCTCAAGAAAAAGACACTGGAGTAATAAAAGTGATGGACATAGCTCACAAGATTCACATTCTGGTGATCAAGATAGTCAAGCATACAATAGAACAAGGTGGAATATAAGAAGTGGACCTGAATACATTCATCCTAAAAAAATTATAAATAAAATAATCAATCTATTGTAGGGAATGGCAAAATCCATAACCAAGTTACCATGATGATAAACTAGATGGGACTTTGTTGGAATTTTCCTCCTGGGGGAGGGGTCCCTATAGTCTGGTAGGAACACTATATTGGATGTGGATACTATTATATATGGTATTAGTAATGTAGTTTTTGAAGATGATCTAGACATACTAAATTATTGTAGATAGGAATGTCCATTGTTACCAATAAAAATTGAGGGGTTTTAAACCCATTCTCTGATTGACATAGGAAGTCAAAAAGATAATGGATACTGAGATAAATTTTCAAGTATTACCATTAAAAAAGACTCAAGTTATATTTGAAAATGGAAGGCAAGTCAGAATGAAATCTAAACAAATCTGTTTGAATTTGAAAATACAGTCACAGGTAATAGAATATGTTTTCTCATCATGACTACTTTAATTTCAAGGAGTTATATTATTCTCCAGTTTTATGTACCATAACCAATGCCTACTAAATTATCATAAGGATTTATTTATTTGTATTCACTGTAGTGACACAAAGAATTAGGTGTCTCAGGGTGTCAGTCACATTCAAGAAAGTGCACATGTAACTGATGTTAAAGAAAAAGTTCGAAAATCTAATTTACTGTCAAAATCACAGAAAAAACAATTTTGTTATAGTCATCATGCACCATCATTTGATTAGAATCAAGTTACCAATTATCACTGAAATGATTTATAAAACTTTCAAAAAGCATGTGACAGACTTAACAAAAAAAGCGAAATGACAAAAAGATGTAGTGCACAGAAAACACATCAATTTTATGTTCAGAATCAACCAGAAAATTGTCAATATAAATTTTCCTCAGGTTACAGTGAACCACTTAATATTATATGGCAATATAGAGAAGATAAAAATATGTTCATTCTGCTCTTCATCAAAAATTAATTTAGATGCTGTTAATACCCCATAGGATCTTTGCTTTGCTTTGTTTTTATACATTTTAATAAACTGTGTAGTATTTTACCTTCAATGAATAATCGATCCTATAACACCAAAAATCCCAAATCTTATAAAAAAATCAATAATATGACAATTATGGACATAGGTAATAGAGATGTAAAAAAAAAAAATACAATTGTATAGATAAGAAAAGGAGAAATTAGATGATTATTATTTTTTCATAGATTACATGGAAAGATATGAAATAAAATATTTTATGTTAGTGGTATAAGACCTGATGTAGTGGGTAGGAAAGCTAGAATAATAGGGGAGGGAATTGGCAAAGAAAGGTTTATAGGAATAAAAAAAAGTTTGTAAAATACATTGATAATGAAATAGATTAAGTGAACATTCATTATTAAATGAAAATAAATCAAATTCTTTAAGTATATTTGTGTGTGTATACAAATTCACATATTAAAAATATTAAATTAAGGAACACAATATAATAATAAGAGCAAATAAATATTATATTTAACAAATATATTTTAAAAAATATATCAAATAAATTTAATTTAAGAACTTATATTTTATTTTTAGGTTTTAATTAACTAAAAAAGAATGCTTATAATTTAATTAAAAATTAGTAAACAAATTATATAAAAAAACACACACAAAAAAATGGTTATCTAATGACTATATGTAACAATGAGGTCTCCATATTTTGATTTAAATAAAGGAATTAGAAGTTTGGAATTTTTATTATTTTATAAAACTAATTAATGAAGATATAATAATGCCTTTTGATTGATCAGGATTTTAAAAAATCAAGAAAAAAATTATTTCTAGCTCATTTCTTTGCTAACTAGAAAACGCACTGGTAATAAGAAAAAAAGTTGTGGCTAAAATGGCAAACAAGAAAAAAATGATTAAATTAAGAATGTATATCACTAAGGATCAAAAACTTCTAAATGTGTACTATAACTGTCCAAATTTACCATTTAAAGAAAAACAAAAGGTTGAATTTTAATTTTTGGATGGAAACATGGCAAAATTCTAATCACTGACGCTTAGGATTTGCTATTAATTACAGAGTACAACCCACCTGAGTTTCCAAGGGAAAGAAAAAAATATATAATTATAGCTACAAAATATGCATGTTTTGAACTGAGATTTGAAGAAGAGCTTTTACATTAAAACATGTGTTGCTAGTTCATTATTAAGCAAGGACTGTAAATACATACATTTTTTATGTGATTTGGTACGTTTAAAAAGAAAGAGGCTTCAAACTTTATATATATATACATTTTATTCATATATGTCAAGTCAAGATACCTACTGTATTTACTGTTAATATTATTTACAAATTATTAAGTACTAGTCAAGCATTGGTGGTCGAGAAGCAGTTGTCCCCAGGATAGCGGGTTCGCTTCCCGGATGATGCTATGACACATGAGAAAAAAAAATTATTAAGTAATAAATGTGTATATTATAGATTGTAAATTCAATAAGAGCTTTTATTTTCAATATAAAATTATAACTTTAAAAATCTTAATTCGTTTGCTGTATAAATTAAATAATTGATAAATGTTAGAGTTTATCAAGGAGGTAATTATTGAAATTGCAATCAGAATTGTATTTTTTTAAAAAAGAGAGAGAAATTTTATTATTAAATGGATATATAAATTAATCAGGGTATCTTAAACTTTGAGAATATCTAAACTGCTTAAAGTAAATAGTCTCTTAAAAGAGATTTCGGTTGTTTTCTCATCCCTGGTGTTCGCCACAGGATGGCATTGATGCTAATTAAAAAACATATACATATAACGATTCCGGGCCAGACCTAAATGATCAATTTGATCTAAAAAGATCTGATTTCTTAGATTTGTAATAAAATATTCTACTAACTAATACTATTATATGATGTTAGTTTTTTTATTTTTGTAAATGTTTATTAATCTTATCTTGTTTTTGAGTTGGTGTGTGTGTGTCTTTAAAGTTATGGTGTTTTTCTAATTTTTTTTTTTTTTTTTTGACTTTACGTGTGTCTTTTTAAAGTTACGGTCTTTTTTTTTTGCAAGAGTAAATCAATAATTTTATTCAAAAGCAAGACGTAATAAGTAAATGTTTATTAATCTTATCTTGTTTTTGAGTTTGTGTGTGTGTCTTTAAAGTTACGGGGCTTTTTCATATTTTTTTTTTGGACTTTAGGTGTGTCTTTTTAAAGTTACAGTATTTTTTTTGCAAGAGTTAATCAATAATTTGATTCAAAAGCAAGACATAATAAGTCAATGTTTATTAATCTTCGATTGTTTTTGAGTTTGTGTGTGTGTCTTTAAAGTTACGGGGCTTATTCTCATTTTTTTTTTGGACTTTATGTGTGTCTTTTTTTAAAGTTACGGTACTTTTGGTCAAGAGTAAATCAATCATTTTATTAAAAAAGCAAGATATAATTCTAAATCTATCAAAAGTAATGTAATTTATATACTACAATTTAGAATTGATACCCGAATACTATTAGTAAGGACTGTCATTGAAAGACTCAATTGAAAAATGATACCCAACTAATTTTCATTTTCTTTTTTTTGGGGGGGGAGGGACAGTAATGAATCAGAAAGTGGGTTGTTTTTGTTAAGTCTGTCTATATAAAAATGGTACCGTTATTAAAATACTAAATTTAAAAATGATAGCCGACTAATTTGCGTTCCTTTTGACAGTAATTAATCAGAAAGTGAGGGTTTTTTTGGTAAATCTTGTGTATATATAAAAACAACAAACCTAATTCAAATACTCCATTGAAAAAATCAAACCCTGTTGAATTTGCTTTTTTTTTAAAGACAGTAATTAATCGGGAACTGGGTTGTTTTTGTTAGTGTGTAGATATAAAAACTAATCTTATTTTGAAATAATAAATATAACAAAAAAAAATAATAATACCCGACTAATTTTATTTTTTGGATAAGTAATTCCTAATAATTAGACACTGGGTTGTTTTTGTTTGTGTGTATATATATAGCAAAAGTAACTGGTCATGGACGAATTCTCACGAAAACGGTACTTTTCGCGTGATCCTTCAAATTTTTTTCCCTTTTGCACCCTTAAAAACAATTTTTGAGGGTTACCCATTCATAATGGAATCCTCAGGACATTATTACTAAACTTACAACAGTAAAGTAAGTTACAATACATTAAAAAAAATAGATGTCTTATCAAATTTTAAAAAACTACGACTGCTTCAAATACACACACTCTCACACGAAACTACAGAGAAAATAAATATTCTACTATTACGAGAAAATGATGAACAAAATCAACTACTACGGCAGCCAATCAAGGCATTTTTTTCTCTTTGCTTTTAGCATAGAAAAAAAGCCATAATCGGCAGCTGTTGGAAACTCTTTCTGTGTTTTATCATAGCTCTTTGTGTTGGCTTCTGTCATCGCAAACTGTTTCCATCCAACATAACATGAGGACTCTTTTCTGCATTTATAATGTAAAAAAATTCCTATTTTGTTGGGTGAAGGCCAGTGAAATGGTATATTTTTAGGAATTGACCTAGAAATAGTGACATCTCGAGGCAAACACCAGGGATGAGAAAACAACCAAGATTTCTAAGTGTTAAATTATTTATATATGTGCATGCACAGATGTGTATATTTATAGGAATTATATACAATTATTGTGTGTGATAAAAAAGGCAATAGCAGTATTGATAAATAAAAGGAAGAAATATACTCTTGGTTTAATAAAATTATTTAATCATATACCCTTAGCTCTATTGTTGTAATTTTGTTAGCTTATTATAGATTTAGGTAGGTGTCCAGACAACATTACTGGTAGTTGCCTGTTTATTGATTAGGCCTTCTAATGTAGAAATCAAGACTCTGAGTTAGAACTGGGATATATATGACTCTGAGTTAGAACTGGGATATATATTTTGAACGTGTAAATAAGAGACAAAAACTCAGTAAACTGAATAGAATTTATATGATATTGTGTTCTCAAATAATGTCTTAGGTTGACAGCTAATGAAGGAGTTATGAGTTTGTTTGCTCAAACAGGTGGTATTTAACACATATATAGTACAGGGAGTACAATAAGTTTTTTTGTCATATTTTTTTTTATAAAGTACATGTTTTTATTCTGCAGGTAAGAGTATGTTATATTGTTGCCAGAGATTTATATCTAAAATAGATTAAAAATTATCTGTTTCACGTTGTAATGTATTTAAAAATTAAATTTAAAAAAAAAAAAACTTAATAAAATAATATTTGCATGGGATTTAATGCCCACCAAAAACAAGAAAAAAACTTAGTAAAATAATAATTGCATGGGATTTAATGCCCACCAAAAACAAGAAAAAATGTGTGAAAAAGTGCATACATAGATGATGCATGAGTCATAAACATTGATCTTCATACTTTCAAAATGGGGTATGTGTTTTTATAAATCATAGAAAAACTAAAACCAATGCAAAGTGAAGCTACTTTACAAAAAATCAGGTGCCATGATGTCTGAGGTCAACATGATTTACTATGTGAAAGTTCTTACTACACCAGAAATATGACCCAGATACATGGCTAGATCCGTATACTGCTGAAATAACACATTGTGCCCAGCCACTGATCTAGTGTCCAAACAACTTTATAGCCAAAATAATTCAAGATAATGGTAAAAATTCAACGTTAAAATTCCATGGCCATGGTTTCATTACAAACAGCTATATAATAATAAAAAAATCAGCTATATAATAATAAAAAAATCCATGGTAATATCTAAAAAATATATAATTGTAAAGCTTTCTTTTTATTCGATTCTTTGTTCTTGGTAAAATATACAAATCTTAAATGAACAAAATGGAACTTTTTTTTTTTTTTAATTTTATTTATCATTTTCGCTAATAAAAATAAATTATATATTCTGTATATGCATTATTCATACTAAGTCGTGCTAGTAATTGTATGTTATATGTGTGTGTGTGCGCGCGCGCGTGTGTGTTATTATTATGTAAGAAGAATAGATTGAGGTGAATAGATTATATATATTATTTTGTTGTTTATTTTATTAAATGTTTGTTTTAAAATTAAAAATCAGCAATCTTTGTAATTCTTCCTTTATGTATAGGAATGAATGTCGATACACTTAAATAGTTTGCTATTCCCCAAAAGAAATTAAATAAAAAAAAATGCAAGTAAAAAAATAAATGAGTTAACTAATACAGAGAGAGTGCGTTTGGTGGAGCAATTCCATGTTGCTAGCACCTGAAAAATAAAAACCGTCTCAGATTTAAGTGATGATACTAGACCCAACAATAATAAATTTGCTTTTCCGAAATATATAACATTATTACCCTGGGCTTGGATGACCAAGAAAGATAATCTTGGCTTCCAAGTAATTTATTAACATGTTATTTGTATGAGACCATGATTTAATCATTCTAAAATTTATTAATTTATATAATTTTTTTATGATAAGGAAAATATATATGTAAGACTATTTGCACATAATTTGATATTGATATATTTAAAACCTTGTAGGGCCTGAGACAAATAGTATTTGAAGCTACAAAAAAGTGAGATACCCATAATCTGAGATATATAAAATATGAGTCAACATAACCAAAGAGAATCACTCGTAACTTGTGAGAATTAGAACTAATTGAATATTAGTAAAAAGAAAGATTTTTTTAGTTGTAGGATTTTTTTCCTTTGATTGATTTTTTCTCTTTCTCTCTTCACATATACATAGATAAGTAAGCAAGAATAGGTAAAAGTAAAGAACAGATAGGGGTATCGATGTAAGCAGATAAACAGCATAATTAACCTATCAAAAAGCAGTAGGAGGGAGGGGGAGGGGGATTGATAAATGTATTATCAATTATAAAAATAAAACAAAATGTATTATTGCAAGTTATTAGAAATAAAAGAAAATATATTATTAATTATTGAAAATAAAACAAAACATATTATTAGTCGTTGAAAATAATAAACAGAAAAGAAAATATACTATATATTGTAAGGATAGCTTACAATCCAACCTTTGTTCACTCTCGCCACCAAATCAAACTCATTCATAATGTAAAATTGGTTAATAGGTGGTTGGGCAATATATTTTCATCGCATGGAGTAAATAAACACACACATATATATAGACACAACAAACATTTTATCTAATAAAAAAATAAAAACCCTAGTTAAAGAAATCGTACAAATATATATAATGGATTCAATATCAATGTATTGTATGTCATTATACAAGATTTAGACTTGGTAAACATGATAATGATCTAATGTCAAACCAGTCACTAGGTAATCAAATGTGGAAAAATGAAAGCATAATTCTATTACATAATTTTATTTTACATACAATCAATATAATACACACAACAATAGGGTTTGCATAGCAATGGAAAATAAAATAAAATGCAAGTACACTAAACAAGGGAAACCGGATCCAGTATAAAAAAAATCCAGTTTATTTCTGTCATCTTTTACTATTTTCAAAAGGATACAAAAGCTGTAAAACAGCATTGAAAAATCAAATGTTCAAATCTAAGAGAACATGAACGGCTTATTCAAACACTTCAAATTATTCGTTTGATCATTGTAATGTAAAATTACAAGAAATTATAGTCAACATTTAAACAGAAAGAAATCCTAATAGATTTGTCCAGCTGGATAAAATAATTGAACTGATTTAAATAGACATTTAAAATAAAAGGACTGTGCTATTTTTTGAATGAAGGTAAAATAACAAAACATAATCAGCATAGTTATATATAAATGATGGAATAATTCTGTTCTTATAAAAATTATTAAATACCAAAACTGTGAATAAAAAAAATTAAATCTTTTATGAACTGCAGTTGTAAGGCCAAAGTGTTCAATTATATAATGCCTGCTGAAATATCAAAGATCCTGCTTTAGATATCCAGATGGATACATAATGAAAACAATAATAGAAGATGGAAATAACATCATTCCAAAGATGTCGCATGAGGAATACCTATGAGTAATGCATGACTTGCTGTAGAAGGATGACTGAAAGAGCAATGAACCGTATCTTTAAGAGACTCTAGTTCACTAATTCATGAAAATTATGCAAGATAACTTGAAGAAAGTCTTAATTTGTTAGGTAATCTTTTTTATTTATTTTACATATACATTTGTAAAATTCTGTTGTTGTTTTTTTTATTTATTTCACTCCTGCACTTGGAAATCTAAATCTTTACAACTTGGAAGAGTCCACTCTAGTTTAAATCAAGAAAGTGCAGGGTGGAAAGTTATTAAGTTAGACAATGTTTTTTGAACAAAATTTAGATCAACGTCTCTCCATAGTGATTTGTCATTCAGTATTATCATCATCCTTACTATAATATGGAATAAGGTAAGATTTTATTTGATATTATTCCATATTAAGAATATGCTCTTGCTGCAGGACAGAGTTTGTGTTGTTTACGTTCATTTACACTTGTTTATTCGGTATAAATGACTAATATTCTTGCATGAACATTTTTTTCTGTCAACTAAATGAAACTTATACATAGTCAAGGGAGATCCTCAAAGAAGATAGAACATCTAACATTGGAATTGGACTATGAAGCCATTTGACACACCATGTAATCTTGTAGAATAATTAGTTAGCTTAGTGATAATTGTAATGATGAATTAATAATGATGAATTAATAATTTGTTTTTTCATTACTCTTATCTACTTTGTAGTATTTTTATGTATGTCTATCATGAGGAGGGTTAGAGTAATAATCACTTTAATCATTAATATGGTAGATATATACTTAACACACACACACATATATATATATAATTATTTTTTGTGTTAATAGAGTTTTTGAATTTTTATTTTGTTAGTCAATAAAAACATTGTTAACTTGATTTTCATCAAATGGTCCCTAATTTGTCAAAGTTATTTATCTATTCATTCATCAATTCATAATCAAATATATATGCATACACACATGCACTTTCGTTTACATCCTAATATAATAATATTGTTAGAGGAGTCCACCACTCAATTGGAACCTAATGGATATATTGTAATTGCCATCCAAAGTAAATTCACCCTGAAGAGAGTTGATGCGATGTTCTTTCTGGTTTGAATTCTAAGGTATGGTGGAATCTGAAAGAAAGGTGAGGTATGGATGAACTAGCCAGAGTTGATGCAATGTTCTTTCTGGTTTGAATTCTAAGTTGTGGTGGAATCTGAAAGAAAGGTGAGGTATGGATGAACTAGCCTAAATTGTGTCTGAATTTAATGTGTAAATTTAGAGCTAGCCCATTGGAGGAAGACATGATCATTGGTTAAGTACTGCATCACATCATTCATGGTATGCTACCTGAAGAACCTAAGTCCAACTGTAGTTAGATCCATTTCCCCTCTTCTGGTGGGAAACCCTGGACCATCACATATTTGGCATCCATAATTTAGGGGACAGGGAGGTGCAGTCATTGGACTGGTATATTAAAAAAATAATTTTTTTTGGACCTTATTCACGTTTATGGATTTGCCTAGGTAGCAGTTGATTAAATACATCTAACCAAGAAAGGCAACTTCATGTGAATCATTGAATATGAATAAATAATTAACTAATAAATTAACTTAAAATAGGTGAGTTAGGCATGTAAACAGGCTAAATGCTAGGCATTAAAAGTAATACACCAACATGAAAATGCAGTGAGAAGTTAAACATACATGCTAAAAGATAAGGAGATGGCATACAATCCTATGACATATTTCTATTTATATTTATCAAGAAATAAATAGCATTATACTTAACTAATGATGGAAGTTTTTAATGATACTTAGGAGTGGTAAACTGTTAACAAGCAAAAAATAGAACATACCAAGGAATATATTAGCGATAATGAAATAGGTGATTCTGGTAGTATGGGGGAAGGATCTTTGCAGATCCAAATACCCAGGGAGGTCTACGACTAAAGTTGACTACTCTTCACAGGGACAGGTTGCACATCAGATAAACACTTGATGAAGAAATGACCCAAGTACCTGAAATCAGAATAGTACAGGTTGTGGAAGATAGAATGACTATGGCACGGAAGTTCCAAATGATGATGGAAATAAGTCAAAATATGAACAAAATAAACAATAACATGAGTAACCTGAACAGAAATATGAAGCACATAACAGAAGGATGGCAATGATTTAATAAGTGTTCTGAGGACAAGATGGCCTCTGTGAAAACCACACAATCTTGATCAAGGTGACTCCAGATAAAGTATCTGGAAATGTGACTGAGACACAAATTGGCTGGATGCATGAAGCCATTAAGCAGAGACCTATAATAGTGGAATCCCAGACCTGCCAAAGGACACAAACCATTGAAGTGCAACTTACTGAGGTTTATCAAAGGACCCAAAATAATGAGGAGAAAGGGAATGTCACAGAGAGCAATATTAAGTGCTCTGAAATGCACCACACAATCACATGGCAGAGTGACAGCATAGAAAATCATCCCAACATTGTTAAAGCAGTTGAACCTGTTCTAAAAACCTAGGTAAAGGGATGGAAAGGGGTGAATCAGAAAGACTTCAGCACACAAAGACATTAATGACATTGACAGTAAGCTGCAATCCACAAGATCAGGTAGAGAGCTCAGACAACTTGATAAACCTGCATGTGAATAATGTAGCATTTAAATTAGATTGTAAATCTCAGGAGTTGAGAGAAGCATAGTCAGATGATATTTCTAAAGAATGAGTGAAACTTAATTCACAGGGTGTTAAGATTAACTCAGAGTCAAAGGACAAACCTATGAGAGATGAGACATAGCCATATTCTAAGGTCATTATGGAGGAATATTATGGAAGAAGGTACTATAGTGAGTGAATTGGATGTATAGTTAGCATTGTATTACAACATTTGTATACACCATCAGAGCAAAGTCTACATGTTTTTGAGGCAAGACATTGGTACACTAAGTGACAACCATCAGATTAAGACATTAATAATTAAAAAAAGTTATCACAATAAAAAAACCATGTCTGAAGACACAAATGAAGCCAATAAGCTTGATCAACTTACATATGCATTATGACAGTTAAAGTCCCTCCATAATCAGAAAGTCCAAATCATAGAAAACCATTAGAGTATGATGAAACAACACCACAAACTGCTAAACAAGAAGGTTCACAGTTCACAAATTATGCAATATGTATAAAGGCCCCTTCACATTCATTAGGTGTACAGGTACCACTGCTTAAAGATCAGATATTAAGGATGGACCTCATGGATTATAACCTGGAACTAATAAACTGGATCAAATCCAAAGGAACAAAAAAAGGAGAGAGAGAGAGAGAATAATTGATGGCAGCACAATATGAGATGTTCAAAGTGTGTAGGATGTGTACATATGAGCTTATAAGTGATATAAACCATAACTTAGAGCCATTTAACAGTATAGGTCAGCTAAGCAATATAAAAAACAATCTTATTTGACAAATATCAATCTCCAATTAAATATACTAAATTTGACACAAAATGACATATTAAAAGCATATGAGCAACTAACAAATAAAGCTGAGAGAATAAACAAAAACAAAAAAGGGAGTGCCCACAGCTTCAAGATAGGGGACAAAATATTCATCAAGATATCCCATATGAGTAAACCAATGGAAGGAAATGCCAAAAAATCGAGGGACCTTTTACTATTGTGAAACAGTGAGGTTCAAATGTGTTTTGGATAGAAGTAAATGAAGAAGTGACAAAACATATAATGCTTGCAGTTTAAAACCTTATTTTGGTTAAACAGAGTACCACTGAGTAGCTATATTTAACTGATGAGCAAGAAAGAATAGACATGTCTCAATTAGAATTAGAAAGGAAAGCAAGAGAACATCAAAAAAAATAGGGACATTAATATATGATGAGAGTATACCTAGATAATTGCAAAAGCGATTACTGCGATGCTTTAGAGTCAACCAAGACTTGATCTGCACAGAATGATGGACCCTCCAATATTTAGTTAGCTCTTAGAAAACCAAATAAGCCTCAAAAAAGCAGGGTAAAGGCTAACAAGTTTGACTATATGCCATCTGCAATAGAGACACATTATCTGTTGATCTCATACCATACAACCATCATAATAATAAAAAAGGACCCATATATAAATCACATTTCACTACTATGCAAGCAATAAAGCAAGAAAATGGAAAGAAAAGTAAGAATATAGTGAGGAAACAGTAGAAATTAGAATAGATTTTATAACTCTTCTTTTTGAAAAGACATTCCAACACTAAACCAAAGGCATACACTCTGAGGAAGTGTTAAAATTTTAATCATAGCTTAAAATTTTAACCCTGTAAGGGTAGCTTACAATCCAACCTTTGTTCACTCATCACCAAATCATGCTCATTCATAATGTAAAATTGATTAATAAGTGGCTGAGCATGTATTTTCAATCTATGGAGTAAATAAACACACACACACACATATATATAATGCAACAAATGTTTACTTTTTGCTATATTAAAGAAATATCATGATAGATTAATTTTACTTATCTAATAGAAAGATAAAAACTGTAGTTAACCCACCCTTTGATTGAGATGAGTTGTTTTGTCTTTGGGACAATTTACCCCCTGGTGAATTTTTTTGTAAGTATTATAGGTTAAAATGCATGTAAAATGGTATATTTTATTATAATAAAGTTTATTGCTGAAAATTCTGCACTAAAAGGCACGAAATTCAAAATTCCTGCTCTTACCATAGACAAAAGTCCTGCCTAACATGTTCAGCCATTGTCTGTTGTCAAGCCTGTAAAATGTTTGGTGTTTTATGACATAGTTTCCAATGATGCAAAAAACATGTTTATTTGCAAATTTATTATGGTTTTAGATTATTATTTTTTTAAATAATTTGCAGTATATTTATTAGATATCAAGAAATATAAATTATTAATAACTTATTTTGACTTTAAATACTTCATTTTCAAAAATATAATGTTATATTAGCAGCTAATATAAATATGGGCCTAAACAAATTAAAATATTCTAGCTTTGATGTAAACAATCTACGTTAAACTTACAGTAAGAAAATATCATAATTTTGCAATAAATATTCAAAAAATTTAAACTTTTAAAGTATAATTCATTAGATATAAGAGACATAAATAAATATTCATTCACATTTTTAAAAATAATCTGGAACAAGAAATATTTTTTTGATTTTATAAACTGAAAATAATCTTTCTACAAATGATGATGTGTAAAGCCTTTGTTTTGATTACATCCTCATTTTTTTAATATTTACAGGAAAAAAATGTGAACATTTAAAATTTATTTCAGTAGTAAACATAAATATGTAACTAATGAAGTCAAAATTGTTATTTTCTGATAAGTAATAATCATTTTATTATATATTTTACATTGATGTGTGAGAAAAAGAAAATGTCAGAAAATTCTGAAAAGTAAGAGGTGTTAAGCTGCAAATCTTGAGGGTTAAAGAAATCATACAAATATATATTTATACAAATAATGAATTCACTGTCAATGTATTGTATGTCATTATACAAGACTTAGATTCGGTAAACATTGTAATGACCTAATGTCAAACCAGTCATTAGGTAACCAAATGTGGAAGATGAAAGCATGATTCTACTAGGTAATTTTATTTTACTTACAATCAATATACAAATTAAAAGGGATATGCAAGCTTGAACGAGAAGCTATACCGATTCCAAAAATTATTATGCGCTAAGCGCTTTCGAGGCCATTTGCCTCATATTCATAGTGGTAATGTGAGATGCAAAACGAGGAAATAGGGCCAGAAAACAAAGCGGTATGCAAAATGTATGCAAATGAGCCAGATAGTCCAACATTTGGAGATGTCAAAGCAGGTATCACATCTATTGATAGCATTATTATTACTATTAATGAAGTATGCTTCTCTGATTTTCCGCTTGATGTCGTTTTTCTCAATGCTGACTATTTTGGGTTTTGCATTCTGGCCCTATTTCCTCATTCTGCATCTCACATTACCATTATGAATATTAGGCAAATGGCCTCAAAAGCGCTTAGCACATAATAATTTTTAGAATTGGTATAGCTTTTCATTCAAGTGTTGCATACACTTTTTAATTTGTATATTAAATTATCGAGGAGAAGTTAAAATCTGTATTATTTACAATCAATATAAAATGTGAAACAATAGAGTTCACATCAGCAATGGAAAAGGAAATAAAATGCAAGTATACTAGACAACAGAAACTGAGTCCAATATAAAAACAAACCCATTTCATTTCTATCATCTTTTACTATTTTCAAAAGGATGCAAAAGCTGTATAACAACATCAAAAAATCAAAATGTTTGAATCTAAAAGTAACACAGACAGCTTATTTGAAGATTACAAATTATTCATTTAATCATTGTAACACAAAATTACAAGAAATTATAGTGATATTAAAACAGAAAGAATTCTAATAGATTTGTGTAGCTGGATAAAATATTGAACTGATTTAAAATAAAAGGACTGCACTATTCTTTAAATGTGGATAAAATAAAATAAAACATCATCAGCAAAGTTATATATAAATGATGGAATAATTCTGTTCTTATAAAAATTATTAAATACCAAACAGTGAATTAAGAAAATTTAAATCTTTTATGAGCTGCAAACAATATATTCTAGCAAATTTAATATTGTCATAGGACCACAGTGTTATCAGACCTGACCATAGGAAGTGTGATGATTTAATATTCAATTGTACAATGCCTGATGAAGCATCAAATGCGTTGACTTAGACATCCTGATGGATACAGAATGAAAACAACAACAGAAGATGGAAATAACATCATCCCAAATAAATCACTGAGGAATCCCTGTGAGTAATGCATGACTTGCCATAAAAGGATGACCAAAACAGCAATGAACTGTATCTATAAGAGACACTAATTGTCTAATTCATGAATATTATATTAGATAACTTGAAGAAAGTCTTAATTTGTTATGTAATCCTTTTTTTTATTTTGTGACATTCTGTATTTTCTTTTTATTTCACTTCCGCACTTGAAAATCTAAATCTTTACATCTTGGAAGAGTCCAATGTAGTTTAAATCAAGAAAGTGCAGGGAGAAAGGTTATTAAGTTAGACATTTTTTTAAATAAAGTTTAGATCACCTCTCCATCCATAGTGATTTGATAATAGGTATTTTCACCATCCTTACTGTAATATAGAATAAGGTAAGATTTTATTTGATATTCCATATTAAAAATATGCACTTGCTACAGCATAAAATTTGTGTTATTTGTTTTTTTGTTTTTTTGTTAACTAATGATTGTTTATATTTGTTTACTCAGTTTGAATGACTAATATTCTTGCATAAACATTTTTTTCTATCAACCATATAAAACTTATGTAGTCAAGGTGTGTTCTCAAAGATGGAACCTCTACTCTTGGAATTGGACTACGAAGCCATGGCACACACCTTCATATAATCTTGTTAAATAGTTAGTTAGCTTCGCAATTATTTTAATGATGAATTAATAACTTTTCCTTTCATTACTCTTATCTACTTTGTAAATATGTAGTGTTTTTATGTAAAACTACCATGGAAAAAGTTAGAGTAGTAATCACATTTAATCATTAATATAATAGAGATACGTACTTAACCCACATGTATATATTTTTTTGTTAAAAGAATTTTTGAATTTTTATTTTGTTAGTCAATAAACATCGTTAACTTGATTTTCATTAAATGGTCTCTAGTTTGTCAAAGTTATTTATCCACTCAATTGGAACCTATATGATGGTATTGTAATTGATATCCAAGATAAATTACTCCCTGAAGAAAGCTGAGTGTAACATTCTCCCTGGGTTTGAATTATGAGGTATGATGTAATCCAAAAGAGGGATGAGGTCTGGATGAACTAGCCTAAATTGTGTAAACCTAGATCTAGCTCATTGGAGATAGACATGATGATTGGTTAGATATGGCACCCTACCCAAAGATCCTAGGTCTGACTATAGTTAGATGTGATCCCTCTTTTCTGGTGGACAACCTGGACCATCACAATATATATGAAGTTGAGAGATAGAAAAATAATTATGGGCAATAAATCAGAAATCAGAAAAATGGAACTAAAACAGAATACCACTTATTTAGAAGCTGATACAGTTAAAGATATTCTAATAAATTCCAGACAGAAATGATTACTAAATTTGAGAGAATAGCCAATAAACATAAGAAAGTTATTAAAGTGTTAAAAAATAGACAAGATTATTTTTTTAAAAAAAGGATAACATGGTTAAGGAAATAGCTCAAAGATTGGATGAGAGATTAATTAACAATAACAGCAAAATCAAGCAAATTAAAGTAAAAAATGACATTATTGAACAAGAGAAATTAGGAAGTGTACTACTTACTAAAATTGATGAAATGTGGCCATAAAGGAGTATAACAGGGACATCAAGACTTTAGTGATGAAAATAATAGTGATGGTTATGTTACATATAAATATTTAGTTGAAAAAACCAGCACAGAAACCCATGTTGATAAGAAAATAGTTGTAAAGAATTATAGAAACGGCAGCATTGTTATGAAATAATTCACTTACAAAATAAATTTTGCCACAAAAGTTGAAAGATAAAAAAGTACATAACATAAAAGATAATTCATATTGTAAAGTTTTTAAGTGGAAAATAAACTTAGAATTAGAACCGGACATAAAAAAAGATCCATTCCAGAAAGAAAAGAGTAATATATTTCTCAGGTCACCTCAAGTGACCTTTTCATTGGTGAGTAAATACCTGGAGGAGGTAAAAATTAAAAATTTATATTGTAAAGGATGGCCTATTCTCTGATAACTTCAGATCTGTCAAAAAATGAAAACATATATTTATATTAGGAAAACAATTTTTTAAAACAAAAAGGGACTTAAATATCAGTATTTGTATAAATTCATTAAAAGAGATTTTTAGTTGCTGATGTATATTGCTGTACCTTGGTAGGGATGATGGCTAAGGGAAATTGTTGTTAGTGTCATGATGCAGTGTATTCTTGGGCTTCTGAACAAAGTCTCAAAGGAGCTGGGTTGGTAAATTATTTATGGTAATTACCATATTGTGCTAAGAATCATGGGTTTCTAAGACTCATAAAGATTAAATGAGCAAAGCTGCATTGTGAAAAAAACTGGTTTTATTAATTTCTTCAGGGTTATAAGGTGCATGACAGTGCTTAAAGTTAAATCTCATTCCCAATATTCATGTTGCATAGTATGCTTATGATCTGTGACTGACTTTTATTCATCATGTTTCTGGAGCCAGCATTCATATTTTCAAATCTACTTAAAAAACTTTCAGTTGAATGATAAGCTAAGTAGTTTAATTTCAGAATGGCCCAGACTAGCCTTGTTATACTACTTGAAAGACCACTAAACATGATGAGAATGACAGTAATAACATATAAATAATAATTTATTATTAAAAGTTTAACGTAAATTGGTTAACCTGATTTTGATTCTCCATCCAATTAGGAAGGTATTGCACGATTAACATGGTACATTGTTTTTATTAATATTTTGAGAATGAATTGGAGGTTGTTGAAAAAAAAAATATGTAGAGAGTAATAAAAGAATGAATACAATCACCATTCAATATCATCTTTTGTTGTTAATTATGAAATCTTTTATTTTGACTACCCAGAGAAAAAATATATAGGTGTAATTAAAAGATATAGATTAAAACTCCATCTAATTATCTATAATTAGCAAAAAAAAGTGTCATTTAACAAGACAGCTTTTTAAACTACAGATGGCTGATAAGGAATGTTGGATCATCATAAAAGGTAATTAGAAAAGGAATTTAGTTTTAATCATGTAAGAAAAATATATTTATACAAATAAGTTTTTTTTATTTCTATTCATCTGTTAAGAGTATGGTATTTTGCAGACAGAAAGAAATGTGTACTATATTTGAAATACATAAAAAAAAAATATCTGGCTCATGTTATAATTTATTTAAAAATTAATTAAATTAAAAGAAAATATTTATTAAAATAATAATTATGTGGGATTGAATGCTCACCAAAATAAAAAAAAGATGTAAAAAAATGCATGCATAGGAGATTGCATGGCACATATAAAAATTGATCCTCAGACTTTTAAAACAGTGTGTGTGTTTATGTTTTTTATGGAAGTAGATAAAAAAATTCATAACTAAAACCAATGCAAAGTGAAGTCACTTTACAAAATGTTCACTACCATGATACCTGATCCAAAATAAAAGCCCCTACCTACATTGGAGAAATGACTCAGGTGAATAGCTAGATCTCATACAGTCTGTCGATTCTTTCTTTTGAAACTTACTGCTGAATAAACATTTGATCCCAGATGCTGTGTCTATATAACAATGACTATCCAAACAACTTTATAATCAAACTAATTCCTGAATAAATCATGTACAAGATAATGATAAAGATACAACCTTAAAATCCATGGCCATAGTTACAATACAAACAGCTATATAATAAGAAAAAAATCATAATTGTAAAAGCTTTTTTTTATTTGATTCTTCATTCTTGATAAAATAAACAAATCTTAAATGAACAAAATATAGCTTGATAATGAACTTTCTTAAAGAACTTTATTTATTATTTTCACTAATACAAGTAAGTAAGGTTATATTTGTATATGTATTACTCATACTAATGCATGCTGGTAGTTGTATGTTATATATGTGTGTGTCATCATTATGTAAGAAGGATAAATGGAAGTGAATAGATTATAATTATATTACTTTGTTGTTTAGATTATTAAATGTTTGTTTTAAAATTATAATTCAGCAATCTTCTTAATTCTTTTTTTGTACATAGAAATAAATGTTAATAGACTTAAGAAATTTGCTTTAATTTCAAAGAAAAAAGATTTCCCAAAAGAAATTACAATAAATACATAAAAATTAGAAGTAAAACAGTAAATGAGTTAACTAATACTGAGACGCTGTGTTTAATGGAATAATTGACTAACATTGGCACTTAAAAAATAAAAGCTGTCTCAGATTTTAGACGTGGTAGTAGACTCAATAATAATAAATTTGCATATTATCACTTGGAGTTCGGATGTCCATGAAAGATAATTGTGACTTCTGAGTAATTTACTAATGTTATTTGTATGAGGCCATGATTTGGTCATTCTAAAATTTATTAATTTATTTTACATGCTTAGGACAAGAAAAAATAAATATATATGTTCGAATATATTCACGTAATTTGATATATATATATATTAAAACCCTGTAGGACATGGGATAAATATTATTACCCAGTTCAATATATATATATAAACTTTGAATAAAGAGATTGAAATAAACAGTCTCAGATACCATAAGCCTTATTAACAAATCTTTTTAATGGTATAACAGTATGTCATAGGAAATCTTCAATGTGATATCAAAAGTTTCTTCATATAAGTGAATATCTATTTCATTTGTAATTAATCTATTATATAAATTGTAACAAATTATAGTCATCTAATTTTTATAAGAATTATTTTGGAAGGGGTAGACAATTTAACAAATAAGAGGATTTGAATTTGAACATATTGTTATAGAGTTGGAATAATACAAACTAAATATTTATACCATTGGTAAAACTGACTGAAATAGTGTGGAGAGATTAAATTCAGTAATGATTATTCTTTGATTTCTTTAAAAGGAATTCTAACACAGACTCATTAAATTCAGTTTTTTTAACATCGGAAATAATAAGTTGTTTTAGTGTGTAGAAATCTATCTCATACTGCATTATTATCACAGACGTCACATAATATACGAGGGGGTACCCAAAAATAACCAGAATCATTCTCTGTTTTGCATGCTTGTTGTGGTGTATGATTCAGCTGTTACATACTTTTTGCAGATACCTTACTGCATCAGTCTTTCAAATGATATCACTGGTAAATTTGTGGTTTCATGTGGCACATTTTTTGTAAAGTGTGTTTCATATATTTGTTGATTTTTTAATGACTGAAAAGCTCAAACAATATGCATTTTATTTACAGAAAATGGCAGCAAAAATAGTTGTAATACTTAAAATTGATTTCAAAAAAGATGATCTTATAAAACACAAGTTAATGAGTGATTTAATTGAAATGTTAAATTTACAACTTACCTAAAAAATGTTGCAAGTAAAGTCCAAAGTCAAAATAACACATTTTTATGCAAAAAGCATTTTTCTCTCAGTTTTAGTTCATAACAGTCAGCCATTTTATCTGCAAGTTCTGAACACTTATCTGATATGGGAAAATGTAAATTTCTCATTTTGTGACAAAGAAAAGAGTGCAAGCTTCACACCGACAAAGTATCATCTCTCAAAGTCTTGAATATGAAACACTTTTTAATTAAATTCAGCATGACCCAGCTTATTTAATGGCCATATTTACTCGATCTTACTTTGTGATTTTTTTTAATATGTCAAATATCTTGATTTTTTTGTATAAAATTAGAAGTAGTTGTGGGAAAAGGCAGATGCATTAAAAGGCATCACTTTGCAAATATTTCCAGATTACGTTGAAAAATGAAAAACACAATTAGACCAGTGTATTGAGTCAAATGGATAGTAATTTGAAAGAGATTCAATTTATAACACTTTAAAATAAATGAAAACAAAAATTATGATTAAAAATCCAGTTACTACTGATATCCCCTAATATTCTGTTAAAGTAAAAAAATCATTTCAGTTGTAAATTGCAAAAGACAAACAAAAGTATAAAGAGAGAAATATCATGAAAGATCTAAATGCTAACCTAACTTGAAAAATATCTTTAGTAATGAAAAAGTTAAAAAAAAATTGTATTATTGAAATTCATTATTTGATGCTAGCTAAAACAAGCATATTAAACTTGGGACAAAATTGTTGTCTTTTCAGAAATAACTCTGTCAACAAATTAAAGAATGAATATATAAAAATTAGATTTGATAAATCTATTTTGAGCAATAATGATATATAAGATAATATTGACATTAATACACAACTTTAAAAAAAATTAAATTGACAATGTTTTGGATTAAATGATCAAAATTTATTTATTTTTTTTAGATAATATGAAATATATTTCACATGAGAAAAATATTGAATCTAAAGATCTTTATAAGCGAGTCTACAAAAAAAGAGGAAAGAATACAGGTTCATTTAAATGTATAGATTTAAATAAAACAGTAAAATAGAATCAAAAAAATATAAATAAGATAAAACAAAACTTTAACTGACTAAGCTTAATTAATTAATGGATAAATTTGTTTGTAGTAAACTTTTGATTCAACAACAAACAATTTGATTTTGAATAATTGTGGAAGAATAAGTCAATAAAACAAAGACAGAGGACATTACAGAATATATATATATTCATTAACAACATTATTTGGCTTTAATTTTTATAAACTATCATAACTACATACACACACATATATATACGCAATAGAAATAACATAAGAAGATGTACCACGATATTTTATTTTAATTACTAATTATATCCGATTTCACCTCTAAATGTTTTGTAAACATTTAACAAATACTCATGTAATTTCAAACTTGTACATTAAAATTTAAATAATAAAAGTTATTTATCTTTCAAAAGGAAATTTTATTCACAAACCATAAGAATCATTTACAAAAAGAAGGACATTTACATATCAATCTCAAAGGAGACCAGTCAACAAAATCAGAGGTTACGCTTGTATATATAAACAAAAAAACAATTAATTTCATATCAATTACATTAAAACATTAGTTATCACCAGAAATTGAAGACATATAACTTCCCATTTCAGAAATCATAGTAGTGGCCCATTTACATTAATCTGATCATGTATATCACATATATGATGGTGTTAGTCAATTCAAACACATATAAGTTTGTTTAATTTATGAACATGTGGACAATGATTAAAACCATATTTGGCCATTTAGTCTATAGAGTTTTATCTTATCAAGTGAAGAGCATTTCCAATGTTTCTGTGTGAATTAATTTAACATGTTAAATATCGAGAGATTAATCATTATGAATCATATATGAAAACCATACACTTTACTTATAGATCATGAGGTTAGCCAATCCAATATAGGGATTGCATTGATAAAAATTACTTAAAAATATGCTTTAATAATGAGTTTATTGAAAGTCAATAATGATAGCTAACGGTTTAGACTTAACTTAGCTAAAGAGGAATAGTTTTATTCTAAAACCAATACTTTCATTTTTGGTTTTAGTTGTTTCCAAAAAATTTAAAAAATTATATAATTTAATTAATGATTATTTATACGTAATTTGTGATAAATTACTAACATTTTAATAAATAATTATATATTTATCATAGGTATTATATATTATACATTAAGGATATACCATAGACCAGCAATATACAATATATCAGTGATGAAAGCAGACAAATCAAAAGTTAAAGGTTATTGGATTCATTTCCAGCTTAGTAAAGTTTTTAAAAAAATCTCGTTTTAGTTAAGTGAATAGAATTGTTAAGCTCATTTGTTATTTTGGTACTTAAATAGCATTTGACCTTGTGGGCAACTGATCATGTATTTTATTATTATTTATTTTATAATATTAAAGTCTATTTGAATATTTTTATAGATTTTGAGGGGGAATGAATCCTAATAATTTCATACAAACTTAAAAAAGATACTGTCAAAAACCATTTACAATTTCAGAAACTTTATACTGCATACATACATTTAGAAACTTTAACTATTCTCCCAAAATAATGATTTTCTTAGCCAGTTTTAATGCTTCCATGTATTTTAGTGCCCTGAAAATTTGGTCATTATATAAGAGTTTTTTTTTTAATAGTTGATTCATCTGCTGTACTGTACTGCCAAAAAATGCACACATCTAATAATATGATTATTCTGCTTATCATTATATATATATGTGTGTGTGTGTGTTTTAAAGCTTATATAAACATAAATACATGTTTTGGACAATTGGTTATTGGCTAATTAATATTTTGAAATCAAGCTAAAAATTATAATGTTAATATATATATATACAATGAATAGAAATGAGAAGATATCCATTAAATAGAGATAAACTTTGACCTTTGATGTTATCAAGAAATTATCAATTATTACTAATTAACTATTCCTGAGGCCAAGTAAGTTTCTCTCATAAACCTATATATATAACCTACATATTATATAACTCTCTGGAAATGTTTAAAATATTATTTGCAAAATGCCAAGAAAGATGCTATTGTTTTGCATTCTCACATCTATAAAAATAGCTTTCTGGGTTTAAATCCATATAAGATCTTGGGTGCAAAGCAAAAAAGGATCCCTTCTACTAAAGAGCTATTTTATTTATGAGAGAAACTTGCGTGGCTTCAGAAATTTTTAATTAGTAGTAATTGATAATTTCTTGGTAACATCAAAAATCAAAGTTTATTTCTATTTAATAAATATTATCTTTTCATTTTTATTCATTATTATAATAACAATCCATAGAAACAATTAATTCAATATATATATATTGTGATGTACTCATGTTGCCATCTATAATATCTTTGTAGTGTATAAATAGCTAAATAAAAAAAACAATTAAAGGTCATATGTTTAAATATATATATATTGTTTTGAATGAATCTGAAATAAATGTATCATTTATTTATTAAATTTTAAAATTAAATATTTTAGTTTAAATTATTGCTGAATGATAACAATGTCTTATTAAAATTAGAAGGGAATCACATGTTCAAAAACCTGTGTTTAAAAAAGAAAAAACTGCATTTTGTGTTGCCATAGAGATATGATTTCAGTAAGAACACATACTTTCTTTTGCTTAAAATTTTGTGTTTATTTTAACTTATTTTTATAAATATATTTGGAACATATAGCAAAGAAATATGGATTATAAGTAAGACAATAGAGAGAGAGAGACCATGGGCTCCTCTTTAATTTGATATCTTTATGATTAAAAATGGATATCAAGAACACTATGCTAACTGCCATAGAGTCAAGATAATTGGATTTACCTTGGATTTCAATTATAAAAAGGAATAATAATTTGACATCTTCTAATGATTCAAATTACTTATGGATCCCTATGTTTGTGTTTTTGCTTGAAAAAAAGTACCAAAGAAAACATCATCGAATAATGGATTATCAGCTGAAATAGACATGCAAAACTATGGTATCAGATATTCATAAAGACTTTAATACTGTTAGATAAGTTTTATTTACATAAAAAAATGGTTAAAAAAAGTATAATGACAATTTTTTACAGTAAACATTTATTAAAGTTTTGTTTTATTAATAATTTCAATTAGTATAACCTTCTTGGCATTTATTATCATTTAAACAATATGAGAAATATACTTTTTTAAAAAGAAAAAAAAGTAACAAATATTAAAAAAATATTTTTATTGCTTTATTTAAAGAGTTTTTAATTAAACCTTTTATGATTGTATATTTTATAATTTAAATGGATATCACATTTATCAATTGCAATCACAAACAAAAAAGAGATAAGGAAGTGACTTATAAAATATATTATAGATATTAGATTGCAATTGGTAAATTAGAATTAGAAACTTTATTTTGCCCACCTCAATGAGTTAATGCTTATTTCATAAATTTATATTATTATTATTAACTTAGGTATTTTGATTTGCCTATTGCATCAATCATTATAAAATTATTTTATTACATAATTTATTTTACAATTAAGATAATTCAATGTGCATCCCTTACTACAGTTTATCATCATATAAGTCATCATTTATTGAATAGTATCTTCTTTGCCAGACAAGATATTCATTATTTTGACCATTAGCACTCTTTAAAAATTTATAAGTCATTATAAATATAAATGTAAACTAACATAGAGTCATTTGTGAATCAACATATTTATTTATTAGTTGTATATTTTAGCTATCTAAGTATAACATTAATGCAATATATTTAGGTTGCCCAAATATTTAATGTAAAAGTGAAGAAAACCATTTGGTTCATGATTTATTTATTATATGTACTTGTCCAAATCTATGAGGTACTTGCAGACCAGCTAGTCATTCTCAATTATAATATTTTATTGTATTCATGATTGCACATATTCAATAAACAGCACTAATTTTAATTTACATTTTGGCAGTCTTTATTAGTTTTCCTTTTTCATTTGACTCATCCAACTTCCATAGAAGGAAATATTGCTATTTATGAAACAATGTCGCTTTTTTATCATTGTTCTTATGTATCTTAGAGATTAGTTTCCTTTATATATATATAAATCCCAATAATAATGTATATTAATATATAATAACTACTGTTTCCTATTGCATTGCCAATGTATATCATATTCAATTTGACCAAACACTTTACTACTTTTACAATGCTTTATTATCCATTCTTTCCTGAAGTTAACAGTTTCAATTGCCCCAGCAATGTAATGCTATATCTCTAGTTGAGATTAGGAGATATAGAATTCTAAAGAAGATTACTGGGGCAATCAAAACTGTTAACTGCAGGAAAGGGTGAATAATAAAGCATTGTAAAAGTAGTAAAGTGTTTGGTCAAATTGAATATTATATGATATATATATATATAATTTTAATTATATTTCTATTAAATTTTTAGATTATGAAGAAAACTGTATCAAATGCTGTAACGTAGAATACTTTCATTCAGAGTGTTTTTCAATTGATATTTCCTCAAATGATAGTTTCTATGCTAAATACAATGTAACTTGCATACCTTATATCAGATCCATTCCAATTTTAAAGTCAAAATGTGCTTTGGGTAAATATAATTCATATTTTAATAGGTAGAACATATAGCTACTTGTTAAAATTTTTAATCTAATCTATTTATTTAAAGCTTCAAGAATGCAAATGAATCAAGTTTCTTCTTTTATTGATGCTTCTACTATTTATGGATCATCAGAAGAAGAGGATAAACAACTAAGAACCTTTCGTGGGGGCAAATTGAAAATGAATAATCTTAAAAATAGTGATGATATTCTTCCTTCAGAAGAAAATATATCTAAAAATAATACAAAAAGAAAAAATTGGTTTAAATCAGGTGAGCATATATATATAAAATATACAAACCATTATACAATTACAAATATCCAGTAACACCCTCTGTTTAAAGTTCTATATCTCAATAATAGCAAACCGTAAAATGATACGGTTTGCTATTATTGAGATATAGAACTTTAAACAGAGGGCGTTACTGGATATTTGTAATTGTATAATGGTTTGTATATTTTCTATAATTATTTCAGTTAGTGTTAACAGTAACTTTCTTTTATATATATATAATTAAATAATATAAATATATAATAATATGAATATTGTACACTATTTACAAATTCATTTTTGTCATAGAAATTAATTAATTTTTTCTTTAAAGTTTACCACTAAAAGATTGCAAATTTTTGTAGATTATGCAAATTTATTTCATTCATTATATATATTTTAATGATATAAATTTAGCAAAATATGACATCATTATATGTAAGCTCTTTTAATGAAAGAGGTAGTCAAACACTTTTAAACATAATGATAGTTAAAATCAAGTATGTACTTTAAATTAAATAAAAGAAAATAATATTTTATTTATAAAAGTAATTTTAAAAATGATTTTCTAAAATTATTCATACATTCTATTCAGTGAATATTGGCATAGGAGCAATTGAAAAAAATATATTTTTTATAGAAAAGATAGTGGAGAATACTGATATATATATATATATAAGTGAAGTTTGTATAAGATCAAAATTAAATAATTTAAAAATGAGTTTCCAAAAATCAGAAATAAATTTTGTACTATATATATATATAACTATAAAATATGCTGTACCTAAGTATATGACTTCAATTATATGCTATCCCAAAAAAATTGTAAATAAACAAACAAAAAAACAGTAAAATTTGCAAATTTTACAATATTCAGCAGTCATTTTCTTTTCCTCTGAGCAACATACATTATTATATATTTAATTTTTTTTTCCAGTTTATGAAAGCACATATATTTTATTTCTTTATTATCTTTTTAAATTTGATGTTTTGTATTTTGTGCAATATTTCTGAGTATAATGCTAAAAACTTTACAAAATTTTAGAATATACTAAAAATTGGTATTGATTTTTAAATGTCAAAATAATTAGTTTCCATAAGATGAATTATTGAAAAAAAAAAGAAATATTGTATAAATGTTATTTAATAACTATAAAAATTGTACATTTTATTATGCAATTTATTTTAAAAAAATAAAAATGCAGTAGTTAGCTTTTCAACCTTATTTTTGTAACTTCAGTGAATGCATGAATGAACAAACATATAGTAAAATATGTGCAAATATGTTCTTTTGATTTATTATTAATAACTATATTTTTAAAATTTTGTTTATACTATAATCTTGATTTATATACATATATACAAAAAGCATCTTTGTTATATATAAGTGCATATTGAAAATTACAATATAGTTGCAGCTCAGTAAACAATATGTATTCTATTCTAATCAATGCTCATCAGCAAATCATGAGCAATTAGTCACTATGTACTCTTAATACAAGAAGGTATTGAAAAAAAATATAGTATAATTCACAGTGCCACTGTATTATAAATCCATTTAATAAGTCAACAGAAGTTAAATTTTAGTGAAAAAAACAACTAATTAAAAATAATTATAAGATTTGATTAAAGTTAAAACAAAGAAAGTGGTAATTACTGAATAAAGAAAACAAGAACAAGAAAAAATAGCAATAAGAAAACAAACTGAGATTGCTGGAAAGGAATTCTTGGGTGGACATATTGCTTTATATGGGATATGAGAGAAGAAAAAAAAGAAAAACATATCTGCCAAGAGTTAACATACACATCAAAGGTATTGTGTAATTGATAAAATAGAGACATTAAAATTTGTGGGAAATTTCTCTTTTGCCTGCACTAAGTCTGAGATTATTTTTATTTTCAAAAAATATGCATGTTAAAATTATTTTTAATATTAATTTAAACACCACTATAATAATAAATTTCTGTTTAATGAAAATTAAAAAAATGTGCTAAATCAACCAAAGAGTACCAGCTAAAGCTTGAATGATATAGCTCTTTCCAACTATGAAAAATGTCTATAATAAGTTTAGCAATAATGAAGATGTAAGATATAGCCTTCCTTAGCTACTGAAAAACACTTTTGTCTGCCTATCAAAAAAGAAAATTCTTGATACTAAAAGGAATTAACTTGAATCAACCCACTAATGTGCAATTAATCTTAAATAACATCAAAGATAAAACTGATTAAACAATTTTTAAGTTATTGATGAAGATACAATGGTAAATCTATAATAGTAAGTATACAAGAGTTATAAAAAAAACCATAGTAAAATATTTTAAATTTGTATATCTATAAATAAGAGATCTCAACTATTTAACATTTTTATTTAAAATATTATATATATGTGTGTAATCATTGGCTTAAATTTATTTTGTATATATATGAATACTACCATGATAAATAGATATAATTTATGTAAATAGTTATTAATATTTAATCATTTTCAAATCCAGCTATCTAACTTAAATAGCCATATGGGACTGAAGTAGATTCAAATACACCATAGCTTTATATATGGTATATCTGAATTTAATTCAGTCCCATATGGCTATTTAAGTTAGTTAGCTGAATTTGAAGACATAGATGTTTGAAATTTTCAGATTTTCTACTTATTAGTTAAGTATTAGTTAAATGCTATACTTGACTTAAAATTTTTAAATCTAGTGTCTGAATATCCTAGCATTTCACTAAGGAGAGCCATCAACTTGAAATCAGTTTGGGGGTAGGGATAATTCTAGATAGAGATTATAAATGCTTTCTCTTCTGGCATTTATTTGGAATAGCTTATTTAGAGCTATTATCACACTCATTATATTACATTTGTAGTACAAGCACATTAAGTTAAGTCATGTGATATATGGCTCAATTTTCTTATATATATATATATATATGAGTCACCAGCAGTCATTAAAAGCACAACCTGATTGTCACTATGTAAATGTTGCAGCCAAGGTGTGGTTAAATATGTATGATGTATGATCTGTTAGTATATAAAACATAATATATATTTATGCTACAGAATACAAATTAAATATATTAAACAGAATAAGACATGATAGTGACACTAAATACGTAGATAAAAATAAAATAATTATTAATTAATTAGGAAAATAAAGAAGGATATAATAACAATCAAATTGGAGAAAACTATTTAGTGAGCTGATAGAAAAAAAGAAAAATGAATAATGATAAGGGAAAAAAAAAATTGGAAATGAAGCCCAATCTCCATAACAATAAAAGATATTATCAATCAGACCAGAAGACTAAGAGAGAGAAAATTTAAGAGTATAAGTCCAACAAAGTAATAACACTCAGGTAATATAATGATTGTTTTTGGAGCAGGAGTGGCACTTTTAAACACACACATATATTCTAACTAATGCATAAATTACCCAAAGTTAAACTTACTAAAATTTGTAATCAGATCTTCAATTATTAAAAGAGTTGGTATTTCATTATAATATGGAGAAATATAATCATAGATGACTCCTATTTTGTACTATCAAGTATATATATATATATATTGTAACTGAAAAGTCTGGTTAGGTCACAACAAAAAAATTATTGATATAATATGAAATTGTTATGATCCAATCTGGTTGTGCCCAGGGTACACCACGAATATCTATCATAGCAGTATGTGGGAGTACATTAAATTACTTAAGACAAATTATAGTTTTGTAACTTGTATTATCCCCCAAAATCTTAAGCTACAATTTCACTGCATGAGACCGTATGGCCAACCATAGACAAGATAGCATAAATTGTGGAACTATTAAAGATTATGAATTTTAGGATGACGTATATGATTTTGGTACAAATGCTAGTCTAGGTATGAGCTTTGCAATAATAATAAGCATGGAAAACTTGGATTCTTTTCTTATAAACTTAAATTAATAATTTAATAAATAGCAGTGAGACTCTTGTTATGTTTGATGAATTACAATTATAAATTAAGAAAAAAATTCAATCATAGCATTATCTAGTAAATCTGTTTATAAGTTTATAAAACCAATCAATTTTATATCATGTACTAGAATCAACAAAGCAAAGCTAAAGTGATGGAAAAGGCAAATGGGATTTTATTGTACCCCACACATCATAAACTACCCGAGAACAAGAGCATTCAAATATTTTCCCAAAATATTGCTAAGACTCTTATGTCATATTGACAACAGTATGTACTCCAATGTATGCTCTTTTCAAGATATAGGATTTCTGGTTTTATGAATGACAAATAGCAATGGCACAGTAAGTTTAATTATAAATTAATATTTATTTACAATTTATCATTAACGAATTATCGATATATGATGTTTTAATATAATAAATAAATACATAAATAAATAAATAGAATACCATTTCATTTGTGTAGTTCAATAGATATATCATAGGCACGGTTTTATAATCAGCCTAATCATAAAATTTTGGTATAACTTGATTTAATTTCCGTCTTGAGGGAAAATACTGGAATTCAATATCAAATCATAAAATACCCAATGTGTCAGTTCCAGAACCAATGAGCCTATACTGTAAACTTATAATAATTTTTAATAAATAATATTATATTTGCAAGAAATAGCCATAATGCAATATTAAACTAAAGTGAAAATTCAAACTGCAGTTCAGTTAAAATATTAATTAACAAACATGTAATACATTATGGGAATAATTTAGATAAGATGCCCTGCTACACATTATGACTGAACTCACAGGTTATACCTATGGATGAAAAAGCTGATTTTAGCAACATAGCCAAAAACTTTGCCCAAACTTACATTTATAAAGTAAAATGATACCCTTGTGGATTCATACATCTACACATAGGAATAATACAACACTGAATGCTCTGTGGGTTTATACACTATCATCAAGCAACAAGTATAATTACACAAAATTCCATGGATTAGTCACCAGTGCAGGAATGGGTGTAAAATACAGAAAATGGCAAGTAATTATTCTGTGGATTAGTCACAAACTAGTGCCTATAACATTATAAAGCAAGATAAAAATTTACTTTATATCCAAAGTGCAAAATTATCCTCCTCAATTAAACACCAGCAATTTAGCAGATGTGAATACAGACATCATAAAAAGTGTTTTGATAATAAGAACAACTAATATAATGATTTATTCTGCTTAAAATATAAACATAGTAATAATGTAATACAGGTGACACAAGTATAGGAACAGAACCCTGGAAAGACTCATAGGACAATTCATGAAATGCTGACACACACCATAAATTTATCAGTAATTCTCAAGCTTCTTGCAAGCACTATTCCCTCAAACAAATATTCTATTCAACCCCATGAATTTAATTTAAGCATAGTAAAAGTACAAAATCATGAACCTCACATAAAGGTTCATATGACAATAAAATCAAAATAAATTCATTCTTACACATTTGGAATATAAATATTACCCATGAAATAAATATAACATGTCTTGAACAATAAATATGCATCACATAAAATAATAATTTTATATTATAGCTGAATTTCAGAGATGTGATTACATTCATTTGTTTTAATTATTATGAGAACTTTTAAATTAATGAATTTTACATGGGCTCTATGAATATGAGATAATTTCAAAAGCATGACGTGTAGAGTTTAAATGAAAATGTTCTTTATAAATTATTAAACTCTACATTTTTACCTAGCATTGTTCCAAATTTATGATATCCAGGTTATGTTAATTTATCTATCCACATTAAAATCTAGGAATAATAATCAGAGCAAAATAATTTAATAATTCAACATCCGCAGATAGAAATCAGAAAGTAGTTTTAGTTAATTGTTTAAAGCTGTTATCATTATTCAAGTAATAAACAAATTAAATAGTAAATACATTACTGACAGCATATCTTCAGATAGGATAGTCAATTCTTTTTTATTTAGTTACCGATACACAGAGACATTAAAGTAGCATTTTGGTAAAACTTAAAATTTTAATTTCATTTTAAACCTTTTTTAAAAAGTAAAGTTTTCATGTCCGGAAACATCTGCAACTAAAATATTTATTTAATGTTGCCAATTTGCGTGCAATAAAATATTCCAAACATACTGAACTTCTGATATTAATTCTACTTTAAAAGTTAAACATTCCGACATATTTTAAATGTAGATATTGAGAAAATTATTAGCGATTTGATTCACCAGTTGGCAAACTTGAACAGACACTTTTAAATTCAGCCACTCATACTGTTATTAAATATCACAATTTTGTATTTTGATTTATATGAGAATTCTTGCTTAATACGTTTGCTTATCAATTATTTTTAAAATATTCATAACATGTTTTGCTTACATGTTATTTTATACCATTTTGTCTCTTAATAATCATATGAACGCTCTCTTACACTGAAAAACAAACGTGTTTATCATATTTTATTTAATGATTAAAATTAATTAAATAAATGACTTTTGAATTATGAAAATAATTTCAAGGATTATTTTGAATAGTAAAGATTGTTATTATTTTCAATCATACTTTATTAAACTTGATGTATGCTGTTGAGTTAGTACAGGTTAAACATATTTGACCTAAATCAGTCGATGGAAAAGAGCAATTTCAAATACATTAAAATAATAACATATATATTAAAATAATATATATATATATTAAAGTCAGATTGTGGAAAAGATTCATGAATATATAGTTTAACTTAAATATTCAGAAAATCCTAATACTAGATGATGGGCCAGTTATAAATTATAACTCCAAACCAATATACCCTAGCTAAAAAAAATGGTGATGAATATAATAAAACTTCACTTTATAACACACTTGAAAAATTATAATCTTGGAAATAACTTAAGAATCTGCTCCTAAGCAAAAACAGGGAACTATTCCAGTACTATCTCCATCGAGGACTGACTAACCCAACAAATCAATCCATTACAAAAATAATGGTCAATCGCCCATTTAACTAATATCACAGATAAAGTCCATTAAGTCTCATATAAAAGGAGCAGGACAGATATTTTTAAACACACAGAATACTTAATCAATCTATAAGCTATCCAAAGGGAAACTTATCCACATTGATGGATAAATCTTCAAGCGCTAGAAGAGTTATCTCTTCATATTAAGAAGGTATATAAGAGTAGGTATCTCCAATCTAACATCATCAGGTATAAACACCAAAGATATAAGGGAAGAATGAGGAATTAAAGATATTGCTGCTATTTTTAATTTCTTTTTACTGGGGGAGAGATATGTAAGATGTGATCATACATACCACCAAGAATCATTAAATACCTATCTATTTCAACACCAATATTCACTATAACAACCTTCTCTACATATAATGCATCACAAATTATAGGTATAAATAGAATACAACCCAAATAAAATGTATTCCCAAAAAATAAAAATGTTTACAAGCATTTGACATGAGAAAATTACTTAATTGTTGATATACTTAAAAATAAACCAATGGATGATAAAAACACAACCCAAACTAGTCATTTAAAACAAATATTTATTATAAAACCTTTCATAAATTATTGTTGATATATAGATATTATAACAATAGAAAAAAAAATCAAATTTAGACGCAAGCAATAAAATCACAAAAACGTAAAGGAACGAAATAATAAATAAAATGTTATTGTTATTAATCGACCACACAAATATATAAATTGTTACACATAACATAAATAATCAATTCCATACATGACATCAAACTCACTATTTTAAAAGAGTCGATTCAACACTTAAAAAGAACAACCTCGTTTTGGTGATCAGCAGTACATATATACAAACAAACTTCCTTTTAAAAGAAGAAATCAAAAATTTGATTGACTAAGTAATAAGTGTATTTTGTGAGCCATGATCAAACTTGTCATTTAAAGATATAAGTTGGCAGCCATTAAAGTAAAACCTCAAACTAAAAGAGTTCATTGACGATGGATAAAAGCCAAAATAATTTAAAATTCAGCTAACTAAGAGATTTTAAATTAGAAATCATAAAAATTGCTTTAAATTTATTCAATACTTCAAAAAGATTTTTAATCTTTAGGTGGAGAATTCTACCAATTCTAACTTGAGATTCCAAAAAGTCCAGATCTATCTGTTCGACAAACTCAAAGACTATCATTAACTACTTAAATAGATACACATGTAGCCATGTGCTGCTAACTATAAATTTACCTGTCTGGAAGAAATTTATCATGTGGATCTGTAACCACCAAAACAAATTCAACTCAAAACAGCATCTATTCATTTATGCTGAAGACACTACCAACTTTACTACTTGGATCTGAAAATATGAACTAAACCAGTCAAAGCATACTATACAAGAAAAAAATTCAGATCACCAACATGCATGTTTCAAGACATTTGAACCCAACCAATTGGATCATGAAGTGTAGATATAAGGACACACATAATCCTTTTAGAACATTTTCTTTTATGGACACTTGATTTATCGTAGGTTGATCTCAAATGATTAATTTTATGTATATGTATTTTTTGTAATTTCTTTCTTTTACCATAGATTAATGGAGATATATATTCTTGATATACTAGAAAGGAAGGGGGGAATATTACTAGCTTAATTTTGAAATTAAATATAGGGTCAGGCATGAATTTGTTTGTGGACAAATTTGATTGTCAGCAGAGTTAGAAATAAGACTTTATATTTCCCAACATTAAACACCAACATTTATACAATTACACTATTATTTGTTTTTGTTTATTGATACTAATCATTTACTTGTTTTTTCAGTATATATGATTACAAACTTCTAATGTGAATGGTTTTTGCTATCATAATAGAAATAAATCAAAATAAAAAATGGTGAGTCCAAACTACTACCATGTTATCTAATATGAATCAATTTGCAAATATGGTGGAAACAAATGATCATGATTTACTAAATTCTAAATTAGCAAGCAAGCATATGTAAATGATAAAAAATTTAATATTTTTCCTATATTGATACTGAATGATTACTCTTTGAGGGAAAAAGTAGGATGTGATTAATAAAAATCAACTATATTGATCAAAGAATAGTCATAGATGTCTAAATGAATTAATTGCTATTGTTACATTTTCTCATTATATAAAATGGTAATAAGTGTGATTACAAATTAAAGAAGGTCATTTCCATTTTTCTTTATCAATTTATCACACACTCGATGCAACAAAAATAATAATATAAATATTCCTTGAAGTAGAATATTGTGTGTATTCTCCCTAAGGTCAAATTCTAGGACAAATGGAATTTATGGATGGTGAAGAATGAGTGTATACACAGATATCTGAGATATATTCATATGCAAGCATATCATGTCCTCAGAGTGAAATCAGGATGGTTATGAGTCTAGAAGTTTAGGAATCCTAGATTTGCTTTCTCATCCACTCTGATAGCCTATCCGGTATACTACTATGCAAGGCAAGGATCCATTCCATTACAATATTTATATAATGTAAAATTATATGTTCATGTATATTTGAATTCATGTATTTGCATTGTGTTTTTTATAGTTTTGAAAAAGATTTCTGAAGTAATTGAAACCATCAATAGTGGGTTATAATTATATGAAGCATTGTAAAAATAATAATAAAAATGATATTAATATTACATGGATTTGGCAATGCAATAAGAAAGATATACTTACTTTATTCTTTGAATTGATACTGACAAAGTTTTATTTAAGTAAAATCTCACACATATCAATTACTAATATAAAGTAATTAAAAATAACTTTAAAAGTAATAGTATGACTGATTTGCATTTAGGCTTTTTGACAATTAACCTCTATATAAAAATGAGGTAAAGAGAGGAAATGATTAATCTTTTTTCTTTAAGTAAAAAAAATGTCTTAAGCTTTGGCTTTAGACTATTTAATTTACTTAATAAATCTATTATATGAGAAAAATTATAGTCATTTTTCTGTAATTTCTGATAAAAACCACTGTTCAGGGTGAAATGTTAAAGTGGCTATGTAGAGAAACAATTATATATCTATACAAGTACGAATTATATAGAAAGTAAAGCAGTTTTTTTAAAAAAATATCATTATAGATATATTAAAAAGAATAGTTGTGTAAAGAAAATATACAGATTTGTGATTTTATAAATGATTAAGCACTGAATTATTTGGAGTTAAAACAATAAATGTGATGAATATATATATATATTATATAGAGTTCGTAAAACACTCTTAACAGGCTTTGAGAATACCCTCAACCCCAGACCAGTTTCTGCATCTAGCGTTGTCAGTGAGGTGTTAAGATATTCATTAGATTAAAAATATATAACATTTGCAAATACGAGTTTTATTAAAATTAGGTCATGTGACATCTGACTTGATTTTATATATATATATTTCTATGCAAATATGTACTTTAATTTTAAATTTTTATCTTTCATAGGAGATATAAGAGTCAATCAGCATATGGGTTTAATAGCAATTCATACATTATGGGTGCGAGAACATAATAGAGTGGCAAATAATCTTGCTAGAGTAAACCACCAATGGAATGATGAAATTATTTTTCAAGAAACTAGGAGAATTGTATGGGCAGAAATTCAACATATTACCTTTAATGAATTTTTACCAACAATATTAGGAGACATAATCATGGCTAAATATGACCTTCACTTACAAAATGTTGGATATTATAATGGCTATCAACCTGATATCAATCCTGGTGCTACAAATGAATTTGCAGTGGTAGCATCCAAATTTATATATAGTTTATTGCAAGTAAGTTTTAAAGTGTTGACAATCTTTACGTCAAGTTTTTATATAGAAACTTGTAATTAAATTTTAGTAAATACAGTAATTAAAAAATTTTGAAAAGTACAAAAAGTTTTGACTATCCTCATAGTCTTTATCAACAAATACTTTGAAAGGTTAACCTTCCCATAATTCCATGATCTTAATGTTTGCTGCCTGCCTATTGATTAAGTCCTGCTTGTATTTATATATTAGCATAGCTTCCTTTATTTTTCTTTTATTATTATTATTCTCAATTTGCAATATTTTTAGACTATTATAATTGAAATTAAAACTATATATACATGATTTAATATAGAAATAAAACAATCTAACTTCTTTTTAAAACTTGATTTTTTATGGCTATAATCATAAAATTAAATTATATTATTTTATACATGATTTATTATGGTTGTAAAAAAACAGAAACTGATATATTATTATTATCTTTACAATTTTCATATTTTGAACCCTTTTTAATAAAAGCAAGTGCTCTTTAGTTCTTTTCCCCAATGTACATTTTGATTTCCCTATATATATATATATATATATATGCTACCACATCTACATATCTATTCAAAATGAGGTTTTATCTTTAGAGTTATTTATTAATTTTTTTAATGTAGGAGGTGCATAAAATGCAATGTTACATATTCTTTATAACTTTTCCTTATGAAATTTGCTTGTTAATTCAAAATATTATGATATTGATATCCAAATTTTCTATTAGTAAAAGAAACAACCTTATTATTAATATTTTTATCGTTATATTTTGTAATAAAATTTTTAATAGTATTATAAATATGATTGCAATTATAGCCAAAATTTAACAATTCATTAGAATACATTTCAATATTTTTGCCTTTATCAGATGAATATTTACAAACGTTATCATTTCTAAATAAGGACTTCAAACCTGTCATTTTATGTGACATTGGTACTCTTGACTTATATGGAATATACACTCTTGTTGCTATTGGTTTAACAGTCATATAGTAATCTAGCTTACATCTATTTCTAGTTATTTTAAAATCAGAAATTTAACCCACCTTAAATTTTCATCCGTTTCAGCTATTTTAAGCCTTTTACATTGTTTAATTTTTTAAACAAATCTTCAGTTGTATTTAGCTTTCTGAAAACAAAAACATCATCAACATATTGATAATATATTGTAATTTTTTTTGATAACATTCCTTTTTCAAAATATTTTCCTCATATGTAGAAATTACAAAATTACATATTTGGGCAACTTTCCTACTTTCATCTGATAACCCCTGCAACATTTCCTGTAGCTCTAAATCATTATTTGCAAAAATAACTACATCATCTGCAAAATCTAAATGACTTAAATAATCTCCATTTACTTTCACTCCTTTAGCTTCCTATTTTAATCCACAAAATACTTCTTGCAGCAGTGTTGTAAAAAGTTTTGAAGAGTCACCCTGTCTTACATCCTTCTCAATGTTGACTTTCCCAGCATCATTTATGTAATTTAATTGTTGCTGTTGCATTTTTATAAATATCCTTCAAAATATGACAATATTTTGGATCTATACCTTGATAATCCAATGTTTTAATTACTGAAGAAATGTTTATAGAATCAAATGCCTTTTCATAATTTACAAATCCAAAGCATAATGGCAATTCTTATTCATTTGTCCTTTTTATAACTTTTCTCAATACCTGGATATGATCTACGGTACTAAAACCACTTTTACCTTGATGATCCAATGCATTAATCACTGAAGAAATATTTATAGAATCAAATGCCTTTTCATAATCTACAAATCCAAAGCATAATGGCAATTCATATTTATTTGTCCTTTATATAACTTCTCTCAATACCTGTATGTGATCTACTGTATTAAAACCACTATTAAATCCAGCTTGTTCTCTTAGTTGGTGGAAATCCAATGTTCTCTGTAGATGAGTTGTAATTATAGATTGGTAAAAATTTTGCATAAAACTGATAAAAGGCTGATAAGTCTGTAATTTCTAATATCTTCTTTATCACTTTTTTTAAATGTTAATATTAATATTGCATTCTTCTAATCATTTAGTACATCTTTATCATTTAGACATTTGGTATATAACTTTGTTATTTTTTTTCTATTTCTTCAGCTGCTTTTTTAATATATCAATTAGAATTCCATCATTACCTGGAGCTTTTCCTTGCTTCATAAATTTAATTGCATGTCTCACTTCTTCGTTTAAAATTCTGTGCAATTCAGAAAATATAATAGATATAGGAGTTACTTGTTCTTTATTACTATATAATTCGTGATAGAAGTCTTCTACCCATTTCATGATATCATCTCTCATTTTAGTAATAATTCCATCTTCTTCTCTTATTGCAGATATAAATTTCATACCAATACCAAAATATTGTTTTACACTTTTGAGACTTTTATTCTCTTCTACAGCTTTTTTTGCTAATTCACTGTTATACTTTCTTATATCATTTTCAACTCTTTTCCATGCCATTTTACAAAATTTGAGGTATTCAGTCCTTTTTAATGCATCATTTTTATATATTTTTTATATTTCTTTTTTTCATAAATTATCTAGACTCGGTAGAAATTTTATTGGTCAGTTGCTGCTTTTTTCTACTATTTATATTTGTTGCAGTTTTTTTAAAGTGTATCAGTTATTTTCTTATTAATTTTATTCAAATCTGAATCATGTTCAAAATCTACTAATACTTAAAATCAATTTGGAAGTTCTAATTTAAATTCATTAGAATGTTTCTGAAGATTAGGAATACTAATAGTAAATATTGCTTTTCTTAATCATTTTTGTTTCTCTAGCTTTGCATTAACATGTATATTACATCTTACTGTTCGATGATCACTTCCTGTGTTAAATTTATTAAGAACATTACAATCTTGAAATATGTATTTTCTGTTAGTCAAAATATAATCCAATTCTGCTGTATTTTCATTTGGATGCTTCCACGTCCATTTCCTTTTAACATTTTTCTCAAAAAAAGAATTCATAATATAAAGTTTTTCTTTTTCTGCAAACTCCATAAGTCTATGTCCTCTCTCATTTCTATTACCATAACCAAAATTATCTACAGCACTCTCATCTTTCATTTGTTTACCAATTCTACATTAAGGTCTCCCATAACAATTTTAAAATATTATTTACTCTGATCAAAAGCCTTTTGTCTATATAAAAATCTTCTACTATTTCATCACTACAAGAACTTGTTGGGGAATAAACCTGAATTATCTGCATTTGGTATCTGCTATTAAGTTGTATAACTAATCTTGCCATTCTGTCCAATCCACCATCAATCTCCACACTCTTGATCTTCCACTTTTTATTTATAATGAATCCTACTCCACTTGTATTTCTAATATGTGTACCTTTATAGTAGAGTACATGTCCACTTTTTAAATGAATTGTCTCTTCATCTTTTCTTCTAGCTTCACAAAGTTCAATAATGTCCCATTTAAAGGCAGTTCTTCTAATTCTTGTAATCTTCCTTCACTTGAAAGTGATCTGCTGTTGTAAGTACCTAAATAAAAAGTCGTC
Source organism: Epiperipatus broadwayi (assembly GCA_028023455.1). NCBI lineage: Eukaryota > Metazoa > Onychophora > Udeonychophora > Euonychophora > Peripatidae > Epiperipatus > Epiperipatus broadwayi. The sequence goes on along the minus strand of JAQFVV010012404.1, from coordinate 16,204,433 downwards.
ATTCTGGGTCCACAATCAGGGGATTCTTATCACCCTCTGCCTTCGTTCACAAACTGCTGCCTTGATTGGTGACTTTACAGCCCATGGGAATAAGGGACAGATAAATAAGACAAAGGAAAAAAAAATTTTTTCTTATTTAATTTCTAACATCATTTTTAATAAAATATAAACTAAGATAACTATTTTTTTCTCTTATTTATATACATTGCAGATAACAACAAAAACTAAATAAACATTACTTCTGTCACTTAGTGGGTTTTTTTTTTTCTGGTTTAAAAGGCATTATTTATTATTATTACAGCTATTTTTTTTATAAAATAAACAAATTTCTTTTTATTATTATTATTATTATTATTATTATTATTATTATTATTATTATTATTATTATTATTATTATTATTATTATTATTATTATTATTATTATTATTATTATTATTATTATTATTATTATTATTATTATTATTATTATTATTTTTAATTAAAATAATTTTTTTTTTCAGAAATGTTATTATTTTAATTTTCTTGAATTTGTTTATTATTATAAAACAAATCAATGGATTTGTTTGATACAATTTTATATTTACTGCTATATTCCATATAAGTACGTTATTTACAAAGTATTTTATCAATTGACTGTTTTAAAATAAAATTAATCTTTATTTTATACAGCTTATGATCTAAATTTATTATAACAATTAATTATATTAATACTTATCAATAAAAATATTTTATATGTAATCCACAAAAAAGTCGAAACAAGATTTAAAAATGTTTTTTTCTGAAGCGAATATACAAAATATAGTTATTTAATAAAGTTATTTTAAATCGTACTTTTACATGTATACTAAATAACAAATGTTTTATTTTTGCAATTAGGACACTTCAGAAAGTTATGATAAAAATTACAAACTTAAGGAAAAACTCTTACTCATGAAACAAATCGAAAAAACTTCAAATTATTATTCTTCTGGAATAATATCGGAATACCTCCGTGGTCTTATTAATCAAAAAGCTCAAAATGTTGATTTATACTTTACCAATCATTTAACAGAACATTTCTATGAAGAAGCAAAAAGCAGTTTTGGTTTAGACTTGGTATCTATTATTATTCAGCAGGGACGAGATCACGGTATCCCAAGCTATAATATGTGGAAGCAATATTGTGGATTTACTCAAGCAAAAAAATTTCAGGATTTGCTGGAAAGCATATCAATGAATACAGTCAAATTATTGGAATCCGTTTATAAGTAAGAACAATATTTGAATTTTTATATTGGTAAAAATAAACAAATAAAATTATTTTTAAAATAAAATGTTATGCTTAATAAAGTTGAAAAATTATCATTTGTCATAAACAAGTATTTAATTATAACTTTGCTTCAGTATCTATTAATGAAAAAAAAACGGTTTTCAGCTAATATATCTATTTTTCACATGCTTTTTTACTATTGTCTTCGTAGCCTATAAAAGTAAATTCCAAGTTCCTTTGATGCAGGGTAAAATTATTTAAAATAATTTTTTATTTTAAAATTTGTCAATAAGAGGCTTTCAAAATTTTCGTACTATACTCATAACTATTATTAGCCACGAGTATGATACAAAACTATTAAAAATCTCCTTTAGGTAAATTTTAAAATTAAAATTATTTGAAAATAATTTTAGTTCGAGTCAAACAAACTTTCAGTTTATTTTCATATTGTTTGGGTGGTTTATATATATATGTTGATATGAAGATTTACACGGGTTCCATATATAAAAGACATATTTTACGGGTTCATCGGTGTTAAAATATTTTAAAAATACTGACGTTTCGACTTGGTAACACAAGTCATCCACTGAGTAATAAAAAGTAGATGACTTTTGTTACCAAATCGAAAAGTCAGTATTTTTAAAATATTTTAACACGGATGAACCCCCAAAATATGTCTTTTATATATATATGATTACATAACATAATTCAATAAAATAATTTAATAACTTGATTAATTTATGTGTTGCATTTTAATATAACTAATTAAAATCGATTCAGCAATATAATTATAATAAATAACTACTCTTAAATGAGCATGGTTATTCTAACTACAAAGGAAAAAATGAAAGAAAAGAATGAGAGAGAAGGAAAGAACTATTTTAGAAATGAGTTGTGTAATGTCTATACAAATCAATCTTTGAATCAGAATTATGTCTTTATTTTTCTATTTAATTGATATTTTATGATGTTGACTTCTAATTTCTTCAGAAGAAAACTTTGCTTTCTAAAATAGTTCAACACCATGTCTAATTGTATTTCTCTAATATATTCTATTCTCCTGCATAACTTTGCAATGGAATCAATTGACGTTTGAATTTTTTTTTTTTGAATTTTTTTTATAATCCTTATAACATAGATAGTTTATGTTCACCATAAAAAACCTTTTTTTTTTTGGAAATCTTGCACTGTTCATTTGCAGTATATGTTTGATCCAATAAAGATGTGATTTTACAATAGTAGACTACAGTAGAACATCCAGTAAAGCATTCTATTGAACATGTAACTGGGTTTTTAAAATTTTATGGATCATTTTTAAATGAAACTTTTTCTAATGTATTTACATTGCTTTTAATAGTGCATTCATGTTTTATATCAATACAGTATCTTAGGTAAAATATCTTTTTCCCATGATGAAATGCTTTATCTTTTAAATTATTTACACCAGTAGCACATCAGAGTCTGTGTTGTACCTCAACATTTAAGTCTATTTTACTATTTATAAAATTACCCAAGTTTTCAATGGTTTACATTCTCCAATTGATAATCAACTGAGCTAAAAGTTGCTGAACATTTTTTCTATTACTGGATGATAAAGAACTTGAGTTGTTTGAACACTAAATAGTAAACATGTCTTTATATATTGCATTAAAAGTATTAAATACATTTTAATGTGATATCATTTTATATTATAAAATCATACTTAGGAATGCAATAAAATCTGCAATAGTTTTACAATTAATAGTATATAGAATTATGTAATCATATGTATTACATATTTACAAAAAAAAAAAAAAAAAAAAAACCAATATTCTCTTTAGTAATGAATTTGATAATTAGAAATAGCATTGTAGTGTTTTAGGATGCTGTTGCATTAAGGGAGAGGTATAAGAGTTAATATTTTTTGTGGAAATTTTTTTATCCCTCGCTCTGAGTAATTCTAATTTAATCCAGAAAGTGTTTCATTGATTTCCATACATTATACATGTATTCAAATATTACATATTCAGACTGTAATCTGCCCATCCCTCTCCTGTGTATTTAAAGAGACATATTAAGGCCCTACATATGAAGTCCCTATATTTGAAGAGTCAGATTGACTTAAAGTCAACATGGGTATGACAACAATATTGGCATTAACAAGAACTTTGCTCAAGCATTCCATCAGAGAGAATTGAAGTCTATCCATTAAAGATTGAATATTTGCTATCTGAATATAAACTGAGCACTGATTCTATATGTGTATGAAAGATGATGATCTGTACCAACTGATTGGTGCTGGTTCAGCACAAAATACATATATTAGAAATCATTTATCTTTTTTTCATGATGTGATCATATGTATAAGTTATATAAGGAGTGGATAATTGAAAGGAGTTTATAAGCCTGTGTTCAAATTCCCTTTAATTAGAATCATTATGATATTTAAAAAATGCATATTGTGTGCCAAAATGCATATAGAACAAATATCAATGCTCTAAGTTTGGAGAATACTCCTTTTGAAAAAAATTTAAATAAAGTTTTAATGTCGCAATTATGTGTTTGAAATAGTCTTAGAATTGCTCAATTTATATTTTCTAAAGATTGACATTCAAAAAAATAAGTGAAATTGAATTTCTGGGTCTTTATGACAGAGCACACATTGAGAATCAACATTTGCACAGAATCTTTTATACTTATAAAAATATAATGTTAGTAAGAATTGTAAATTTAATTTTAATCAAAAAAAATCAAAATATTTTGGTTCAAGTGACCAATGTTTGAATTTTGTCAACTGCTTATTATTTATATTCTGCATAGGTTTGTCAAGATTATTTGAAGATGATTATATTAAAGTGTAAACATGAGTTTAACCCTAGATGGCGTATATTCTTCAGCAACACTGTAAATCGAGTGAGAAAATAAACCAAATAATAATTAGATTTCTGGAAGTTGGAGTTGTTAAAACAACTCAAGGCAGCGGGTAAGTGAGTTTAAAATTACTTAATAAACATGGAGGGCAAAAAACCTGAATCTGCTATTGGCAAGCATAATTCTAAAACCATAAATAGTCCTATTAAAACCGATTATGATGAAAAAAGACACAATGACACAAATTTCAATGCAAGCACAGATGATTTTAAAAGCCCAAATAATGATCAAATTACACATAATACACCAAATTTTAACCTTATCAATACCTTAAAAAATAACTCTGGTCAAATAGCAATGAAAACAGAGTTCAAAAAAGCAAATTTCAACCTTGAAAGTATCGTAAATAGTGAATTTGAGCATCGTAAATAGTGAAATTGAGTATTGGAAATTTATTAAATAATTATGAGGGACAATACACATGGTCCAGAAATAATATATTTCACACAATAGATTATATATTGGTAGAGAAAGAGGGAATAAATAAAATACGGAAAATTAAGGTATTTGATAATGAAGAAAAAGTATGCACTAGTGATCATAATTTCATTGTAATTGAAATGGTTAGTAATGTGATGGAGAATAGAAATAAAAGTAAAAATAATAGTGAAAGATGTGGATGGAGAGTGAATGATAAAAATAAGTTGAAAGAGTATAAAATACAAGTTGAAGAAATAATGGAAGAGTGGGTTGGGGATGAGTATAAGGATTGGTGTAAGGAAGTAGAAAAAGTTGCAAATAGGGTTTTAGGTGAGAATATTGAAAAGAATAAAAGTAATAAAAAAATTGAAATTAGTAAAAGTGTAAAAGAAAGGAAAGAAGCATGTAGAGAATATAGTGTGCTATTAAGAATAAGGAAAGTGAAAAAGATATTAATGCTAAATGGAAAAAGTACTTAGAAAAGAAGAAGTTGGCTAAAATAGATATTTATAGAGAGAGAATAAAATTGAATAGTAAATTGTTTGAGGATATTAATAAAAGTGGAAGAGATAGAAGTAAAAAATTTTGGAATTATATTAAAAGGAGAAATGTAGGGGAGAGAGAGTTAGTATTACTAGATGATGAGGGAACTGAGTGTAGTTCTAGAGAAGATTTAGAGAGAATCTTAAATAGTTATATAATGAATATAGAAAATATCTTAGATGTGAATGATAGAATGTTAGAAAATATGAAAGAATATAGTAATGGAAATATTAGCTTTTCAGAAAATGAACTAAATGAGGTAGAGAAGAAATTGAAAAGTGGGAAGGCAAGAGGTTTAGATGGATGGGCAGCAGAGATTGTAATGAATTTAGGATATAGGGCAAAAGTAAAGTTATTATCCTGTTTTAATAAAATAGCACAGAGTAGAGTTTTCCCAAGTAGATGGAGTAATACAAGAGTAAGGTTATTATTTAAATGAAAGGGTAAGGATCATAGAAAGTTGAATAATTATAGACCGATAGCAGTAACATCAGTTTTATATAAAGTTTTCTCGTATATGGTGGCTAGTAAAGTTGTAAAATGGATGGAAGGGAATAATGTAGTGGGTGAAATGCAAGGAGGTTTTAGATTAGATAGGCGTATAGGAGATAGTTTATTTGTAGTTACACAACTTATGGATATGAGTAGGAATGCAGATAAACAGTTATATATATGAGTTTTATAGATATAGAGAAGGCATATGATAGAGTAAATAGAAATAGATTATGGATAAGTTTAGCAAATTTGGGAATGGATGAAGCTTTAATAGATATTATTTAAGAAATTATATGAAAATAATTATTATATATATCAATTAGAGAATATAGAATCAATTAAAATTAAAAATGGTGTGGGACTAAGGCAAGGATGCCCTATGTCATCTATTTTGTTTGTGTTGTATTTGAGTGAAATGGAAAGAGCAATAGAAAGATTAGGAAGAGGGATAGAGATACCATTAATAGGTAGTAAGGGAGTATATATTTTGTCAGGTCTTTTTTTTGTGGATGATATATTTTTGTGTGCAGAAAAAAGAGAAGATATGGAAGTTATATTGAGGACATGTGCAAGGGTGGGTAAAGAGATGGGGATTAAATTTAGTGAAGAAAAATCAAATATAATGATGGTTAATACTGAGGAAAGAGAAGATGTAGAATTTTTATTGGGAGATATTAAGTTAAATGTGGTGAATAGATATAGTTATTTGGGAATTATTTTAAGTAATCAGAAAAATTATTTGGATGAATGGGAGAAAAAATTGATAAATGAAGCAAAGAAAAGAGAGGGATTGATAAAAAAAATTAACAGTATTTTCATATAATAAATATGATGTAGCTAGAATTATATGGAAAGGAGTTGCAGTAGCAGGGTTAACATATGGTAATGATGCATTATATGTTAGTAAAAAGATATTAGATTATTTAGAAAAAGCTCAAAGGGAAGTAGGAAGACATGCATTGGATGCAGAAGTATGGACAGCAAGGGAGGCAATTCAAGGAGAAATGGGATGGTCAAGTTTTCATATGAGAGATGCAAAAAGTAAAATGAAAATGTTTGGTAGATTGCAGTTTATGGATAATAAAATAATAGCTAAAATAGTATTTAATTGGGTTATGAGTAAAGGGCAGGTAACAAGATGGGTGAGAAAGGTAATATGGTATGCAAAAGATTTGGATAAAGAATTTATATCAGTATATTTGTATAAAAGATGGGATGATTGTGTTAAGAGGATTATTGAGTGTTATAGTAGTAAGGAATGGGATAAAAGAATAAATTTATTAATAAAGTTTAGGGAGTTAGAGAGATGGAGAAATAGTATGGAGAGTAAAAAGAGTTTAAATATATATAGAAATAAACAGAATATTAGGTGTGAGTTAATATATGATAATAGTAAGGAAAGTAGTTTATTGTTTAAGGCTCGAACGGGATCTTTAGCTACAAAAGAATATACATGTAAATGGAAAAATATGGGTGATTTATTTTGTAAATTATGTAAGGAAGGAATTGAAAATATTAGGCATTTGTTAATTGAATGTAAATGTTTGAAAACAGAAAGGGTACATATAATGAAGTTGTGGAAAAATAAATATGAAAGTGATTATACAGAAAGTGAATTATTGGTTTTTATGCTGGGTTTGGGAAAAGATAAGGGGGATTTAGATATAAAGGTTATAGAGTTGACAAAAATTATGTTGTGGAAATGGGATAGAGCAGATTATGGGTAAATTTAGAGTGGGAAATGTAAAAGAAAGTGGCTAACAGGTTTATCTGGGCATAATTGCTGAGATATTCTCAACTTCGTTTAAGAAGAAGCCATAATACATAACATCACATCACATCACAAATTAATTCATAAAAAATCTAATATTAGTTCTAGAGCTTTGGAACCAAAAGAATTAGATTCAGAACCAAAAAAACTTAATTATCAATGGAAAAAGTTTGTCCTAGAAGCGTCAGATCACAGAGACATTAATTCTCAAAGTTTAACCAATAATTATTTCACAAAATCGCAAGAGGGCACAAACCAAGAAAATAATGATAACTATGTACACGTTAACCACGGACATTCCCCAAACAAAATTAAAAACAAATATTAACATATAACAACAAATATTAACATATAACAACAGATCCACTTCTCTTAGACAATAACCCAACTAAACCAATAAGTTCAAATACTAAAACAAATTCCAACAGCAATTTTAACACCGATTCTGCTACAAATCAAACGTTAAACAAAACCGCTACAAAGCAGTCACATTGTAGCGATCCACTAAATAATAAAAATTGGAAAACTACAGATCCCAAACAAACAAAAACGGATCATACAGAACAATTTCAGAATGAAAATAAAAAACTTACCAAAATCAAATAAATCTTATGCAGAAACACTTTATCATACATCATTTTCCTCTTCCCAAAATGAACTAAACCCTAATTCAGACAACAGCCCATTACTAAGCATTATTAATCTAGATGCAGAAGAAGACATCCAAACTATAAATAATTTTAGAAACACAAACCCAATACAGGATAATGAACAAACCTATCAAGACATACAAACTAAATTTAACAATTCTGTTCCAGATAAATTAATGAAATCTTTTATAAACTACACTAATGATAAAACACTCATCCTAAAAACACTCATCCTAACAACAATGGACACAAATGGCAATCTCTTCAAATTCCCACTTGAGAATTTTATAAATATGGTAACAGAAAAAAACATAGCAACAAGCATTAACAGAATTTTCACACACCCCAATGACAGAATTCAAAACATGGGGAGGAAAAAACTCTTTCAAAAATAACATCAGAGTTCTTAATGACAAATATTTAATAAAATTGATAACAACAGACCTACCACATTACACGGCATCATAAAGAACTGTATTATGAATTTCAGTCACATTGAACTACAGTCCATACTTGAGAAATATGGCAAAATTGGGAAATTTGAATACTTAAATAACCTCATTCCAACTAACACAGCCACATTCACCATCACCCTGAAGAATGGAGTCAGCTCCACAGACATTCCTACTGAGGTTCATGCTTGTGGATCCCCAATGGTAATATCACTCTGTGGCATTCCACCACAGTGCTTTCACTGCCTTGAATGCTCTCACCTAATCAAGGACTGTCCAGCAAGGATCTGCAAAAACTGCAGATCCAAGAAAAACAAGATTCACAAATGTTTCAAAAAATCCACAGAATCAAACACAACAACAACAAAGGTGATCACTGAAAACCTAATCCAACTTGAACCCATGCAGACAGAAAACACAAAACCAAATAGATCTGAACAAAATCCAGAAACAACTCAATCATTAGACATAAATAGAAGAACTCAAACCAGTGCAACCTATAACAACACTTTAAGTCCAACTATCATGCATTGTCCACAACAACACAAGTCAATGGATATAATACTACCAGTCACCAAAACAAGGATCACACCACTCAATCTCACCAGTGACCCTCTCATACCCAACCCCTCAACCCTAATAAAATCAAACACTTACAACCTTGATATACTAAACACTCCAAATCAGCAAGGGCAAACTAATAATGATGGAAATATCACAACTCTAACAAACAACAATAACAATTCCAATGAAGAAAGTGCCACAGATTCTGATGACACAATAATCTATCAACAAAACACATCTTGCACAAACTCAAACAATGTTCTGCAACATCCAATCCGGGATAAAAGCCAAAAGAGAAAACGTAATAAGAAAAAACACAACCTCTCCAGCAGTCCAAGCTCAGATGAAGACACATACATCAACCCAAAAAATACAAAACCTATCCTACCCATTGACCCTTCTCCATCCAAAGATAACAATAATAAGAGAAGGAAAGAAAGCATATCATCACCTGAAAAGAAAGGACAGTCTATCTATGAATCAGAGCTCATACAAAATGACACATACTCCACAAAAGATGGAAAATCCCACATCAACTTACCTAGTAGCCAAGAAAAAGTCACACTTCTTGAATACACCTACACAAACAAATCAAATGATTTCATAGCAGATTGGTCCTCACCACTCTGAGAACAATAACATCCACAAACAAAATAAGTAATGCACAGTACACTTGTACAATGCTCCAAAGATAATACAACAATTATGTCAATCAAAATAGTAAGCATTAATGTGAGAGGCCTTAACTCTCCCGAATGCATACATGCCATCAGGCAATGGATAAACTCCAACTCTCCTCACATATTCCTGATGGCAGAAACAAAATACCATGTAAACTCAAGCTACACAATTACTAAAGGGCTTGAAAACTATGGCTTTCTAAAATTCTCCACAGCTCTCACAGCCTCTGGAGGGATAGGTATTATTATCAATAGAAAATCACCACCAAATGACTTTAATATCCTGTATCTTGATAATAACATAATGATAATCAAAGTTAACTATAACAATTTTATTTTAAACATTGTATTCATTTATACCCAAAACTCAACCACCAACTACCACTACATAGTACAGATGATCAACATGGTTGGTCCTACACTCTAACTCAGCCCCTATTCTGCTGCTCAGTGACTTTAATATCAGTTACACCAACTTCAATAACAAATACCTACACCTAATTAACAAAACACTCATGTGCAGGGAGGGATTTCTACCTCCAGGATCTTTCTCCTTCTATACTCAGAATACCAGAACTATGATAGATCTGTTCTACTACTCTCCCGAGCTACATTTTCAAATTGAAGCAAAGTTACAAATCACATCCTTCTCAGATCACCTTGCACAACTCATCGATATCACACCAGATAAGACTCTATATACTGGAGAATCCAGCCCACAAACAATACGTATGATCACATGCACAACAGCAACAGAAGCTATCATCTCTGAAGCCTACATTTACTTCCACAAAATAAACATCTTAATAACTCCCACAGAGGTTGCTTGGTTTTTATTCATTGAGATCCTGCAATCTCTAATTAGCAATTACACTCGGAAAGTCAAAGGTCCAGTAAGATTGCTGAAGGATTTAATGGAAATAAACACCAAACTCAGTGAAATCCCAAGTAATACATCAAACATCAAAAACATAATAGCACTCAAACTACAATACAAAAGTAAACAAATAAAACTTGCCAAATACCTCTCCATCAAAAGAGCTAAGCTATACCTGGAGTCTCAGCACTGTTGGACTCGAGGATACATTTGCTGGGCTCTTGGAACCACAAAAAACAAAAATGTACCAAACATGATCACTCACAAAGGTCAATCCTGGATTGGACTGCAAATGATAGAGGGAATCAAACAACACTTCCAAGACTCCCTACAAGCTGAGCCAGAACCACCAACAACCACCTGGAATGAATCTGAACCTGCAGACCCTCACAATATCACACACAAAATAATACACAACAAATTAGCATCACTTCCATACAGAATACATCCAGGCATTCATGGCATTCCTCGTTTTCTCATCTCCCATCTTAGCCAGTTCTCTATTCCAATAATAGCACAAATGATTGACTATCTGGCCGAGGGTAGGAAAAACATTCCAAACCTCTACCCTATAGCCATGGTTCCCTTCCTCAAAAAGAACAAACCTCCAACAGAACTTTCAAGTCTTCTACCAATTTCAATGACCCCCCTCATGATAAAAATCATACAGTCCATTATAAAAGACTCAATCCAAAATGCATACTAAAACACCTTTCCAATGCATAATATGCAAAAAAAGGTTCATCCACCATCCTAGCTATGGCCCAAGTTAAAACCCTTGTAAACTACCTTAGGACTCACAAAAAGACAAAACCAATTGCCATACAACTTGATATAGCCGCAGCTTTTGATTCTGTCAGGACCAATATTCTTCTCAAAACACCAGCAGAATACTCTGTACCTAATCTCTTCCTACAAATCATTGACAACCTGCTCAGTAACTGCCAAATAATGATATCTCCAAATGGGAACACTTCCAGTTGCTTCAAACCTACACTCTCCATCCCACAGGGCTCTCCCCTCAGTGCTCTCCTATTTGCAGCATACATTAACCCTCTCCTTGTTGACTTCCAAAGGCAGGCAATTGCCTGGTGTCTATGTGCCCTGTCTAAAGAAAGAAATAGAAGTACTGGTATACATGGATGATATACTCATAATATTACCTTCGCACAAATACCTTCCTCTCCTCTACCAAATACTAACCAAATACACTTCTCAATATAAACTTACCTTTAACCTCCAAAAATCAGTGACATGGAAAATTGCAACTGGAAAAAGAATCAACAGCACCTTTCTGGGTGAGCCACAAAACTTCCTTGGAATACCATTTTATAAACCCCCAGCCACCATCACCTCACTAATTCAAAATGACATATTAAATTCAGCTAATTAAATAAAACATCTCTCTCCAAAATATACCTTTCACTGCATGGAAAGGTAACCATATTAAACAAAGTCCTTTTTTATAAAATCAACTATTACTTACCAATTGTTAAATTAACAAAAAAATTTGAAAACAAACTTAACTCAATGTGCTCTAAAATTTTTGGGGGTGGCAAGACAGTCGCCATTAGCATTGGAGGGATGCGCAATCCATCTAGGCTCAATGGATTGTCCCTCCATGCAGTCTCAACTTTCACCCTGCAAAAAAATTCATAATCTCATCCACAAACTCTCATTAACTTTCAACAATCTAGAATTTGCACCAACAATCTCCCCCACAGATCGACCACCACCACATAAACAGGACTGGATCCTATCCCTCTCAGCCTACTACTCCAACCTAACTAAAAGAAATCCACCCTCATACAATTCAAAAATAACTTATTGGGAAGCCTATAGCCTACAACACCCACACAGCCAAGTACAGGATTGCAGGCTTAAAATAACAAATAAAAAAAATCATCTCCCAATTTAGGCTCTGGAGCCTGGAAGCCAAATATCTTGACTTTGTGATAAAGTTAAACCTTAACACACTTCCCACTAGATCATTTCTAGTATACAGAAGAAGCCATGGCAACCTGGATCCCCAATGTCAGCTCTGTCAGTGAGAGGAGGAAACAATTGACCATATCATTAACATATGTCCTAAGTACAACTGCATCAGACAGTTAATTCACTCTAACTCTAAAATAAACTACAACATGATCACCTCTATTCAAAGATGCCAGACAGTTAATTCACTCTAACTCTAAAATAAACTACAACATGATCACCTCTATTCAAAGATGCCTAGGCACAAAAATGTATGCTTGGATCCGACTGGCCATTTTCCTCACATTCTCATTATGGCTGGTACGCTGTCAACTATCCATTGAGGATTAAAGTTAAAACCCAGATCTCACCTTCATTGACACCATTACCAAAATAAAGAAAAGAGATCAAATGCTTGCCTCCAACAGCACCTTTGATGACACTTGGAAACTCTTTGAGATTCCAATACTGCAGCAATAGTATAAGTGACAACTCAACCACATGTAACAACACAATAGCCCTAAATGACTACAAGATATAAATCATAGCATATGCACAACCTGTGCTATATTAGGCAAACATCACCCACAAAAAGAGAACTTTATAAACATTGAGATGGTCCCAACTGTGGCACATGAACAACCTAAATGTTTCACAGATCAAAGTTCCAATATAAACTTTAGTTCCAATACAAACTATTACACTTGATTGTAACTTGTAAATCATATTAAATTTGTTAAATAAATTTCTTTTTAGAAAAAAAAAAGTGTAAACATTCCAAAAGTGGTGTTTGTCTTCAGGTCGACAAAACATTAAGTTATCAATGGCTAGTAGTGAGCAAAGGAGTGATTTTAATTAAATAACTACTCATAGATGGTGGTTTTTTCTGTTGGAGTAATCTTGAATATGATTTCCAAATTTGTAAAAGAGTTTTTACATGAAGATATTAGATTTGTAATTTTGTAAATGTAAAAGACATGTATTGAGTGAAGACCTAAACCATTTTGTAATAATGGTTTTTGTAATTATTTAATTGAAATACAGGCTATTTTCCCCAAGATTAATTTCCTATACATGGTATACATGTAAGATGAAAAAGATTTTGTATAAATAATTATGGGTGAACAGTAGTAGATTAAATAGTGATGATTTTGTATATAGAGACAAATATGATTTTCCAAGAGAATTCATCAAGTGCTCAATTTTTCCTTTAAACTTTTCTTGTATTGTTGATCTCATTCTTGAATTACTTAGATCAAAGAGAAAACCTAAAATGTTATTAGGTATACCTTCAAAGGATTCATTATATATTTTCCTGTATTAAATGCATTTTGTAAAATGTCTTTTGAAATGAAAAAAAATCCAAAAAGTTTTTGTTTTTACTTTTAATCAATACAAATTAAAAACTCCACTATCAAACATATATCATATCTTGATTCCTGTATACATTGCCTACAAACAATTCCAAAGACATTTGTCATAAAAATTGGGAAAATGTTGGAGCAAGAACACATTCTTGTTTAATGCTATGTGCTGGGAATGATGTTGATTAATTCCCATTAAAGACTGTTACAACTTGCTCCATCAGACAATTATACATTCATAAATGTACATATAATGTTTTGTTGTTGTTGTTTTGTGCTTTGTGTATGTTCTGTTTAAAGAATCAAAATAGAGAATTCAAAGATATAGAGATATATCTGTATAATTATATACATATACACTCACATATAATGGTTATAAATTATTTAAAGTATCATTAGTCTATTACTCAGAATTTTATTTTTTGTCTGATTTGCAGAAAACAAGAAAAAAGATATACTTTTCTGTTTATTATAATCAGTCATTGATTAAAAACTACATTTTGTAATTTTTTGTACATATTAGATAGAAATGGAATTTAATTTAAAAACTGGAAGATAAAAATTAAAGAATATTTACTTACCTAAATTTTTTTATTTTGTTATTCACAAAAAAACAGCAAGTATGGATTAGATAATTTACTTTCTGCAACATTTTAACATTCTGTAACATTTTTTGTTGTTGTTTTGCAACTTTTTGTTATTAATTAATTTAAAAATTATTTTATGGCAATTAAATTGATAAACAAAGTACACCAGATGGGATTCTTGAATATTCTTTTTCATGTGACAATAAAAGAGAGATTAGTTGCATATTGTGAATAATAATCTTTCTTGTTGTAAAGAGATGAATAATAGACTTTTTTGTTGCAATGAAAGGAAGAATAATTATTCTTGTTATTGAAAGGGGGTTTAATTGGAGGGAAGCTGTCAATGGCTTTTATAAAAAGATTTTAGGTAAGACCAGAATGATTTTTTTATGGAGAAAATGGCAAATCATGTTTAAAAAAGTTATCCATGATTTTTAAAAGAAATTTAAGTAAAAACAGTTTGTGTTGAAGTCATTATAATGAAACTTAGATTGCAAGGTTAAACAGAGGTAGTGACCAATCTAAAGCAAAAAAAACTATTATTACTTGGAGCTTGAAATATTTCATGATTACAATCAATCAGATAAATAAGTGGATAAAAAAAGCAATATGGCAAAAGATGTGCAATAGTAAACTGGCCTTTTCTCTTAACATCATTAAGTGAATTGGTTACTAACACCTATTATATAATGCCTGTCTATTGAAAAAATGATGTGAAAAGGAGTTTAAAGTAAAAATTGTTGGATTCTTAGAAGCTCTGTCATTTTATATTTCACATGAAGAAGACATTTGAAGTTGTAAGGCTGTTCTCAATGAAAAGAAAAGAGTAAAAAAAGAATGGAATGAAACTTTTATTTATTCATCTCTCTTCTAAGATAAACTAACTCCAGATGTTTATTTACTTTATGTAAAAGAATACCTAGACTGAGAAATAAGGCTGTTTATTTATTTATCATTTTTTAATACTTTTATAAATATCAAATTTGATTTATCAGATATTTATATATTTATATATAAGTATATAAAGATTTAAATCTTAAATGTAATAATGTTCAAGGCTAAATGGGTATATAAGGAATCATTAAAAGTCAGTCAACACTTAAACAATCCCAATATCAATAACAATCAACAATTTCAAATAGTTGTCAAGGCAACTTCCTTTTAACAATAATGGTGGAACCCTACCCTTATTAGTAGTTTAATATACTTATATAGACACTAAATATTGGAACTTAACTACATAGATTGAAATTATTGATATAAAGGAGTTTAAATAAACCTCTTTAAACAGGTAAATAAAACCTATTCTAAATGCAACCTAATAAGTAGTCAATTATAGCATTGCAAACTGCAATTATAAATTTCAAATTGCATCCAAAGTATTACTTAAATAATATGTGTAATAATTCTCAAAGCTAAATGGGTTTATAAGTAATTATTAAAAACCAGTCAACACTTAGACAATCCCAATATCAATAACAATCAACAATTTCAAACTGTTGCTAAAAGGAAATTGCCTTGACAACGGTTAAAATTGTTGATTGTTACTGATATTGGGATTGTCTAAGTGTTGACTGGTTTTTAATAATTACTTATAAACCCATTTAACCGTAAGCATTATTAAACTTATTATTTAAGTAATGCTTTGGGTGCAATTTGAAATTTATAATTGCAGTTTATAATGTTATAAGTGACTATTTATCAGTCTGCATTCAGAATAGTTTTTATTTACCTGTTTAAAGAGGTTTATTTAAACTCCTTTTGTTTTCATATGTCATAGCATCGGTCGGGACATGAACCCACAACCGTCTGCAACCAACTACTTGCTTGCAAGGCGGCTGAGATGACCTCTCGGCTAAACTCCTTTATATCAAGAATTTCAATCTCTGTGCTCATGTTGCAATCTTTAGTGCCTATATAAGTATCTTATACCATTAATAAGTGTCTGATTCCATCTTTATTGTTAAAAGGAATTTGCGCTGACAATAGTTTGAAATTGTTGTTATTGATATTGGGATTGTCTAAGTGTTGACTGGTTTTTAATGATATATATATAAATGTGTGCGTGTGTACATAAAAAAATTTTACTTTTAAATTTTAATCAAAAGAATGTTTAATCTCTTGGTCTCGTTTAAATGTCTTATCTTTTTTGGTATTTAAAACATGTAATTTCTTGTTTTTTTTTTTAATGTGTTATCAAGTGAATGTGTGTACATGTATCTGGAAATATATCTATTTGTATAGTCGCAGAAAAGGGGAGGGGGGTTCAATTGTATTATATGTATACGGATTTTTTTTTAAAAAATATTAATTTAATTGTTCTTTTAAATATTGATGATAGGATTTGGCTTTATTAATGTAATATATTTGGGATGAATAAATCGTATTAATTATATATATATACTTTTCTTTCTTCTTCTTCAGTAATTTTGCTTATTCATATACAACAATATATCTTGGTTATATCCTCCATAACATTCAATTCTTTCTTCCAAAACGTCTGAGAGGAACAATCGAAATTGTTATTATATTTATATTAATAAAAATTATTTGCTTAAAAGTGTAAGAAGACTGATTATTTAATAAGATAAATCATATTAAGTTATAACCTATTTTAATAAGTGTTTCGTTGTTTCTATATTTCACTCCGCACAAATGTGAATTATTTATTCTAGTTTATTGTTTATTCATCCTCTTATCCTAAAAATTTAAAGAGTACTAAACAAGTGTATATCTACTATTGGAATTACAATGTTGGGAGTTTAAGTTAATGATTTTTTTTTAAAAAAAAAATGCTACAAAAAGGCAAATTTGAAATAGGTCTTTCAAAAATACTTTATTTAAAATAGATTTTGCAGACCATTATAGATATAAAAAAAGATCAGGAAATATAGCTAATAACCAGTACTATATGGAAATTGATGTTAGAACGTGTTTAGTTATTTTTCTTGGCTTGAAATAATTCAGTATGTGATGCACAGACTTGGTATTATTTTATATTTGTATGCACCACATGTAAGGATGATAATAATTAAAACCATTTGAAAGGAAATTTACAGATTTTATTATATAATAGTTTTATGTTAAATACCTGTGCCAATTTAGGTTGCGCTCACAGCCATTTTGAAATCTAAGACTAGTCTAAACCATCGCTGACACATCCTACCAATACATGACATAAACATTGAATAAAAGTACTTTAAATTCATATTTTAGAAATTATAAGCTAGTAAAAATAATAGACTTTATTTCACATGGGCATATAGTATAATCTTTTAGTATTTGAAAATAATAAACTTAGTTTAATCAGACTTCTAAATCTTTTGAACAATCTTTCAGATCAGCCAAACCATTCTTCCCCTGCCTGCATATTCCAGCACATTATACTGTCATATTTCAAATATTTTATAAAGGTAAATATTTTTTAAAAATCCCTAATAAAATAAAGCATATTATTTTTACTAGCATATAATTTCTAAAATTTGAATTTAAGGTACTTTTGTTCAATATTTATGACATTTAACAGTTGGATATGTCAGTAGTGGTTTTTAGATTTCAAAATGGTGGTGAGTGCAAATTAAATTAGAACCAAATATCCACTCTAGTTGCTAAATATCATTGACCCAAGCATTGTCTAATAAATAGATCTTAAAAGGTTAAAGTGCAGCCAGATTTCATTTCAAATATCTGATTATTAACTGAAGTAATAACACTTTCTCTCATTCCATCATGCGCAAACTGTATAATACAAATATTTTTTTGTGGACAACCAACTAATTTCAATCAATATCATAAATCTGTTCAATTAATTGAGTCAAATATTTAGCTAAAATTAATAAAGACAATATGCAAATCACTATTTTGTTTTTGATACTTTTATGGCATTTGCGTGGCAGCCAAAACTATATCTATAATGCATTTTGATTTTCAAAAATCACATCAAGTCTTTGATAGCCAATCACCTATGACTGGAAGCATTTTATTCAACAAAATTCTTGAAAGTGCTTCTTCTGTAATGAAAAATATGGTATTCCATGATAAATATTGCTTTGCTTATTTCCTTATTTTTAAAAATTGAAACAATAAATGGCTTTTTAAAATCAGATGGCACAATTTGATGGACCCATATATTTCTAAAATATTTTGCTATTTTTAAAGCTAATACACTACCACCATAAACCTTCAGTCTTTACATTTTTCAGAATACAAAGAGCTGCTTTGACTTCACTAAGCTGAATCTCTTTGTCCAAATTTAAATAATTTGGCAAAATTGAAAAATCATCTTTTTAATTCTTGTGTCATTATGCAAAAATGAACAAAAAATACTCCTTGTATAAATTCCAAATTTTCTTGTCATCATATAATAATAAAATGTCATTGCTGGATTTAGTAGGATTGTGATAGTGTTTTTGTCCCATATATTGCTTCCATTGCATCAAAAAAAAACTTTACAATGATCATGATCAGAAAATGTTTATATTTTCTTTACAGTTTTAATTTACCAATCATTTTTAAGCCTTATTGTTAATCATTGAAATTCTGCCTTCAGATCTTTTACATTTATATGAAGTTGAATATATAATCTATTATTCTCTCAAGCAGGAGATGTCTCATATTTCATTTTAATTAAATTAATAATAATATCAAAACCCATCATGATTTTTTTTAAATAAAACCAAGAATAGATTTACTTATATCCATAATATGTTTCTTAAGAGAATTTCATACTCCAGTAATATGACAGTCCTGAAGATTCAAATTAGTAATTTTAGTATTTAATCGCTGTTGAAATTTAATATGTGGTCTAAAAATGAGTATCAATTTTCTTATAAATTATGTTTAGAAAATGTCTATTTTAAAACCCAATTATCATTTTAACCCGTCCAACAATTTGCATTTGTAAATACTACCATAATGAGAACTTCTTTGTATTCTGGCTCCTAACTATAATGTAATCTATTAAATGCCATATTTTGAATATGAATGAATCCATGTTCCTTTTTTGTCTATCTAAACAAAATGTTTGTGTTAGTTAATCCATCTGTTGTGCAAAACTTTAATAATTATTATTTCTCTTTTTAAAACATTTTTTTAAGTCTTTAAATTTTTTTATTATGGTATTCTGTGTAGAATAACATGAGAAATGTATAGAAAAGAAAAATAATAGCTGGAGAAAAAGTAATTTTACTTCTAGAATCTAAAATAAAAAATATTAACATTATTATTATTATCATCATCATTATCATAACATCATTATTATTATTGCCACTATTACTATTATTTTTATTATTACTAAAAATCATTAATTTTAGTAATAATATTAATAGTAATATTAGTAGTAGTGGATATTATCATCATCACCATCATCATCATCATCATTATTATTATTATTATTATTATTATTATTATTATTATTATTATTATTATTATTATTATTGTTGTTGTTGTTGTTGTTGTTATTATTATTATTATTATTATTATTATTATTATTATTATTATTATTATTATTATTATTATTATTATTATTATTATTATTATTATTATTATTATTATTGTTGTTGTTGTTGTTGTTGTTATTATTATTATTATTATTATTATTATTATTACTACTAATACTACTACTACTACTACTACTACTACGTTTCAATAAAGGCTTTATTGATGTCAATGGTTTACATCTAGAACATTTCAAATTTAACATACAATGAATAATATTAGGGTAAACACATATAAATGAATTTAGAGGTTACACTTTGTGGTTAATGGACTATAACAATATAAAAAATAAAAAAGCAAAAATAATCAGAGTTCTAAAGTTTGAGGAGCTTATGTAGTTTTGTCCGCATGTCACTTTGAATGTTAGTTGTACGATAGTTTTCTTTGCAGCATTCACAGCATTGGTGGTTGTTTTAACAATGACCATGTTGCTGCATATAAGTGGGGGTTGGTTATTATTTTATCTCTATCTCAAATGTGTAGCAGTTTGTTGCTAAATGTAGCTGGATGTCATCTGGTGTTATTGATAATTAAGAAAGTACATCGGGTGCACCAGTACACATATAAAACAAATGTGGCTGCCTTAATGCTAGGTATTGATCTTCCCTGAAAAGCAGCTATTATGTGATTAATGATTGTACCCAGTTTTTTGTAGGTGTTACACATCATCTGTCATGTTTGGTTAAGTGCTACACATTGATAAATAAAGTAGTCCAGTGTCTCTTCTGCTCAATGGCAGAGTCCACAGAAGGGGTCAATAGATATATACATTCTTTTATGATAAAGAAAGTGGGTTGTTGGCAAGGCAATGAGATTGATTTTTATGATATAATCAAAGTATTTGGGCTCTAGAGCCCATTTTTTATATTCCTTGAGTAGTCTCTTGTTGTTAATTTCTAGCATAGGTTGTATAACATTAGTTTCTGCTTCTCTGTTTATTAAACCATAAATATCACAGTATGAATACTTATGCAAATACTGTTGGGGAATCTTGTCTGTGGTTTTGCATTGGTATATAATGTTAGTGAAAAAAGAACTTTTTGGAGGTGGTCTATCTGTTGGAGTAACTTCTAGCAAGTGGTTAATTCTTGGGTATTTGGCAAGTATTGTGATTATTGAGTTCCTTAACTTCTGTAGATGAAAAATATTGATGTTTTGCAAGCCAAGTCCATTTTTATTAGGGGTTGGCTAAGTTTTTTGTGGAAATTGCTACTGTTTTTCTGGCCCAAAGTAGTTTATTATATATGGTTTTAATTTTTGAAATGAACCCCTTTCAGAATGAAATAACCGGTACATAGTATGTTATTTTGTTTGTGATAAGCTGGTTAATTAACTGTACTATGGAATATAATGAAAGATATGCCTTGGACAAGGAGTTTATAATTTTTGTGGCTTTTTTAAATTTATTTTGGATATGGCATCTCATTCCTGTAATTCCCATATGAAATGGGAACCCACAGAAAGAGTTTGGTTTTGATTTGTAAATTGATGTACATTGTTTACCAGTGTATAGAGACCAGGCTGCGGTTTTGCCGGATTAAATGTTAATTTATATTTTTGTGAATATTCTTGCAATATCTTTTGGAGTTGCAGTATTTGTTTTTTTGATGTTAGGAATATGGTAACATCATCCATATAGGCAATGCATGTAGTGCGCTGTGTTGTGTCTGGTATTTCGATCCCAGTAAATGCATTTTGTATGCTTTTAATAAGGGGATTGATGTAAAATATAAACAATAGTGAACTAAGAGGGGATCCTTGGGATATAGATTTGGTGGGTGTGAAAGATGGTGAGTTTCTTCCATTTAAAGTTATATGGATCTCTCTGTTCAGAAGCAGATTAGCAATTATATATAGGTGTGTTCTAGGAACTTCTGTGTCTTTTAGCATTTTGAGAAGTGTGTATATATTGACTGAGTCAAATGCAGCTTCTATGTCAAGCTGCATGACAATGGGTCTGTATTTTTTCCACTATTTTACTGTGGTTAGAATTGCTTTGAAGAATAAGGCTGCTTCTGTTGTTGAAACGTTTTTCTTTGCATATTGTGTTTCGGAGATAAGTGGCATTATATATGGTTCAATTTCATCTTTAATAATTTTCTCCATAATTTTGATCAGCAAAGGTCCCATAGATATTGGCCTGAGGTCTGTAATAGGTGGGATAATTGCTTTCTTTTTATTATAGGGTACTATGGCTATTGGATAGACACCCTCCATGGGTTGAATTTGTTGCGCTAGATGGTTTGCTAACTGACACAAATATTCTGTTGTGAATTTACTTAGATACTTTAATACAAACAATGGGACTCCAGGACTACCTGGATGGCAAGCGTTTAGAATAGTATTCACTTTTGTTGTGAATAGATCTTTTGTGAATGGGGTTTTTGTCTCTGGTGGGCCAAACAGATTATGTGGTATTTTAAATGGTTGTTTTTCTTGTAATTTCTCCTTAAAATATTCAAAAATTGGCATAATCATATTGTGTCCTGCATATGTTCCACTATTTGTATATAGTTCCATTGGCACTTTTACATCTGGTTGGTTCCCCTGTGCCCATCTTATATAATCTCTTGTCCAAGTGTGTGACCTGGTTAGGCATACCTTGCTTTTCTTTATCTTCAGATATCTTTTGAGTTCATCACATGCTTTATTGTATGCATGTGTAAGCTTGAATATATACTGCTGGGTGTAGTGTGATGGGTTAATCATGATTATTCTCTGGTGCAACTGATCTGCCAGAGACAAAAGTCTTGATGGTGGAGGTTGTTTTTTTGTTATATGGTTGATGTTAAAGGACAACATTTCCATAAATGCTAGATATTTCTGGACCAGGTTCAAAGTCATATCTTTGATTTTGTTTAGCATTATGTAGGTCTCAGAGAACAGAAATTCAGGGGTTGTTTCTGGGAGTAAAACTCTTATTGTTCTTGTAAATGGAAAGGGTGATATTTGAATTTGGGCACAGTCAATTGTGACTATTTGAGCTGAGTGATCAGAAAAAGTTAAGGGAGTTAGTTTTATTTCAATAAGGTGGTGAAGCATTGGAGAATAAAAGCACAGATCAATAAGTGAAGAGAAGTGATTATTGTGGAAAGAGATGGCATCATCTGCCAAAAAACCTTGGCCACTCATTAGTGGTATGTTTATTCTGTGAAGCCAACATTGGGTAAATTCCTGATATTTTAAATTAAAATCTCCAATTAACACAGTTGGGTTTGAAGTTGTAGCTAACCTTGAATTAATGTTTGCAATTATGGTATCTATTTTTTTATTCTGTAAAGACATATACACAAAAACCAGATTTATTGTTATGCTTTTTTGGTTGAAGGTTGCAATTAATAAGTTCATATCAATGTGAATTATTTTGAATGTTGTGAATGGGCAATTTCTAGAAATTATGAGTCCAGTGCCAGCTGAGGGAGAGGAAGAGTCTCTGGAGCATGCATAGAAACCTTCCATATTTAAATGTTTGGTTGGGTCAGTTTGTGATTAAGCATAAATTTTTGTCTCAAGTATACCAAGCAATTGTGGTTGTATATCCTTGATCCAATGTTTTAACATTAATTTTTGAGGTTGAATTCAAACCCCTGACATTGGTTGCCACAATTTTTATTTTCATTATATGTTGTTTTTTGGTTGAGATTTAAAGATTAGGGTTGATCTGGTGTTTCTTCCCATTCATTCTCATATTCCATTTCCAGATCTTCATCTGTTTCCACTGTAGTTGTATTGTTGTTGTCAGCAAGGCTAAGGTTGGATTCTGTTTTGATTTTTTTGGGTCCTCTGTTTTTCTTTGGTGGGCAGCCTGGTCTTCTTCTTTGTTCTGTGTCAGCTTTGGTGATTTGAGGCATATTTGGGGTGATAGCTTCCATAATTTCCATTGTTGTATTATTTTTAATATTGGGTGTTTGGTGTGTTATATATATATATATATATATTCTTGATCACTATTACTGTGTGAGTTTATTTGTTCTTTTATTATCTATTTTTCATCAGTATCTTTGGTAGGCTGACTTAAATTGTGCACTGTTTTTCCATTGCAGCCTCTTGAGGCTGTTGACTTTCTGTTTTTTTATCAGTGGGGGTTTGAATTCTATTGGTTGATTTTGTTGATAAATCCAGAATTTCAGGTGCTGGTAATGTGTGTGCAGTTTTTTATTATTCAATTGCTGTTGATCTGTGAATTTTTTATTAATTTTTTCTTGTTTATTAGTTGTTTTTGTTATCTGTTTTGTACTGTTTGACTCCTGTTGGTGAGCTTCTCTTGTTTGATCTTCAGAGCTCGGTTGGTTTTTCTGGTTGATTTTGGTGTTGCAATCGATTGCTAAGTGTCCAGTTTCACCACATGCAAAATATCTTGGCCTTAATCCTTTTATGTGAATGGTGAGTATTGCATTCTGGTCAATTATTTGTGTTGGAATATCCTCCGAGTTTACACTGTCATTCAGCTTTATTTTGAAATGAAAGTTGTTGCGAAAACCGGGATGGGGGTGTCGGATAAGTAGATTTGT
Source organism: Epiperipatus broadwayi (assembly GCA_028023455.1). Classification (NCBI taxonomy): domain Eukaryota; kingdom Metazoa; phylum Onychophora; class Udeonychophora; order Euonychophora; family Peripatidae; genus Epiperipatus; species Epiperipatus broadwayi. Next base: position 16,179,890 of record JAQFVV010012404.1, on the reverse strand, counting down.
TTTATATAAATAGCTTTGCCAAATGACTGTATTAATTTTTGAAAATCCTGAATGGTATATCCGAAGTAAGTGTTTTTAATTATTCCATTACAATAGTTTTGCAAGCTTTGATCGACTATTATTAGTGCGTAGCTTCCCAAAGTTTTTACTTTAGTTTGAAATCTTGCACGCTGATGTTCATCGAAAAACTGAATTGCAATGTATCGCGAGTTTGGATGGTCTCCAATACTAGAGACTGTATCCCACATTGCTGTTGCTGTCAGCTCTTCATAAAGAAGCTCTCTGGGGAATTTATAAAGTGTTAAATTCCTATTGGTGACAGCTAACACTAATGATCTCGGTGAAAAAAATTTTTGGAAAGTTGCGAATAATTTTTTTGGGATGGTGCTATTGAAATTAACATTTATTACTTGCAGTTCATCTTGATTCTGTATCGTTGGGGAGGGCTCTTCATTATTGTTTTCTATGAGGTTTAAATTATTTATGTCAGCTTGATTCACCTTCCTAAATCTTGCTGTCTGTGGTAATGCTGGACTTTTTTCGATGCTGTGAGGCTGCTGTTTTATTTTTGTTACGTTCATGTATGTTTTTGCATTAGTCGCAGTTTTCATTTTATCAACGTTTGTTTGAGTGCAATTTACGTCGTTAGCTTCTTGACGCAACGCCATGCTTGTTTATGACATTAGAATTTATTTTTGGTTATGAACGACCGTATTACTTATTTTTTTCTAGAAAACAACTGTTCAGTAATCAGCCATCACTGTCTTTGTCTATCACAGTTATATATCACAGTTTTTAAGTGTGAAAACGATTAGAATATGGAAAAAAAAAGATTATTAATAAGACCTTCGTTCTTGATGACTTAGGCATACACGCACATGCGCATCTTCTATTATTATTATTATTGTTATTATCATCATCATCATCATCATCATCATTATTATTATTATCATTATTATTATTATTTAGAAAATAAAACTAATGTCTCTAGCCAAACCCATTGAAAAGATAAACTGAAGACTATATGTCAAATTTCTGAGTTAGAGTCAGATTCTCATAAGAATAAATATAAAAATTGATATTTTTGATTCATAAATTTTGGAAAATTAAATATTTTCAGCATTAGCTTTTAAACTATAATAATTTTAAAATATCTAAATATTAAAAATATAAATCATGAGCTTAGTTTCTATGAGTATGTAACACTTTCGTTCTCAATGAGAAAAATTGCATCTTATTGAAATCATGATTTTTTTTTTTTTTGTTTTCTTTAGTAGTCATAATACTTCTTTTGATCAATACAATTATTTTGTGAAATTTATCTTCCAGATAAAAATATCTAAATGCAATTATAGATTAATATTATAGAACTGGTTAAGTTGATTACAAACAACTGTTAAAATATGTTCTGAATTTGCTTGAAAAATTTTCAGCCTGCAAAAAATTTGAATTTCGCTAACAATTTAAATGTCGGATAATTCCCATGGTTAGCTATCACAACAAACCCTATAACAATAATGCCCATGTTTATAGATATTGACAATCTCTTATTATCGTACTTTTAATGTAATCAAAGTTTTTAGAAAAGATTTGTGGGAAATAGTAGTCCATTACTAATATGTATTCATTTTGCAGTGTAATCCTAAATCACACACAAATGGGGGTGGTAATTAATAATACTGGATAGAAAATTAACCTATATCTTGATATTGAACCTCTTTTAATTCCAGTCACAAAGGATGGCTGTTGATTACTGCATGTCTAATGCTGATTATATATCTTATAATTACTATAATTACTTATTTTATTATAAGTTGATTTTTTCTGGATCCTTTTATATTGTTGATGGTTATTCATTAGCAATGTTAATTTATTCATTATAAATATTTGGTGGGAATAATAATGTTTGTCATCTCTCTATACTGCCCTTCTTACAACCATACCACTACAATGAACTGTAACTGAAACAAATGTAATAGTAGTTCAAATTGATCACATTATAAGGCTGCATAGTAGAAATAAATGAATAAATATAAAAATTGTAGTGTTGTCTGTGTGCATACTATATACAAACATACACATCATTTAAGTACACCAGTTTAAGCAATTAATATAAAAAATTGGTCTATTTTTTTACTATATGTCATTACAAATTTTATAAAGGAGATGTATTATATAATTTAAAACAATAAAATTATAGCTTATGCTATCTAAAAAAAAAAAAAACAGTTTTGATGCAAACTAAAATTTGAATTGCATAGTTTATACAAATTTAATTTTCTGATCCTTTCTAATTTACTTTCTAAATGAGGCCTTGAATAAATAATTTGTCCATTCTTATAGTAAATTAGGGGGCAAATTTAAATATGTTATTGAAAATTAGAGATTACTAAAATTAACAAAGTATTATTCAACTTTTAATATTGCATAATGATTTTTTTTCTTCCTATCACTAACATAAATAAATTATTTAAAAAAATATTTTTTTATTTAATCATAAATTAATGATATAATTTAAAAGTTTATGTAAAATTGTTTTCACAACTAAAATTAATATTTATCCCTACAATTAATAAGATATTTTAGATAAATTTGAAAGAGCTGTTAATTGATAAATAACTGATGAGTACAATAATAAGTGTAAAAAATAATAAAAGAAGGATATAAATACATTAGTAATGACCAACTATGGCAGTATAATCTAGTCTATTGCAAGCCTTAGCTCAAGAAATAGTGATATGGTGATCTCATGAAGTGAAATCACTGGTAACAGTAGTTTACCACTGTAGTTTTGATTACTGTGCCATGCTAACCTTACAAGTATTTTTCAACATAAGATCCACCATAGCAAGTATGAATATTAGCTATCAGAAAACTATCTAACAAATGTGATTACAAAACCAACAACTACATGAGTCAAAATATGTAGAACAATGCAATCAGATCCAGAGACTAATGCTGAAGTTTTCTAAAACTAGCAATAATCTCTTTAATCAATGACCTGAGAAGAGAAGTGACTGTGTTGTAAGACTTACCAAGACTTATGTTAACAATCTTTTCTCAAGAAAAACAATACTATCAGGAATGAGATAATAAAGATATATTCATAAATATAATAAAAATGAAATCTGCTGAATACCATGGTTTTGAACCTTTCAAACTTTATACTTGGTAAAATCTTATCAATATAATTATTCTAAGATCTTAAATTTAAAGTATCTCTAGTAATTATTATTTTCATTATGTTTAATATTTTGAATTATATTTATTATTCTTTGTAATCATCATTGACAACCATTATCAATCGATTGCAGGATGAAGATTTCTCCAAGTTCAATTTATCTCCTTTGATCTCTAGCCTCTCTTCTCCACATCACTTCTGCACAGTTCCTTATTTTCTTTATTAATCTCACATGTGGTCTCTTTCTGAGTCATTTTATAATATCTTTGAATCCTGTATAAGATTTCAATTGTCCATCTATTATTTCTTCTAGCAATATGTCTAGCTCAACTCCACTTCAATCTTAATTCTTTCAATGATGTCAGAAATCTGTTTGTTCTCTCACCCATATATTTTGTTTTTGATCTCTTATTATTATTTCTAAAATGGATCTATTCATACTTCTTTGAGGGGTCTGACTTCTCTGAATTGCTTTTTTGTTAAGAATCCAAGTCTCAAATCCATAAGTAAGAATTGTTAAACATCCCTTTATTAAAAAAGGTTCCTTTTTAAATACATTTTTTTTTTTTAATTTCAAGTTATTTCTATCAAAATTACTCTAAAACAAGTTTAATTCTATGATTAATTTCATCCATCATGTTGCCATCTGTAGTAATAATGTGACTAAGGTATTTATAGTTGTTAATTTTTTCTAACTCATCATTATCAATACTTTACATATCTTTATTTATTATTTTTATTGAAGTTAAATTTTTCGATATTAGAAGAATCAATTCCTGAATTCGGTTTTTTATTAGAATCACTGAAAGTTTGCTAGGTTTACTAAAATAAGTAATAAAATATACAATATATGTATGTCTTTATATTGTTTGCATCTATTAATAACAAACGTTCAATCTACTATACATATATGTGTGTCTGTGCATGAAGATAATAGTGTATATATAACTTTTAACTCCAGAATGAGAAAAGCCTGTAGCAAAACAAACAAAAAAGATATTTCCAAAATTATTCAGTGAGTCTTTCATTACTTTCAGTACATAAATTTGAATATCTTATCTTGGCAATAAACGCAATATAAATGATGTCAAGAATTATAGTGTGTTATCTCAAAATCGCACTGATGTGTAAATATTTGTTTTTGTGATATACTTATACATTCACAAATTTCATCAATCAACTGTGATTATCATTGCTTAACTTTTATATGAGCTGAAGTTGTGATCTCTCTTTGTTGAATAACTAATAAAGCAAATTTCTAGGACTTGGGCAACATTGAGAAAATTAGCAATTGACATATCATCATAATAAAAATTTTCTTTAAGAATTAAGAAAAATTTTGTCGAAGAGTATTTGTTATAAACTCTGTTTTTTTTTTAATATTGTGGAATTAGTCTTGTGCTATTACTTTGTTATTAGATCATATTTACGTTTTGCAACAGTTTAATTTTGATTTTACTTTTTATTAATATTATTTAGATATTTGTATTTCTTATTGAAGTACAACATATATAAAGAAAGCACATTAAACCTATGATCGTGGATTTATTAGATACCTTCTCTTTCTTTCTCTCTGTATATATATTTTTTCTTCTCCTACTACGCATTACTGCGCTGCATCACTTGAATCATAGTGGGTCTTATATTTTTGACTTTAAAGTGTCATTTATTTCTCTGTTCAAAAATGGATAGTAATAATAAACATTTTATTATATAAATTTATTACACCAGACTTTAAATATATTATTCTATTTAAAAAAAAAAGTGTAAAAATTATTACTTGTCTTATTATTAATATTTGTTATTATTAATATAGACATGTTGACGACATTGATTTATTTATTGGGGGACTAGCAGAAAACTCTCTAAGAGGAGGTGTTGTTGGACCAACTTTTGCTTGCATAATTGGAAATCAGTTTTCTATGTTAAAAAAAGGCGATCGATATTGGTATGAAAATAACTTTCCTCCAGCATCCTTTACTTCAGGTAAGAATTTTATAAATCAATAAAATAATAAATAAAAATTTGTAAAAAATATTTCCCATTTAATTTCCATCTTACTGAATTAATTTTATCTATGATGGATTTTGGTTTTTAAATAGTTTATATCTTTTTGACTCTAAGTTTTAACAATTTGCTTATAAAAAGAAAAAGTAAATTTTAATCAAAAGAATGCACATTTTATAATTGGGGAAACCTTTTTTTAATGTTTTAAGAAAAAAATGGGACTTAATACAGAATTCTAGCTGAAATACTATTAAGAGACTAAGAATGATTTAAACCACCGGTCAGAAAACTTTCTGAAACAATGAGTCATTCCAACAAAAAAAATAATTATAAAATACAAAATTTAAGGTGCCATAATTGTAATTCTATTTATCCTATTGTCTGGAAAAGTTTGAAATAGTTAAAAGTTTGGGTAATTTTTTTATTATTTCAGTATTTAAAAGTATTGTCCATATATAAAATTTAAAAAATTCCCAGGTTTGCATATATAGTTATTGTCACATATATGAATACATATATTTATAATGATTATGATTAATTATATATATATATGTGTGTGTGTGCGTGTGTGTATTTTAAAACTGTCAACATAAGTCTAATACATTCTTTTTCAACATTAATTTCTCTGTTAGAAAATAATTTATTGAAGTACTTTATGGTGATATTTGATTTGCAGTTGCCACAGAGTTTTGTTTTAAAACTAAGAGCATGTGTTTTTCAGCAGAGAGGTTGGTGTGGGTCTGATGCTATTGCTTACTGATGCCTGATTTAAACTGAAAATATTTTTTATTCTGCATTAGTACTGTTGTATTGAACTCATCTATTATCTTGTAATTCTCTAATTGAGAAATTATTATAAAATGCAGTTATGTAAATAAATAAAAATATATAAATTAAAATATCAGGTCTTTGCCTAATGAGTTAAAAAGTAATTATCTTTGCCAAAAAAAATTAGCATCCATATTATTATTGCACCAATCTTGATGAATTTTGGATGATTTTCTTTTTTTTTTTTTTTTTGTATATAATTTGTAATTTGCAATATAATAATGTATGAAAAATCTATATGGTAATTGCTTTTGAATGATGTCATAAAAAACCAAAATGAGGACAGCATTGATTAAACAATTACAATTTTTTTCATGAAAAGTATAGTTTTTAATAAATCAAGGTAAACTCTGATTTAGTAAATAAATTTTTAATTAATTAAGTTGCATTTATAATTGTGTATTTAATTTCTTCTTTGAAAGTTAAAATAATGAATTTAATAAACTTTTAGGATTTATGTTTAGTCATATATTTAATTTAACATATGTTAAAACAACATTTAAAATGACACTGATACAGCAAGAGAAATACTAGTAAATTTAATAAACTTTATGAAATTGATAAACTTTTAGGATGTCAATTTAAACATATTTGATGTGTGAAAACATAAATTTTAAAATATGATTGACACAGCAAGAAGAAAAATGAATTTGATAAAATTTTACCATTTCCCTTTAAGTATATTCTCACATGATAAAATAAGATGTTATGATTTGCATATTGAAATGCTTACCAGAGAAATGAAGAGATATTATTTTTTTTAGAATTCATGGAACATTTTATTATAAATACATTTTAAATTATTTAAAAATTATTTGGTCCAAATATTTAATTTTTCACTTGCATATATAATGACCATGTAAAAAATTTATAGCTATTTTAAAAATTCCTACAAAACAAATATAAAATTATTTATTTTAAAATTAGTGTGTTTAACAGAAGTTATATTTTTTGTGACGCTGCTGTTGATTATCATAAAGTAATCTGAAACATAAAATAAATAAAAAACAAATATTGAAATTAAAAAATACAAAAATCATATGTATTATAATATGTAATACACCAACAAATATATAAATTTAAAAAAAGGTGCTTTGTCTTTATTTTTAAATTTTAAATGACAAATTGTTAACTTTACAAAAACTTATCATTTTAAAACATTATTTCATAAAAATTATCTAAACAGTTAAAAATAATATATATAGTTCAATTTATTAATATTTAATAATAAAAATAAAGATCTGAAATTTATGTATTTTTAAAAATATAATCATTTTTGGAATTCATCAATTTTAAACAAAATAATTAATTCCTTCAAATTTGGTTTCATCAGCTTTTATGCTATATGTCTTTGCTAAAGATAATAAATGCAAATCAACAGCAAAATATTATCATAACATTTTAAATTGATTTGATTATTAGCATTTATTTATGGGCATGCATCTAATATTATATCGCATTGATTTATTAGTTTTTTCATTATGCTGTAAATAATAACCCAACTGTCTAATAATGATTTAGTCTTAATGGTGTATGTTGTAAAATGGTTGCATGGCTGGAGCTTAAACATAACTGGACACCTAAGAAATAAGAACCTAAATATATTATCCAAAATCAAGAGGATATACAAATTCAATTTAATAGAAATATATATTCCAAAAGTATAAAGGGACTTGGTTAATGGATAATAGATAATTGATTGATAAATATTAACATTAAAACAGGTAAAACTCTCCATACAGTAGTACCACTCAGTGCCAACCAAGGTAATCAATGAATGCCAGAAGGCTTGTGCATAAAATCCCCATCTAGTGCCTACTCATCCAATATCCTCAGACTAGTTTCTGGCTTGTGGCCTTTATCAGTGAGGAGCTTTGGATCTGAAAACTCTGCACCTAGATCTTAGGATCTAATGCAACACTCCAGCAGCCACCTTTTATCTCTACTTAACTACAAAACTATGAAAATAATATTGAAAACACAATATTTTCAATCTAAGCTCAATACGATATATAATCATATGGGTCTGAACCCAGTTCAGTACCCATACATTTTGGTGTCTTTGGCTCTTTAACAACCATAGCCACCACTATCCTATTAGGCAGGATTGATGTTAAACCACTAAACATCACATGATCGCTATTTCTTATGCTAGCACATATCTGTTATTAAAACAGGCAAAACTCTCCATACAATAGTGCCACTCAGTGTCAACCAGAGTATGGAGAGTTTTGTCTGTTTTAATAACAGATATGTGCTAGCATAAGAAATAAAAATCATGTGATGTTTAGTGGTTTAACATCAATGCTCCCTAATAGGATAGTGGTGACTATGTTGTTAAAGAGCCAAAGACACAAAAATATATGGGTACTGAACTGAGTTCACATCCATATGACTTTATAAGCTATTGAGCTTAGATTGAAAATATTATTATTTTTTCAATTTTATTCTCATAGGGTTGTAGTTAAGTAGAGATAAAAGGTGGCTGCTGGAGGGTTGCATTAAATCCTAAAATCTAGGTGCAGTGTTCTCAGATTCAAAACTCCTCACTGATGAAGGCCACAAGCTAGAAACTAGTCTAGGGATATTGGATGAGTAGGCACTAGATGGGGATTTTATGCACAAGCCTTCTGGAATCCATCGATTACTCTGGCTGCCATCGATTAGTCTGGCTGGCATTGAGTGGCAGAACTGTATGGAGAGTTTTGCCTGTTTTAGTAACAGATATGTGCTAGCATAAGAAATAGTGATTGTGTGATGTTTAGTGTTTACACCAATCCTGCCTAATAGGATAGTGGTAGCTATGGTTGTTAAAGAGCCAAAGATACCAAAATGTATGGGTACTGAACTGGGTTCAAACCCATAGGACTATATAAGCTATTGAGCTTATATTGAAAATATTAATTGTGTTTTCAATTTTATTCTCATAGTTTTGTAGTTAAGTAGAAATAAAAGGTGGCTGCTGGAGGGTTGCAGTAGATCCTAAGATCTAAGTGCAGTGCTCTCAGATCCAAAGCTCCTCACTGATGAAGGCCACAAGCCGGAAACTAGCTGAGGATATTGGATGAGTAGGCACTAGATGGGGATTTTATGCACAAGTCTTCTGGCATGTTTTAATGACAGATATATGCTAGCATAAGAAATAGTGATCATGTGATGTTTAGTGGTTTAAATATTAACATAATGGTGATCAATGTATATGTAGAAAAAAAGTTAATATATAAGACAGAAAAGAAGCAAGAGACTTGGAGATTGAATAAAAAATTATTTATATCAGATGATTCCAGCATCTTAGGGTTGAAAATTAAAATAAACCAGGTAATATAGAAAAATATAAATAACAGTATCTAATACCTGCCCACCTATTTTAGTGCCATTTAAATAAAAAAAGTCTACAGTATGATTAAGATATATATATATATATATATATATATATATATGTATATATATATGTGTGTAATCATACTGTAGACTATTTTTATATTGGACTATTTCCATCATCTAATATGTGTGTTGAATGTCTTTAGAAAAGTTTAATTTTTAGTTAAATATTCCAAATGCATTCAACTGTTAGTAATATCACAGCAAACAGGTTAGTATATGCACCAACTGTTAGTAATATCACAGCAAACAAATGTTAATAATATCACAGCAAACAAATGTTAATAATATCACAGCAAACAGGTTAGTATATGCACTAACTGTTAGTAATATCACAGCAAACAGGTTAGTATATGCACAACATTTCGAGAGGTATTTTTCTCCCCTCTTCTTCAGGTGTTGCTGGCCTGACCAGTGACAGTACTAGCATGGGATTCGAACCTGGGTCCTTAGATTCTTGATTATTGAAATTTAAGGTAACGCTCTAACCAACTGAGCCATCCTGCCAAAGGCAACAGTATGTAGTAATTTCATATACTTATCTATGAGTTTCCTCCTGATTTCTCCACTTTTTCCTCAGAGCAAAGTTGATTAGTGATTTCCATACATTATGTATAGTCACACTAGGTTGGCTTATGGGATTTTTTGCCATTGTCATGTGAGCAGCTTCTTTAAATTTTCTTCTTTGTACCTTTTCTTCTTTATCCAATATTTTTGTATTTTCCCAATTGAACGTATGTTCATTGGTCCATACATGGTCTGCTACCTTAGACACATCTGTTTTCTCTCTTCTAATCATCAGTTTATGTTCTTGCAAGCGCTTTTGAATGGGATGGCTGGTCTCACCAATATATGTTCTTCCACATTCACATGGTATTTCATAGATGCAGTTTTTTCTTTGCAGCATTTCAAGTTTAGGCTTTGTAGATGTTAGAATTCCTCGTAGTGTGGTATGGCTCTGAAAAGCTGTTCTGATGTTATACTGATTGCAGATTTTCCTTAATTTGTCTGCTATTTTTGGAATGTATGGATACACTACAGTACCAATAATTGTCTTTTCTCTTGATGGTTCTTTTTGTTGTCTGTTTAATGTTTTCTTAATAACAGCTGATGGATAACCATTTTTCTTAAGAGTTTGTTCTATATAGATCTTTTCTTTTTCCAAATCACCAGTTTCTGAACAAACTTCTTTTGCTCTGTTCCACAGTGATAGTATAACTCCATGTTTTGTGTTTCTGGTGTGATTAGATGTATAGGCTAGGTATTTTCCTGTATGTGTAGGTTTTCGGTAAACTGTAGTTTTGATTTTGCCATGAGGGAGTCTTGTTACAAGAACATCTAAGAATGCCAATTTTTGTTCTTGTTCTGGTTCTATTGTAAATTTAATTGAAGGGGATATGTTGTTGATGTGTGTCCAGAAAGTTTGTAGCAATGCTTCACCATGTGGCCATACAACAAATGTATCATCCACATAGCGAAGCCAAACTTTAGGTGGATAAGGAGTAGTTTTTATGGCTGTGGTTTCAAGTTCTTCCATATAAATATTGCTAATCAGGGGAGACAATGGTGAGCCCATAGCCTATCCTTGATTTTGTTGGAAGAACTCTGTGTTATATTGAAAGTAGGTTGTTTTTATACAGAAAGTTAATAGTTCCATTATGCTATCAATAGGAAGAGCTGTTCTGGTTTGTAAACTATTATCATCATTTAACCTTTTTCTTACAATAGACAATGCTTCTTCACATGGTACATTTGTGAATAAACTTTCCACATCAAAGCTTACCAGTAAGTCAGTTCTTTCAATTTTCATGTTCTTGATTAATTCTACAAAGTGTCTAGAATCCCTAACGAATGATTGGGTCTTGCATGCCAAAGGACTTAGAACTTTGAGAAGAAATCTTGCCAAATTCTGGCAAGGTGAATCTCTAGAACTAACAATAGGTCGTAATGGAACATGATCCTTATGGATTTTAGGTAGACCATAAAGATGAGGAATTTTGCTGAAATATGATGTTATTTTACTCTTTTCTGAATCAGTGAAGTACTTGCGATGCTTTCTGAGTAATGCTTGTAACTTTGTTTCCGTACTTGGTATCGGATCTTTTGCCACTTTTCTATATTGGCCAGCTGTGAGGAGTTCTTGTATTTTGTTGTCATAATCAGTTGTATCCATTACAACTGTTGCATTGCCTTTGTCAGCAGGGAGAATAATTATAGATTTATCTGCTTTGAGAGATTCAATTGCTTTCCTCTCCCCATAGGATATGTTTGACTGCAATTTTTGTTGCTTGTCAAGTGTTCTTTTTATTCTCCAGCGCAATTCTGCTGCTTCTTCTAAAGGCAATTTTTGAGTGACTTCCTCAGTGGCTGCCATTATATCTAATAAGGGGATATTAGATGGTGTTACAGCAAAGTTTAATCCTCTTTCAAGAACAGAAATTTCAGTATCTGTTAGATGTTTAGAACTTAGATTTTTAACAGATGAAGCTGTTACATTGCTTGGTACATTATGATTTTTGATATGCCCATGTAGGTTAGCAAGTTTTTTTCTTTTGACATTCTTTTATTTTTCCATGTAATATAGAATATGATTTTCTTACTGCTTGAAAAACTCTCATGTAGTCATCGTCAGTAAGTTTATTTTTTAGAAGACATTCTACAGTATTAATTGAATGCATTGTTTGATACTTAGAAAACCTTTGAGCATTTATTCTTTCTCTTAACAGAGCTTCACTTGCTCTTTGAGTAATTTTCTCAGCTCTCTGAGAGTGAATTGGAGGTTTTAGTTGCAAACCTTTAGGAATTATCCCTTCCGATTTACATTTACATAGGAAAGTTAAATGATTTTTTACTTTGGCCAGCTTTAGACATAGTTTTTCATAATGTCTAAAGTTTAATATAGTATCGGGTCCATACCGAATACTTAGTGTTTTTCTGAAGGTTTGTGATGATGGTGTTCTAGCTGTATTTTTATATTGGACTATTTCCATCATCTAATATGTGTGTTGAATGTCTTTAGAAAAGTTTAATTTTTAGTTAAATATTCCAAATGCATTCAACTGTTAGTAATATCACAGCAAACAGGTTAGTATATGCACCAACTGTTAGTAATATCACAGCAAACAAATGTTAATAATATCACAGCAAACAAATGTTAATATATGCACTAACTGTTAGTAATATCACAGCAAACAGGTTAGTATATGCACAACGTTTCGAGAGGTATTTTTCTCCCCTCTTCTTCAGGTGTTGCTGGCCTGACCAGTGACAGTACTAGCATGGGATTCGAACCTGGGTCCTTAGATTCTTGATTATTGAAATTTAAGGTAACGCTCTAACCAACTGAGCCATCCTGCCAAAGGCAACAGTATGTAGTAATTTCATATACTTATCTATGAGGTTCCTCCTGATTTCTCCACTTTTTCCTCAGAGCAAAGTTGATTAGTGGTTTCCATACATTATGTATAGTCACACTAGGTTGGCTTATGGGATTTTTTGCCATTGTCATGTGAGCAGCTTCTTTAAATTTTCTTCTTTGTACCTTTTCTTCTTTATCCAATATTTTTGTATTTTCCCAATTGAACGTATGTTCATTGGTCCATACATGGTCTGCTACCTTAGACACATCTGTTTTCTCTCTTCTAATCATCAGTTTATGTTCTTGCAAGCGCTTTTGAATGGGACGGCTGGTCTCACCAATATATGTTCTTCCACATTCACATGGTATTTCATAGATGCAGTTTTTTCTTTGCAGCATTTCAAGTTTAGGCTTTGTAGATGTTAGAATTCCTCATAGTGTGGTATGGCTCTGGAAAGCTGTTCTGATGTTATACTGATTGCAGATTTTCCTTAATTTGTCTGCTATTTTTGGAATGTATGGATACACTACAGTACCAATAATTGTCTTTTCTCTTGATGGTTCTTTTTGTTGTCTGTTTAATGTTTTCTTAATAACAGCTGATGGATAACCATTTTTCTTAAGAGTTTGTTCTATATAGATCTTTTCTTTTTCCAAATCACCAGTTTCTGAACAAACTTCTTTTGCTCTGTTCCACAGTGATAGTATAACTCCATGTTTTGTGTTTCTGGTGTGATTAGATGTATAGGCTAGGTATTTTCCTGTATGTGTAGGTTTTCGGTAAACTGTAGTTTTGATTTTGCCATGAGGGAGTCTTGTCACAAGAACATCTAAGAATGCCAATTTTTGTTCTTGTTCTGGTTCTATTGTAAATTTAATTGAAGGGGATATGTTGTTGATGTGTGTCCAGAAAGTTTGTAGCAATGCTTCACCATGTGGCCATACAACAAATGTATCATCCACATAGCGAAGCCAAACTTTAGGTGGATAAGAAGTATTTTGTATGGCTGTGGTTTCAAGTTCTTCCATGTAAATATTGCTAATCAGGGGAGACATGGTGAGCCCATAGCCATTCCTTGATTTTGTTGGAAGAACTCTGTGTTATATTGAAAGTAGGTTGTTTTTATACAGAAAGTTAATAGTTCCATTATGCTATCAATAGGAAGAGCTGTTCTGGTTTGTAAACTATTATCATCATTTAACCTTTTTCTTACAATAGACAATGCTTCTTCACATGGTACATTTGTGAATAAACTTTCCACATCAAAGCTTACCAGTAAGTCAGTTCTTTCAATTTTCATGTTCTTGATTAATTCTACAAAGTGTCTAGAATCCCTAACAAATGATTGGGTCTTGCATGCCAAAGGACTTAGAACTTTGAGAAGAAATCTTGCCAAATTCTGGCCAGGTGAATCTCTAGAACTAACAATAGGTCGTAATGGAACATGATCCTTATGGATTTTAGGTAGACCATAAAGATGAGGAATTTTGCTGAAATATGATGTTATTTTACTCTTTTCTGAATCAGTGAAGTAATGTACCAAGCAATGTAACAGCTTCATCTGTTAAAAATCTAAGTTCTAAACATCTAACAGATACTGAAATTTCTGTTCTTGAAAGAGGATTAAACTTTGCTGTAACACCATCTAATATCCCCTTATTAGATATAATGGCAGCCACTGAGGAAGTCACTCAAAAATTGCCTTTAGAAGAAGCAGCAGAATTGCGCTGGAGAATAAAAAGAACACTTGACAAGCAACAAAAATTGCAGTCAAACATATCCTATGGGGAGAGGAAAGCAATTAAATCTCTCAAAGCAGATAAATCTATAATTATTCTCCCTGCTGACAAAGGCAATGCAACAGTTGTAATGGATACAACTGATTATGACAACAAAATACAAGAACTCCTCACAGCTGGCCAATATAGAAAAGTGGCAAAAGATCCGATACCAAGTACGGAAACAAAGTTACAAGCATTACTCAGAAAGCATCACAAGTACTTCACTGATTCAGAAAAGAGTAAAATAACATCATATTTCAGCAAAATTCCTCATCTTTATGGTCTACCTAAAATCCATAAGGATCATGTTCCATTACGACCTATTGTTAGTTCTAGAGATTCACCTTGCCAGAATTTGGCAAGATTTCTTCTCAAAGTTCTAAGTCCTTTGGCATACAAGACCCAATCATCTGTTAGGGATTCTAGACACTTTGTAGAATTAATCAAGAACATGAAAATTGAAAGAACTGACTTACTGGTAAGCTTTGATGTGGAAAGTTTATTCACAAATGTACCATGTGAAGAAGCATTGTCTATTGTAAGAAAAAGGTTAAATGATGATAATAGTTTACAAACCAGAACAGCTCTTCCTATTGATAGCATAATGGAACTATTAACATTCTGTATAAAAACAACCTACTTTCAATATAACACAGAGTTCTTCCAACAAAATCAAGGAATGGCTATGGGCTCACCATTGTCTCCCCTGATTAGCAATATTTATATGGAAGAACTTGAAACCACAGCCATAAAAACTACTCCTTATCCACCTAAAGTTTGGCTTCGCTATGTGGATGATACATTTGTTGTATGGCCACATGGTGAAGCATTGCTACAAACTTTCTGGACACACATCAACAACATATCCCCTTCAATTAAATTCACAATAGAACCAGAACAAGAACAAAAATTGGCATTCTTAGATGTTCTTGTAACAAGACTCCCTCATGGCAAAATCAAAACTACAGTTTACCGAAAACCTACACATACAGGAAAATACCTAGCCTATACATCTAATCACACCAGAAACACAAAACATGGAGTTATACTATCACTGTGGAACAGAGCAAAAGAAGTTTGTTCAGAAACTAGTGATTTGGAAAAAGAAAAGATCTATATAGAACAAACTCTTATGAAAAATGGTTATCCATCAGCTGTTATTAAGAAAACATTAAATAGACAACAAAAAGAACCATCAAGAGAAAAGACAATTATTGGTACTGTAGTGTATCCATACATTCCAAAAATAGCAGACAAATTAAGGAAAATCTGCAATCAGTATAACATCAGAACAGCTTTTCAGAGCCATACCACACTACGAGGAATTCTAACATCTACAAAGCCTAAACTTGAAATGCTGCAAAGAAAAACTGCATCTATGAAATACCATGTGAATGTGGAAGAACATATATTGGTGAGACCAGCCATCCCATTCAAAAGCGCTTGCAAGAACATAAACTGATGATTAGAAGAGAGAAAACAGATGTGTCTAAGGTAGCAGACCATGTATGGACCAATGAACATACGCTCAATTGGGAAAATACAAAAATATTGGATAAAGAAGAAAAGGTACAAAGAAGAAAATTTAAAGAAGCTGCTCACATGACAATGGCAAAAAATCCCATAAGCCAACCTAGTGTGACTATACATAATGTATGGAAATCACTAATCAACTTTGCTCTGAGGAAAAAGTGGAGAAATCAGGAGGAACCTCATAGATAAGTATATGAAATTACTACATACTGTTGCCTTTGGCAGGATGGCTCAGTTGGTTAGAGCGTTACCTTAAATTTCAATAATCAAGAATCTAAGGACCCAGGTTCGAATCCCATGCTAGTACTGTCACTGGTCAGGCCAGCAACACCTGAAGAAGAGGGGAGAAAAATACCTCTCGAAACGTTGTGCATATACTAACCTGTTTGCTGTGATATTACTAACAGTTAGTGCATATACTAACCTGTTTGCTGTGATATTATTAACATTTGTTTGCTGTGATATTACTAACAGTTGGTGCATATACTAACCTGTTTGCTGTGATATTACTAACAGTTGAATGCATTTGGAATATTTAACTAAAAATTAAACTTTTCTAAAGACATTCAACACACATATTAGATGATGGAAATAGTCCAATATAAAAATACAGCTAGAACACCATCATCACAAACCTTCAGAAAAACA